>OU426978.1:40499826-41069826 GCA_911387785.2 Aelia acuminata
CAGATCTAAGGGTCCATCCGCGATGTATCTTGTAAACAAAGAGGTTGCGAATGTGACATCAATCTAACTCTCTACCATACCTACAGAAAATGTAGGGACCGAAGAGGTTTCTTTGATCACGATTAGAAATGAAATCACCCATTTTCGCAACTCGTCTCACTGTACGGGTGAGCCCCTAGAGTTCTAGGAATTGTTATCTGAGCAAACGATGACATTCCTCATGTCTGCTATGATAGATTCCATGGCGCTAATGCATTCATCGATATTATTCCTGACATGCTGATACCAGTGTGAAAGCAATGTTACCCCACCTAATCCCGGCAATGCAACCCCACTATGATGCATAATCTGTCATAGTATGCTGTCTCAGAGCCATCACGTGAAGGTTAGGATTATTGATCATTATGAAGCCCCCCGACGTAAGGCAAAACCACATTACCCGTTCCCACGGCACACAGTGGTTGAAAGACGGAAAAAACCTATTTTTTGAAGGTATTGGAATATTCTTTTTCTTTTCATTATTAATTAATAGAATATTACCTGACACATCCCATCAATTTATTCGGAGATATTCTGATTTTTAAAATAAAGAAAGTTTATTTTTACCAACGGAAATTTTATAACACTATAATAATTTTTACAACTCGCATTTTGGTTTCTTAGAGCGACTTTCCTTTATAATCATGAAAAGCGATCTCACATATTACAGTAGCATTTTTTAAGAAGAAGATACATTCAAGGAAATATTAAAACATATTCTAGCTGCGTCCACCTGCGTCAGTACATGTGGGATTTTTTTTTTTATAGAAATACCTAACACTTATGTGGGTAACAAATATTTATTTAACAGAAATATTCAGTTATCACAATGCCAACGAATTATTAAAACTTAAATATATGAGCAGGTTACAAAATTGATAACTTTATCACACACAATCATATGACTTGAGCAACACAGCCAAGACACAGATTTCAACTAACTCGTTCAGTCTCTGCCCCTAATATATATCGTAAATGGTGGGGCCTGGAATATTCTAGAACAATGTCGGAAGTTCTCCGCCATCACGGAATGATCTAGACAAAAACAGTTCGTTCCAACCGCTTATTTTGTTCCAACAAGCGGTCCGGGAGGTTACGCCATATGTTTTTTTTTTTTTATTTGCTTATCGATTTAACGTTACACTGCCCCTTCCTTAGAGACATTCCTCCTGGATGTCTTCTTTTCCATGCGTGTCTGCTTCCTAGGTCGAACGAAAGGTCTCTTCCATAATCCGCTGCACCTGTTCTTCTTCGTGATTCCTTGCATATGGCGCCAAGCGATTATAATGGACGATCATAGGCCTTCCTTTGGGATACTTGGAGACCCTGTAGATCACATCGTTGATGCGCTTCTTTATCACGTAGGGTCCCTCCCAGTTCTTCTGCAACTTTGGGCAGAATCCTCGCTTCCTTCTTGGGTTATAGAGCCAAACGAGGTCTCCTTCTTGGTACCCGCCCTGATCGGCTTTACTATCGTAGTGTCTCTTCATCCGGTCGCTGGCGAAACGAAGATTCTTGCGAACTAGCTCGTGCGTGTATTCTATTCTCTTCTGGAGTCCGGATACATAGTCTTGCCCAGATACATCCACCCCAGGTTTGCTGCCAAAAATAAGGTCACAAGGTAACCTCATCTCTCGACCGAAGAGAACTCTCGTAGGTGTCTGGCCAGAGGATTCATTAACTGAGGAGCGGTAGGCCATAAGGAAGTATGGGATCTGACGGTCCCAATCTCGTTGATGGTCAGAGGTTACCTTAGAAAGGTACTTTATAAGGGTAAGGTTCATCCGTTCTACCATTCCGTCAGACTGTGGATGGAGGGCCGTAGTCCTGGTCTTTCGAATCCCAAGCCTCTTGCAGACTTCCTGGAACAATGTGCTCTCGAAGTTCCTCCCCTGGTCTGAGTGTAGTTCGATTGGTACTCCGAAACGGGTGATGAACTCTTTCACCAAAACGTCAGCCAAGGTAGCAGCCTCTTGGTTAGGGACAGCATATGCTTCCACCCACTTGGAAAAACAGTCCACGATTACAAAAACGTACTTATTTCCAGCTTCACTTTCTGGGGATGGTCCTAAATTGCCCATGGCTACCCTCTCGAAGGGGCTCCCCGCAATATACTGCTGCATCCGAGCACGGCGTTTGCGAGCTGGTCCGTTGCTTGCAGAGCAGGTGTTACATTTACGGCACCAGTCCCTGACATCCTCAGAGCAGTTCACCCAGTAGAACCTTTCGCGTACTTTCTGGAGTGTTTTCATCACACCAAGGTGTCTTCCTGACACTTCATCATGTAGCAGACGAAGTACCTCCGTCACGCAGGTCCTCGGTATCAGAAGCTGCTTCCTGGATAGGCTGCCGTCTACATTCTCCACAACCCTCTTGAGCAAGCCGTCTTCTATTACAAGGGAGTTCCACTGTGCCCAGTACGCCTTAAAAATAGGTGAGAATGGTGCTACCTCTTGCCAAGATGGGCGGCGATTGGCTAGTTTCCAGTGCCGTATCATTTTCAACTCAGGATCATTTTCTTGCCTATCCCGGATTGTGTCAGGTGTCCATTCTTCACTAACTACTCCAACGGCGCAAAGGTTGGCCTCCTTTTGTTCGATTCGGCTACAATGGGAACAATTAGGCGGGCATGGTCTTCTAGACAGGGCATCTGCATTGCGATGTCTTACACCTGGTCTGTGTTCAACTTCAAAGTCGTATTGCTGGAGTTTTTGTAGCCATCTGGCAACTTGGCCCTCAGGATTCCTGAAATTTAGCAGCCACTTCAAGCTTGCATGGTCGGTCCTCAACAAAAACCTCGTACCATATAAGTATTTGTAGAAATGGTCAACGGACTTAACAACAGCCAGGAGTTCCCGCCTGGTTACGCAATAATTACGCTCAGGTTTCGATAGTGTCTTGCTGAAGTATCCGATAACCCGTTCCTGGCCCTCCTGCAGTTGTGATAAAACCCCGCCAATGCCTTCTTCGCTGTACATTCAAGGAAATATTAAAACATATTCTAGCTGCGTCCACCTGCGTCAGTACATGTGGGATTTTTTTTTTTTATAGAAATACCTATGCTATTTCGTGCAGTTTATTTGCTATGGAGCTTGTGCTTCGAATTAGGTTATTACTAATCGTTTAGCAAAACATCATGCCTTACTTACCATGTCTGTAGCATCATTTATAAAGTCAGTCTGAATCGTTATTAGGTCGATAATAAATCAACTTTTTCACCTACCATGAATTCAAAATGAATGAATTTGAATTGAAAATTATTAATAATAAGCTTATTAACATGACCTTCGATAACTTAAAGACTTCGCCACTTTTCATTTTTAAGCATCCATTAGTTTTAAGAAGATTGGTATTAAAAAAAGGTTCAGTTATTATTTAGCGTGAATTAAGGAACTTAATTTTCACAGAGTTGCATGCTACGTTTCTGGTCTCCCGCTTTTCTAAGGCGGGTGGGGGTTACCAGAAACGGCATATATGTAATTAATATTGTAATTAATGTACTTAATTCACCTTAATGTAAATTGGATACGTTTCCAAAGGTGACGTGTTTACCAATCCTATATTATTCTAATAAACCTGTGGCATAGGGTAAATGATAATGAATAAACAAATCTAAATTGAACTATATCTTTAATTTTATTGACCAATAATGTAAATTATTTATACCCCCTTTAATATATCATATAAACATATTTTACTAGCACAAATTAGTTAATGGATGCTGACTGGCAATTTAACATTATTTTAATAAATACTAACCACACAATATTACAAATAGTAGGTACTGTATATGTCTTAACCTTATTTGGTGGGCACTCTCTGGTGTTGTCTCTGGCCTGTCTGCTGGATCAGTCCCTGCCATCTCTGACGCTCTCTCAGTCTCAGCACAGCATCCCATCTCAGTCTCTCTCGGAAATCTGGACTCTCCGCTCCTGCCTATCTGGTCCTCTGCCCTTCTCGTTCCACTCTCGCCCTCTTGGCACACTCCCCCGACCTCTGTCCACCTCCGAACTCACTCTCCACCCGAACTCCTCGAGCCTCCTTCTTCACCGTATAAGTCCTCTTTCCCCCACTCTCTTCAGACTTCTTCTGATTGGCTGGCTGGTTGGTTCCAGACTGCGTCTGATTGGCTGGCTGCCTAAAATTTCCCTTCCTTTCTATATTAAACGTGTTTCCCAGCGGCCTCTTTGCCGGGGCAAAACCAGGGTTTATGGCCACAAATTTCTCTAGCAATCTTCTTAGGTATTTCCCTGGGTGTTTGTCGGCAGCATTGTCGGTCCTAAGCTTTGCTTATTTTGAATCTCTAACAGAAGGTTTATGGCCCCAATAACTTACAAGGCGGTATTTCCAAGACCTAGCCGCCTTCAGGTAAAACTGACCACCGGGTTGACCATATACAGTACTTTACATATTTTGATATTAAATTATTAATTCAATTTACTTTTCCAATCATGGCAGCATCCACAATACATAGCATTCTCCTAGTGTCAAGGGAAAGAAAAATTAATAAACGTACGTTTATTGATTTTTCTTTTAACATACTTTCAAAAATATTTTTAATATAATCAGCCGTAAAGTAAAATCCTATCTACAAAATTAACTGTTCAGCATCGAATAAAATAAAATGATATAAAATGAACATACAACATACAAAACATTACTTAAAATACAACATATAAAATAGTTACAAAAATGAATAGAACAAAACCCTTTAGTAGAACAAGATACGATAATAAATTTACAATTTACATAACAAAAACTAAGATAAAACAGTTCTCAATATAAGTTTTCTGTGTACTATTTAAAAACATTTTAACTTCAACGTTCAAACTAAATTATAATAAAAGTACAGAATGGTTGTAGAATATATCAAAATTTATGATCTTATAATTAATTAACTTCTTATTTACGATATTTATAAATTAGTAACTTTTTAACTTTTAGTCTTTGAACTTATCTATATCAGTATTAAAATTCCACATATTAAGTATTCACATGATAAAATCTTATTTTTCCAAACAATTGCTAGATAACTTACATAGTGATCAGAGTTCTTCTGTCTTTATTTCACATCCTGAAACACTTCTTAATTCACAAATAACAAAAACAAGTAGCATAATGTTTATACAGTAACATGTTATTGTGTGGCAAGCATTTTCAAAAATAAAAAAGATTCTACTATTTGGGATTCTTTCCCACTCTAGTTTTAAAAATCATTTTTGTTAGGAATCTTTATATTTTAAATAAATGTTTAATTTCAATTATTTTCAGGGTCAATTATTATAACGTCTAATTCGGTATTTTTATTTCCTTTCTTAATAGCACGCTGACAAAAACAACGGCGAACCTCCTACTTTCACAAAAATCGGTTGCCCTAGTACCATCTTGGGTTTTTTTTTTTTTTTTATGTCACAATCCAGGATTAAGTATTTACACATTCTATTAAATGAATCTCAGTTCTCAGATAATTACTATATTACAACATTACAATTTTTATCATGACTCTGGCAAACGAACAGTGTATTCAAATCACAATTTTTATTTATCAGTTATTAATAAATAAGTTTTGCTTGGTCATATTAATTACAAGTTTTCAAGATTTTAATGGATTCTATAAGTGTTTTCCCTTATTTAAAATATTTCTATCTCTGATACCGAATCTAGTTCCTATTTATGGCCACATAAGATTTTTAATTTTCCTATCCGGATGTTCGGATCAATTACACCATGAGCCCCATCAATTATCTAATAATAAATGTTTTTACAAAGGGATCAACAAAATTGTTGCCTCAGTATTCTGGGCGTACTTGAAGATTTCAGTATCTTCTCAAAAATAATCTCAGGGATACCTGGAGGCGCTACGGCTGCTCCACATAGAGGGGTTTTCCCTACTAGACACAATTAATACTATAACCCGACTTCAGGGGTGATGGAGGACCTCTGTCTACTCCAAAGTAAAAAAGTATAATAATTGCTCACAATAATCCAATTAGGATATATAAAATGCAAATTTGATCCAAGTTATTTAAATGTTATTATTGGGGGTGGCTCATAGCGACTAAACAATTGAGGCAAGTTTTAGATTAATGATTATTACCGGTTTTCCGGTGGAAAAGGTGGCTTAAACCAATTCAAACTAAAACATTTTAATTTTCTCAATGATAGGTAATTTACCGCATATTGCATTTTGCATTAATTAATCAAATCGGGATTGGTAAAATAAATTTCAATTTTTATTATCTTAATTTGAATATAATGAAGTTACTCTGAGATCCACTTAATAAACTGTATGTAGTTAAGATCCTAATACTAACAATTCCTAAATTTATAAGAGAAACTTATTTACATAAAAATATTTACAATAATATTTACAAAAATTATTTACATTGATCCAGAACGGGTTGACCTGACGACGGCTTCGCCAGGACCCTTTAGCTCGTCAACGGAAGGGACGCTAGATGGAAACCCTTTTTATCCCCTGGACTGGGATAAAGACTACCGAGTATTATTATAACACCGTACGCGCTTCTTTTTTACATGATTTAAGACCAAATAATCCATATAAACGTCAAATAGCCAAAACAGGAAGGCGATTGGCTCCGTTGGCGAATCCCTTAAATAATTATTTGTTCTGGTTCGAGTATTGGTATTTTCTTTATTTACTGGGAGTTGCTTTATAATCATACTAAGCGAGTGTGCATTATCTGCTTTTGGAGGTGACTTATAAGTATGAATTAATTTTATAAATTCCACGAGGTCTAAATAGTATTCTTCGTTAGCAATCGCTATGGGTCGGTCCTTCTCTTCATCTTCAACCTTTTCATGGATCATATCAACTTCCTCGCGTACCTGGCAAGATTCAAAAGTTTCTACCTGAGCTTGAGGGATTGGTAAATTCTCTTGAATGGTTTCTTCTTGAAGATTCTTCGTTTCATCTTCAACTTTAAAAGGAACCTTATCTTGCCCGTCGGAATTAGTCTCAATGTCACCACTTTCTGATTGAGCATTAGAAACCGTTCCTTCCCTCGGAGATTCGTCACTAATAATTCCCACATTTTCCAGAGCAGTAATCTCGTTCGGTCCAGGTTTCACAGAATTGGTGACAGGAGGTTTATCAACACAATTTTCCAATGATATATTGACTGGTATATTGGGCATATCTTCTGCACTCTCATTCATATCCTCACTTTCAGTTAGGGGTGGTTTCTGTGTTTCCTCATCAGGTTTAGTGAAACGTTTTGCAGATGCTTTCAACTTCAGATTTGTTGTTTGAAAAGCTTCATTTATTTCCTGTAGCTGTTTATTATGCTCTTCTATTATTCCCTTTAGCTCTTTATGTCTATCTTCTTGATTTTTCTGCATCTCTTTTATTAGCTGCCATATTAACATTTCTTGTGGGCTCAGGTCATTTTCTTCTGTTTTCTCCCTGGTCTGTGGCTGAGTTGCTTCTGGATGTGGGATCGCTATTCCTTCAGCCAACCCCGTATTCGGCTGTGGTAGTTTCTCGTTTTCTACCCTCAAAGCCATATCAAAATGTCGTGCGCGTATATTATCCCTTTAATATCTATTGAAACCTCCGCGGTAGGGTTAAACGCAAGCACTGATTAAATATAACACAAAAAACAAGCCACTTATTATAAGACCGTTGACAAGAAGTTTAAGGACAGCCTTCCTCACACACATCACTAATTTAATTTAACAGAAAAGAGAACACGAGGTAACGGAGCAAATGTTTAAAGCGAAATCCTGGAGAATATGTAGTTAGATTAAAGAAATCATCAAACCTTATATATATTCACTCTTATGCCACTTTGTATAATTTAACAAGAAATGTCAACTAATGATTTAAACAAATTGGTAAGTACGTCCCCACAAGGGATGCCATTTTAATTGCTACGTTTCTGGTCTCCCGCTTTTCTAAGGCGGGTGGGGGTTACCAGAAACGGCATATATGTAATTAATATTGTAATTAATGTACTTAATTCACCTTAATGTAAATTGGATACGTTTCCAAAGGTGACGTGTTTACCAATCCTATATTATTCTAATAAACCTGTGGCATAGGGTAAATGATAATGAATAAACAAATCTAAATTGAACTATATCTTTAATTTTATTGACCAATAATGTAAATTATTTATACCCCCTTTAATATATCATATAAACATATTTTACTAGCACAAATTAGTTAATGGATGCTGACTGGCAATTTAACATTATTTTAATAAATACTAACCACACAATATTACAAATAGTAGGTACTGTATATGTCTTAACCTTATTTGGTGGGCACTCTCTGGTGTTGTCTCTGGCCTGTCTGCTGGATCAGTCCCTGCCATCTCTGACGCTCTCTCAGTCTCAGCACAGCATCCCATCTCAGTCTCTCTCGGAAATCTGGACTCTCCGCTCCTGCCTATCTGGTCCTCTGCCCTTCTCGTTCCACTCTCGCCCTCTTGGCACACTCCCCCGACCTCTGTCCACCTCCGAACTCACTCTCCACCCGAACTCCTCGAGCCTCCTTCTTCACCGTATAAGTCCTCTTTCCCCCACTCTCTTCAGACTTCTTCTGATTGGCTGGCTGGTTGGTTCCAGACTGCGTCTGATTGGCTGGCTGCCTAAAATTTCCCTTCCTTTCTATATTAAACGTGTTTCCCAGCGGCCTCTTTGCCGGGGCAAAACCAGGGTTTATGGCCACAAATTTCTCTAGCAATCTTCTTAGGTATTTCCCTGGGTGTTTGTCGGCAGCATTGTCGGTCCTAAGCTTTGCTTATTTTGAATCTCTAACAGAAGGTTTATGGCCCCAATAACTTACAAGGCGGTATTTCCAAGACCTAGCCGCCTTCAGGTAAAACTGACCACCGGGTTGACCATATACAGTACTTTACATATTTTGATATTAAATTATTAATTCAATTTACTTTTCCAATCATGGCAGCATCCACAATACATAGCATGCAGTTATTAAACCTATATTGAACAGTCTATCCCACCATCTCCTATCAAAATCATATTAAAGTCGTATGACCCCAATCTTATATATTAATATGAAATATATTTAATAGTTAAGAATTAAATCATAATTGATATTTCCTCTGTATGATTTTTTTTTTTTTTTACCTAACTTGAGTTTTTTCACGAAATAAAATGATATTGCAAGTACTATCAAGGATATTAATAGCATAAAACAGCAAAAGTGTTTAAACTAGCCGATCTCGAGTCGGCTCCTTACACTGCTGGTTAATCCGAGTAGTCGGTTAAGTGGGGCTCGAACTTATACATTCTATAGGAAATTCAATCGTGGTAATGCTAATATCAACATTATTTTTTTGCGGCTTACAGATCAGGTTTGACAAGGTTCTTTCCGAAAATAGTCGATTTTCAACCACTGTGCGGCATGATGGTTCCCGGTCCGCCAATATGGTATAGCTTTTGGAGAGGGCTTGGAGTTCTCTATAGCGGCCAATATGTTCATCTTAGTCTAGTCATAATAAGTTTTTGTTAAAACTTCCTGTGACTCCTTGATGTGCACCGGGCAGTCCCGACTCCCTGTCTAGAGCCTAGCTTTGGGTGGTCTTATTTATTTTCTCGGGACAAACCTTTGCTATGTGGATGATCGCTGAATACCATCTGCGAAATATGCCTTATTCTTCGCATGTCACTCTTTTGTGTCCATATCCTTGGCATTAATGACAAGAAGGCGCGTCAGGATAATCTGTGAAGGTAAATGTCCATCAATCTCCAGCCTTAACGTTTGGTGCACCTCTAAAACCAAATAATTCATAAAGTTGTTCCTTACTCTTGTGAAAAACAGAAGATTTATACAATTTGATTTATCTTCCGGGGTGGGATATTGTCATAAAATATGTATTCTCCAACGCGCACTTAAAACTCGTTGACAACCCTTTCGAATAAGCAGAGCGCCTTTACTTTAAAAAAAAAAAAGTGAAGGCTTACTGCGCATGCGTGTTATACGTCTTTATTAACTAAATATAAATCATTCTGAAGTTCTCAACTTTCCAACGATATATTAAATATATATATTACTGCATTCATTACATACAAACTGCAAACAGTTTTCTTTTTTACTTTTACTTGCCTATTTATGAAATATGTAGTATTCGAAAGTATTGCGATCGTGAAAAATATCGACTTACGGTTTTCAACAGAATTACACGTTTTGGGGTCCCCAGAGTCCAAATGACCAAGTCCAAATGGTCTATGTGTTTACAGGCTAGCTCAATAACTAGAAACCGTACGAACCTGAAATTGGGTATTAGGTATATGTATATGCCCGTGATGTGACAGCAAAAGTTTCATCCGAATTAGTCAACCGGAGTGGGTACTTTATTTAATGAATTTTTCGAATATTTACGTTATTTTCGATTTCCTCAAAAATGACTAACGATTTTGTATAAACTCGGTATTAGATGTATGTATATGCCCGCCATGTGACAGTAAAACTTTCATCAAAATTGATGAATTGGAGGGGGCACTATGCTTAATAAATTTTCTCTCATTTTCACAATATTTGTTTTATTTTCTCAAAAACGGCTTTAATGATTTTGATCAAATTCGTCATGCTTAATGAACATTAGGTGTTCTTTGATATCAGGTAAGCTTTTTCATCATTAAAATTCGTGATAGGGCTTGAATGTGGAAGTGGCCTTTTTTGTTTTCCTATAAAGTACCTTTGTTTGTGTTTATATGGAGAAATTAACTGTCTCTCGTTACGCCTTAAAACAAGAAATGGCTAAATATTTTTATTTATTTTATTTATTATTTACATGCTTTAAGAGCATGGCCCTATACAAGGGAGTCTGTTCTACTTTGAGATAATAATTACATTATACAAAAGAAAAAAAAAGAAAAGAAATAGGATATGCTGACAATAAATTTTTACAGTGAAATAAAGGTTATTAATATAATTTCGCTGATATATAATTTAACAGTTCCATTTATTCTTCTAAGTAGAATGTCATTATTTTAAGTATAATAGATGCAAAATTAAACAGTTTTGTAGCTTCATCCTTTGATTCTGGGTCGAGAATATTAATGAAGTTTGTCGTGGTGATATTTGGGAAAAAGTACTTTCTTGCGCTATTATATTGAGGACAAATGCAGAGTATGTGGATGAGGTTTTCTTCTGTTTTCATATTGCAGATAGGGCAGATTGAGGATGGCGTAATTTCTATGAAGTTATTCTTGTGGCTGAATCTAATGTGGTGGTTATTTGCAGTTCTGAGCTGTGCTATTAAACGGATGATATTAATATTGGAATTGGATCTAATATAGGCTGCTGTTAATTGCGATTTAGGGGCGATATTTTTATAATATGGGTTGAATAGTGATTTATTTAAAGCTTCTAGATCGGCATTGAAATGGCTAAATATAAAATATGAAAAATTGCCCCATCCTCTGGGGGATCTATAAGTCACTTCTTTCTCATTTCAAATTGCCAATTGTCATCGTACATTTTTAAACTCAGTTTAAAACGTGACAATGGAATGTTTCTTTCGTATATGCTAAACAATTTATAATGGGAAAGAGGAAAAATATTTGTATATACCGATTAAAAAATGTATGATGACAATTGGCAATTTGAAATGAGAAAGAAGTAACTTACAGATAACCCCAGAGGATGGGCCAATAGCCCGAAACGTTGAGACATCAAATAAAATTTGAATTTACGGAAGAGACCCCTTCATTTAAAAAAATCCTAACAATAAGTAAATGAATGTGGAAAATTGTGTGACTTTGAGAAAAGGCCTTTAACAAAACACGTCAATTTCTAATCAAAGTAAGTTGGTAAGTGAAAGTTGAGTGTTCTTCCATATATGTTATAGATTTTCTCCATATTTTATGTTTAGCTATTTCGTATAACTAGGCATTATGAGGAACGGTTAATTTCTCCATATAAATTAAATCAAAGGTATTTTACGGGAAGAAAATATTTGTTCGCCATTCAAACCCCATCAGAAGATTTCAATGACGATGAGACCTACCTGAAATTAAAGGAAACTTCATTATCATTAAACATGACAAGTTTAAACAAAATCGTTAGAGCCGTGTTTGATTAAATCGAAAAAAGAACCCCTTAAAATGTGACAAAATTTGTTGAATAAAGAGACCAGTTACACAATTGTAATGAAATTTTCGCTGTCTTTGCACTGGCAAATTGCTACTGTACCTATGTACCTATTACCAACGTACAATACAAAGACTAAAATACTTATTTATATAACCCTTAAGGTAGAATTCACCTTCATGAGTTTATTAAGATAAATTCAAATGTATGAATTTATATTACATTATACATTTCTAAGCTTCAAAGTAATAAATAAACAAATTACTTTTATTATCTGCATTGAATTTACCGAATTTTCTCATGGCCTCAACTTTTCTCTAAATATGATCGATTCTCACACTAGAACAATCAGTATCTTTTTTCAGAAACATATTTTCGTACCTCCTTCTCTTCTTTTTAAAAATACAATTACGAAAAACAATCTTAAGCACTTATGGAAATATTAAATTCTATGAAAATTCAATTTCTGCTTAAAAATAACAATGCCGCATCTGATTAATAATTAACAATTATATATATATATATATATATATATATATATATATATATATATATAAAGATATAAGAACCAAGACAAAGGAACATAAAAGGAGGAAAATGAATCGATTGATCATCGCGAGGATTATTATTTGTAGGTATCTGCACATATTTATTTAATATTATAAAGTCATTAATTGTTTGTTAAAGAAAATTGTTTTCCCCAGTAATTACATTTGCTGTGGTAGTGATGAGCGACAGATGTGACGAAAAATGTGAATCGTCCGGCTTACGAGTCTGCTTAAAAGAGGTGAAGCCCGATGGTACTTCTACAAAGCGCTATTTAAACAGTTATTGTGAATATATAAAAGCAATCCAATGCGGTGGAGGTAAGTGTATAATCCTTTCAACAAAAAGAGAAAAGATTGTCTTTTTGACTATTTCAAGTTTTGAGATTTAATATTAGACGATAACTAGGGAACGGAATTTACATAATTTTTTCTGAGCTTACAATTTTCATAAGAACGCTCAATTCAATCGTATTATAGCATTTCGAATCATTTTAACTCCTGTTTCTTTTACATATTTTTTCATATTTCTCTTGTAAATACATATTTCTAGTATAAATACATATTTTTACGTATTCAGTCTATCTTTTTTAATTTTTTATTTCATATCTCATTTTTTTTTTTGCGTCAAAAGGCATATAAAACAAAAAAAATATTTAAATCATTTAATAACAGTTCATTAATCCGATTCTAATCCGATACGACACAGATCTTTGCCAAGCATTAATTGGAGCATATATAACTATTTCAAAAATTGACAATCTAGATTTTAAAAAAGTTCTTATAAAATATATTCATAAGAATGTTCCTGATAAAAGTACTTTGTGGAAAAACTATTTAAAATGTATTTAAGATGAAACTCTTGATAAAAGTAGAGATATTGTTAAAACTGGGCCGCTATACATTGCTGACATAATAGTTGGAAAACTAAATGACAACTACCCCGTTTATTTAAAACTTCGAAGTTAAAAAAAAAAAAAGGATCAACGGGCATTAATGGGCATGGCATCTTTCAAATTTGACGTGAAAAAACTTTCAACTGATATAAAGCTCTTTTCAGGTCACATACGCTCTATTTCTCTTTCGAAAATGTAACATATGATGTAATTGAAGATTGGTGAAATACTTCTTCCAAATTTCTTTTATTAAAAATTTATAATATATACATTAATTTGCCGACGTTTCGGACTATTCGTCCCTCTTCAGGGCAAATTTCTTCTGCCAATAACAAGTAATCCTTACACCTATTACAAAATGTGTCCATTTTAAATAATCAATCATTTTAAATAACATAACATATTTGATCAATACAACAATCCATATATTGAATAGTACCTGACAATTTTTGGTGGCTAGGTCCATCTATTTCTATATTACAATTATATCCCATTACTTAAGTAAATTGGTCAAGAATATATTATTTAAAACAACATAAACTTAAAGAAAACATACCTCCCCATATATATTTTAAATTACAAAACTTGGATAATTTATTCAACAATGATTTCCTTATAGCAACCAAAAACATAGATTACTTCAAGAATATAGGCAAAAAAATTATAGATTTAGAATTAAAACAAGCATATTGGTTTTTTAAAAAAAGTTATAAAAAGATAAAATGTATCATTGAGGTTGCAGTAAAAAACAATAATTTACAAAAAGACATTTTAGTTAAAACAATATATAAAATCATCAATACATTTTTAAATAACGAGACAAAAATTAAAATTAAATCAATTAATAAAAAAATTGAAAAGATAATTAACAAACCAAACATTAAAAAAAATAAAATAAATGAACTTATATCCAATAATCATAACTTCAACCTAACCTCAATTAACGCTAATAATATTAAAAAAGAATATAGGATTACACAAAAAGAACATTTTGAAGATAATAATATGGATTTTTTAAAAAAATATAATGATTTATACAAGTTAAATAATAGAGTAGAAAATAGAACAAGACTAAATATATCCAATAATATTATAAATCTTCTATCCTTGGGAGAAAAATTCAACTTTGAGTGCATAAATAATGACAAAGAGATAGTAAAATTGATAGCGGATTTAGAATATATGTATGAAAATATAGAAACGTCAGACAATCATATAAATGCCATTAGAAACAAAATATGTACATTAATTAATAATTATATCCATAAAAATAAAGATAAAAACAAAAATAAATTACCCCCAATTAACAGACAAATAAACCAAGATTTTAATGAACTAAAAAAATTTATGAACAATAACAAAGATATAATTATAACTAAGTCAGATAAAACGAAAAAAATAGTTATAATGTACCAAAAAGAATACGGAGAAAAAATGGAAGCCTTATTAAATGATAAAACTACATACAAAAAAATCAGACATAACCCATTCAAAGATATTACGGATAAAATAAACACATATGTGACTAAATTATATAAAATGGGATACATAAATAAAGTTATAAAAAATAAACTACAAGTTACAGATTATACAACACCCAGAATGTATGGATTGATTAAGCTGCATAAAGATGATAAAAATATGAGACCTATAATAAGTAATATCGAAGGACCTACAGAAGCTTTAGCCAAATATTTAAATAACTCTTTGAATGAACTTAACAGAGATAACCCGTACGATATAAAAAATTCACTTTGTTTAAAAAAATTACTTAACGACATAAAATTAAATAATGATAAAACAAAAATAGTAAGCCTGGATGTAGTATCACTTTTCACCAACATACACACAGAAGGCTGCATAAAAATATTAGAAGAAAATTGGGACAAAATAAAAGATAACACACAAATAAAAGATAAAAAGTTATTTATAGAAGGCATTAATTTATGTATTAATTACAATTATTTTAAGTATAATGGAGAATTCTATAAACAAGTAAGAGGATTACCTATGGGTGGGTCACTCTCTGTTAATATGAGCGGGATTTATTTAAATAAATTATTAAACAAAACCATGGAACAAATAAACAATAAACCAATACTAATCAAAAAATACATAGACGATATTCTACTAATTACCAACGACAATAATTATACTGAAATATTAAATATATTAAACAATTATTATAATAAACTAAAATTCACAATAGAAATACCGGATAATAACGAAATAAGGATTTTAGACATACTCATAATCTTGAGAAATAATAAGATTACAACAAAATGGACCAAAAAGAAAAACAATAGTGACATGATGTTAAATTACCTTTCTAATCATCCCACACCACAAAAGATTAATGTCGTAAAAAACTTCATTAAAAAAGCGAAAGAAATAACAGACCAAATATACATTGCAGAAATTAAAGATAAAATTTATAATATATTAAGGGAAAATTTCTATCCTAAAAGAATAATTAACAAAATTTGGTATAATAATACAAAGAATATAATAGTAAGAAAAGTAGAAAACAATAGTGAACAAAAGAATGCGGTTTCAGAAAATAAAGTATCGAAACAAAATAAAGATATAAACATAAAAAAACAACAAAAACAAAAAACAATAAAAGACTTTTATAAAAATACAAATAAAGATAATGTAGAAAAGATACAAGGAGAGGATAAAAAAGAAAAAATAGAGAATAAAAACATAAAAAAACAATACTTCAAAATGAACTATATCCCAAAATTGACAAATAATATACAAAAAATATTAAAACAATACGACCTAGAAGATATAAAATTAGGTACCTATAATAACAATAAAATAGAAAATTTCCTTAGCAATACCAAAGATAAAATAGAATGCAATATATATATATATATATATATATATATATAGCAAAAGAAGAATACTATATATAAGATTGAATGTGGTGAATGTGATGGTATCTATATAGGAGAAACGTCTAAAAAATTAGATACAAGAATAAAACAACACACAGCAAATTGTAATAATATCAAAAACATTAATGTCACAGCCCTAGCCCAACATAGTATTGTAAAAAAACATAAATTTAATTTCAAAGAGGTAAAAATTTTAGGAGTAGAAAAAAATACAAAAAACAGGAAATTAATAGAAACCATACACATAACAAAAAACATTGAAAATGCAGTCAATTATAAAACTGATTCCATAAAAGTAAGCAGCCATTATGCAGATATTATAAAAAATTTAAATATCAAAAAGTGAATAAGATGAAAATAATCATATATAAAAATTAATTACAATAACAATTGGTTGGATAAGGAACATTGGGGTAAATAAGACAAAGTTCAGTCAGTAATAGATAGTGTGATAAGAATATTGTAGAAAAAAGTGGTAGCATGTGAATATATATATATAATTTTATATAAAATGACCAATTTACTTAAGTAATGGGATATAATTGTAATATAGAAATAGATGGACCTAGCCACCAAAAATTGTCAGGTACTATTCAATATATGGATTGTTGTATTGATCAAATATGTTATGTTATTTAAAATGATTGATTATTTAAAATGGACACATTTTGTAATAGGTGTAAGGATTACTTGTTATTGGCAGAAGAAATTTGCCCTGAAGAGGGACGAATAGTCCGAAACGTCGGCAAATTAATGTATATATTATAAATTTTTAATAAAAGAAATTTGGAAGAAGTATTTCACCAATCTTCAATTACAAAATTTAGATCTTCCAGCACATATAGTGTATTTAAGATTACACAGTGTAACATATGATTTAATATGTAATAATTTTAATTTTTAATTTTTTTATATTCATTTATATAGGTACATACATATACACGTATATGTAAATATATATATTTATAGTATATATGTATTAGTGACCGACCGAAGTTTCGGTTTCGGTTACGGTTTCGGCCAAAAATTGGCCGAAACTAGCTCATCTGTCTGATATCTCCAAGAAGGAAGTAGGACTACACGATTTCAGCTTGTAAGCTCGATCTCTTTCATGGCATTTAACACCCTTGAATTTAATAGTGGGAAGTATATTTTATTTTAGTTAATTAGACTTATATTTTATTTCGGTAGAACATAGATTTTTCTCGTTCTTTTGGTATCTTTACTAAAAAAATATTTTAGTCAGTAACCTGGTCATTAAGAGTTGCACAAATGGTGGTAGTAGGTTTTGGTCTTTGTTCTTGTATGGAATGGGAATCAGATGCAAACCAATTTTTCAATTCAACCCTTTCCCCCAGCGGTTCACCAATAACATCCCAAAAACTCAATTTTTACCATGAAGAAGTACGTTTTCGACCAAAAACTATTCAATAAATTTTCAAACTAGATTAAATCCACTAACATTTGATACCAAAACTGACTCAGTAGATTAATTAGCTTCTGACATACAGCTTTATGTATTCACTAGGCCGTCATTTTGTATTCTATTGGCTTTATCATGGAAAGATTTACTATTTTATTTATTATTTATATATAATAATATGAATTTTTATTAATATCAGCCTGTTATTTCAAGATTATTTCAACTTTTAGGGCTGTACTAGGTAAGGGAGTTTGGTCTAACATCCCACGGGGACCAGCCGTACTAGGTAGGAGGGGGCCGGGATTCGATCCTATAACTTGACTAGTACACCTGTTTTACCACTCTTCTATACTAGCTCACTTATTAAATGAATAATTGAGTTAAATTACTGTTATTTTATGAGGTTTCATCGATATTATTGCTAAAATAGACATCTTACACACTTATATGTATTATATATAGACATAAGTTTATAGTTATAGTTCTATAATAAACATAAGTTTATTATAGAAGACGTAAATAAGTTTCGGTTTCGGTTTCGGTTTCGGCCCGAAACTAGGTCTATGGCCGAAATTCGGTTTCGGCTAAAATTTCGGTTTCGGTCGGACACTAATATATATACATTCATATTCAGGAACTTAAAGGGGATCGAAAAACTAAGACAAAAAGTCCTTTAGAGATTTGCTCGTTTTTGCTTTGTTTTGAAGAAACTACTTTCTTTCTATATATAAGGGAATAACATTATAAAAGACTAGCAGACCCGGCCACGCGTTGCTGTGGCTCAGTAGTTATATCCTAATATTTTAAAACAAATACAGTGATACCAATATTCATTGATAAAGATGAAAACCTTTCAGCTAATCAAAATCCAACTTGATTGAGAATAGAGCATTACACCATTTAAAAGTATTTGGTAAAGAATATAGGAAAGTTAAAGTTTTTATTTTTTACATATCATATTTCAATGTAGTTTGATTAAAAAGGAGCTGATTGTGTTTACGACTCACAGAGCTGCCAACACTCTCGCCTTTTTTTTATGGATCGGTATAAACTAACTCGAAATGGCTGTATTTTTCCACTAATTTTAAAAAGGATGACTGAAGTAAGTTTTGGTAACCTCAGCCATTGATCTATTGATTATTGGCCTAACACTACTTCAACTTGGTATTGTTAGTTTAATTTTGCTCAGTCATGCCAATCTTGGTTAACGCGTCATATATGTCCTTTTGATAGGCGTTTTTCTCAATTTCTTTGAGACCTCGATTTCCCGACCCTTCGGCAAATAAGTGTTCGGTAGGAGGGTGGTGTGTTGAAGCTTTTAATTTAGCAATATATTTGAGTGATAAGAAACCTCTTCTTAAAGAGGTTTTTACATAATTCAATTAAGAATTTTTGTTTATTCAAGTACTAATTTGTTCAAAATGTTTTGGGTTAACCTGTTTTGTTTTTTTAACACAAACCAAAGATTTGATGGTGTCCACACACGTGAGCAGGCGATGCCCATTTCCCACGTGAGTTATGCCATAGCCCATGGGAAAAACACCGATTTTCAAAGTCCAAGTGGATATTGTTTGCCCTTGGGATTTGTTTATGGTCATGGCAAAAGCCAAACGAATAGGATATTGAAGCCTTTTAAATGTTATTGAAAATTCTGACGGTTCCAGGGGAATAGGTGGCAACAGGGCGATATCTCCTGTAAACTTTCCAGGCAACATTATTGCTTCAATAACATTTCCTGTGATCCTTTTAATGACCAAACGTGTACAGTTGCACAATTGAGGTGGATTTAATTCACGAAGAAGAATGATCGGTGAGCCAATCTTCAACTGGGGATTGTTTGGGTGTATATCCAGGGAATTAAAAAATTCAGGTGGGAAATTTACGGCTTCGTTTACATCTAGAACATTTTCAATTGATTTTGGAAGTTTATTTCATCGAAATCAACATTTTTTGCTGCCAAAATAGCACGACTACCCAGCCAATTATAGTCCAAATAATTGTTCAAAATATCAGGAAAGACACTTTATATTTCGTAGACAGTTCATTTTTCGTCTCTACAACAGTTCAGAAATTTTCTGGTAATTTTATAAATTTTGAATTTCGATGCAGCTCTATTTCACCGTTTCCAATATACAGCAATTGTTTAGAAAATATATCTGCCGATGGATCATTTTGCAGTAGTACTCTCATATTTATGGTGGATAAATCTGAAACTTGCGGTTACCCAAATAACAATTATTCCTGTTCAGTAGAGGTGTAATAATCATTATATGTAAAATTTAAAAAATGCCGCGATTTGTAATCCTTTCTTAATCAACAATCATTTAAAGATAAGTAGAAAATTGTATTCTGGTGAAATTAACAACGAAATATCATTCCCAATAATAGCCTATTTTAAATTAAAGAAAGGATTAAAATCTTCGCTGACATTTCTTAAATTTTACATATAAAGATAATTATAACTCTGCTGAACAGGAAGTAACAGCCTCTATTCGATTGGGATTAAATTTTCTCAACTTTAAATTATTGTTGATAAAGGAGGAATTACAAATCTTCACTGACATTTTTTAAGTTTTACATTTTATAGCACGGGATAAAAATGATTATAAAGAAAATAATGAAAATAAAGAAACTTCTGTTAAATAAATAAATAAATCAACTGAAAATATAATATTAAAGTCTTAATTATGCAGTTCTTTATCAAATCACAAAGTATCCCACGACACCTAATCAAAACACACTCAGGGAGTTTTTATGACTGGTTACCCGCAGTGTAGCCAACTCACTAATTTTTGGCAACACTGACTCCCCAAGTCAGGTTTCTATTAGGTTACACCTATGACGGTAGGTGCTGTTACAACATTTATAGAGTATTATTTCAAATAATAGCCTAATTTAAATTATTAAAATGTATTTACTTTACTAAAAGTTGATATCAGGGTGGGCCACAGCAAAGCGTTTCAGTGCTTAGCTAGTAATTTAATTTAAATACAAATAAAAAAGGAAAAGGAAGAAAAAGTATCTACACTTTTGAGAATTTATTGTAACCTTTTCTTGATTTATTTATTCTTTAATGAAAATTAACAATAAATACAATGATTTGCATTACTAATAAATAATAATATAGGAACAAATAACTGCATTCACATAACACAATACAAAATTATAATAATGATAACCTGTATTACAATAGCATGCTTATACACAAAAACGTTATGAAATCGACATATGACGCCATGTTAATAAATCGAAATACGACCTACTGTATTTGCAATAATTCGCTATATAAGAATTATTTTGATCACTATTCAAGTTAAAAACTATTCTATCTATTAAGTTGGCAAAAACTATATACATTGAGCCAAATTTCATTAAAATCGGTTGAGTAGTTTCTGAGAAATAGAAAGACAAACATCGGGACACGAGATTTTTATATATATAAGGATAATTAAAACGGTATATCAAAGCATTGCTTTTATAATATAAATTATTCCACAACATTATTAAATTTGTAAGATTTCTATAATATTAAGAAAGGTTTCAACAATAATTATTTGAATTAAACATAATAATTTAATTTTACAACAATATGGAGTCTATGTGACAAATATTAAAAATGAATACAAAATGACGTAATTAAAGACGCTTATACATATAATAGTGATCGACTAGGCTTTATGGTTAGCTTGAAATGATTTATTAAGATAAGTTGAAATGAAACATTGCAACAGTATACATAGATTAAAAGTCTTATATGGTAGGATACTGCTTATGTTTATAAAAAACATTTTAAAAAAATATTAAACTGACTTCGAAACCTAGGAACCAGTAAAAATAAATTCACTGAAAAGTATGAAATAATTACGTTCTGATTTTTATGAATACACAGCAAAATTGAAAATGGTATAAAAAGTGGAAAAGTGGAATAAGACGAATAATTTTATTTTGATTTGTACAAATACACACTAATTGTTGATAAAAAATATTAAATTTAAATATTAAATACTTTGTTCAATACAACACAATCTTTTCGGAGGCGGCGCAAAATAGAAATAACATGTTACTGATACAATTCCATTAGTAGGCATTGAAATCAATAGCTGGGAAGAGAAGATCCATTCAGAAGATTTTCATAATGTCTAGTGTAAAAAATTTTAAATTTTGCGCCGCCTCCGAAAAGATTGTGTTGTATTGAACATAGTATTTAATATTTAAATTTAATAATTTTTATTAACAATTAGTGTGTATTTGAACAAATCAAAATAAAATTATTCGTCTTATTGCACTCTTCCACTTTTTATACCATTTTCAATTTTGCTGTGTATTCATAAAAATCAGAACGTAATTATTTCATACTTTTCAGTGAATTTATTTTTACTGGTTCCTAGGTTTCGAAGTCGGTTTAATATTTTTTTTATAAAATGTTTTTTATTTCACAATTTTTAGTTGGAGAAGATAACAAATGTAGAAAACCGTACGTTGGTTTAAAAAATTCGTTGGTAATTAATTAGTCGTTGATAAAATAAACGTTGGTTTAAAAATTTCGAAATCTTTTTACGCTCTACCATGTTTGTCTTTCCCAGGTCTTTTTATTATACAATAATTGAATAAAATTATTATTTTATTCATGAATTGTATTTTATGAATACACACAGAAAAGTGGAAAAGTGGTGCGTGTATTATACAACTTTCAACACACTACGTTTTATGATTATAAATGGATTTTTTTTTTTTTTTTAAAGATCAATGTTCAATTGGGAAAGGAACACATAAAATGTTTTTCCACAATGACATTATTTTTCCTTTGCTAAATGTCGTCAGTACTTGTCATTTACGTAGAGAATCAGTGTTCCGAGATGTGTTCAGTTAAATATACATAGATATATAAATCCAGCCATTCCAAGATGAAGTAGATAAGTCACTGAACAATTAAGATTTTGGCCGGTTTTAGACAAGATATCGTTAATGGAGAATCAATGAGGATGCTAATATGACCTATAGTAAATTTGAAAGTAATTTTTAAATTTTGATTGCTTGAATATCCTTCTGAAAACTATGGCGATATTATACACGACTTCATTGGATTACATCATTGGATAGAAGTCCCTGCAAAAAAAGGGGCAACCATAAAGTTATCGATATCAAAAAGACTGCCCCGCTATGATAGAAGCAACAGGGTTTGGGACTCACATATGGTTAATTTATTATTACGAAGGATATTATTATTCTAGATTGAGTCAAAAGATTGAGTCAATTATGTTCGTAATTCTTTTCGATGAATTATTGACTAAATTTATTACCAAATTACTATAAATTATATCCTTCGTAATAAAACATTATTCAGAAAATAAATTGCTAAACAATGTTGCTTCAATTCTAGTGGTGTAGCATTTATCATCATTTTTAACAATCATTTCCATGACTGCCAAATTTTTGCTGAGGGGACTTTCATACAATGAGGTTGTTTTCGGGTAGTTATCAAGTTTTATTTTGTAGTTTTTATTGATGGATGAACACCAGCAAAAGCCTCGATAGTTGTAGAAACAAATTTAAAAACCGATACTAGTAATCCGGATAACATAAAAGAAGTATCCATAAAGGATCGGCACAAGACCTCCGGCAAGATATTCAACAGTAACCGAGTGTATCCGGGAGAAGACAGAGGTATCTGAATCCTTTATTAAGTCAACTGAAAATGAGCTTTTCCAGGAAATATTGTATTCTTTTTTAATGTGCATAGTCAATAAAAGATAGAAATCAAAATCTAATTTGTTTATTGTTTATTGTTGTTGTAATTGCCTCTACCCGACGGGGTCATTGAAGAAAAAAAAAAAATCTAATTTAAATCAATAATAGCTAAGATTTTAAATTTAAACGATCCTTCGGGAACTTGAAGAAGTCTTAAATTCTGCTTTAAAACGATTACCAATACTAAGTCTTTCTTGAAATTCTACGAATTTTGTTGTCTTATGATTATGGTGTCTAACCGTTGATTAGATCTAAATTAAGAAGGTTTACTGTTATCGGTGAATATACATCTATCTATTATTTATGCTAATATCGCTACAGAAAACAACAGCGATAATATATTCTGCTGATATTTATATCTTCATTTAAATCTAATGTTGAAAAATTAGTTAAGGTTATGTATAGGTTTGTTCCAACAAGCACGTAAAACACATCGATAACTAACAGACTGCTCATGTTCTCCCCCCACTCTTTTGATTCCGAATTTGATTGGTTGGTTTTCCCATTTGATTCATCCAGCAGTAATACAATATTTGGATTTATTAGTTATCAATTAGTTTTAATAGCTTGTTGGAGCATACCTTATGTTATATATGCCATATATTTTTCCAATAAGTAAACAATTTGAGCGATAATTAAATAATTATTTTCATGTTTTTTCCCGATAACTTCTTAAATAAATTAGGAACCCCAAAAAAGGTTAAAATGGGACCACCTTGGGAAAATACTGTACAAGATGCAAAAGGTTTCGTTCCAATTGGTCCACCCATCTCTGAGTAATCGGTGAACAAACATACAAAAAAAAAAAAAAATAATAAAAAAAAAAAAAAAAAAAAAAAATCACATACGTATCGAATTGAGTAACCTCCTCTTTCGTTCGAAGTCGGTTAAAAAAATAAATTACTAGATAAAACACAGAATTTTCTACACAAATACTATTCCAATGAAATAATCAGAAATGAATATTTACTTATATTTTGTAATGATTGTTAAAGGTTTTTTTATTTATTATTTTTTAGATAACAAATACTTTTTCTGCTGATCTTCGTTTGTATCAATAATCGCACGGAATACAAGCCTAGGCCTTCTAATCTAGATTGGGATTACTAACTTATTGTGACAGGAAAGATAAAATAAATGTGAAATGTGAAATATATGTAGGTATATGATGTTATTATGTTTTACTATTATAACCTCGTAAAAACTTGACATCATTCATCTGCCCATCTTATATTCCCATAAATTAGAAGTATTTATTTCAGCAACTGTATTTTCTCCTTTCAGTAATAAAATATACACAATAAGGACACATCGATGTCGATGTTTTGTCCAAATCGTTGTTTGTCTGTTGGTGTTTGTTTAATATCGGTGGTTAAGTTATCTTTTTTTAAATTAAAAAACTCTGTAATTATAAATATTACACTTAAAAATAAACATCTTTGTAAAGAGTAGCTTTATTTTTATTTGTATTTTTTTTAATAGCCAAGTAATAATTAAAAATCCAGAGAACAAGCCACATCCAGGTAGGGGTAGAGTTTGTAGCAAGTGGCAAAGTAGAGGCACACCGCAGGGCTGATGCTGCACTTCACTTCTCTGGAACATTATAATGGACGACATATTTAAGATAACGGATGAAGCTGAGATCATTGTATTCGCAAATGATATACTAGTACTTTTTAAGTCAAAATACTTTAACCAGCTACAAGTTCAGTGCAACAATGTCCTAGGTAAACTGTCTTCTTGGTCACAAAATAAAAACTTGGCTTTTCAACCAGAAAAAACTAAATTCTTTATATTCTCGAGAAAATTCCAATATGATATATTGTTTTATATATTTTGTATAATTTATAAAACAATATATTATATTGTTATTTTATAATTAACCAATATAATATATAATTTACAAATTAATGATGTATAAATAATATTATATAATATATGGATCTTATTAAATGGAATAAAAAATTGTCATATAAAATTTCTTGGAATAACGATTGAAAAAAAAATTAAATTTTAAACCCCACATCACTTACCTCAAAAACAGATTGTTAAAGATCGTTCACGGGCTCTCGAAAGCGGCAGCAATCAAGTGGGGCTTGAACTCATACATAATAAATGAAAACCTTGTTGAGGAAGTCAGGCGAGTGTTGATATCTTGTTACAGCCAATGGAAGCTTATTTCCTTTAAATGGGTAAAAGCTCACGCTGTCGTGCTAGGAAACGAGCTAGCGGATGAAGCAGCTAAGGCTGCGGCAAGGGACACAGCTGTCCCGATTATCTTCAACAAGGCACCGAACAGTGCGATTAGACAATATTTGAGAATGGCAACAAAACATGCTTGGGACAAAAAATAGGCAACCTCGACTAAAGGTTGATATACTTACGAGTACATATTAACATTAAGCGACTGGGCAGAACTTAAAAAAATAACTGGTCTCGGCAGTACTATTGAACGGCGACAAATGGCCGCCTTCAAAGAAGGATCTAACAGGGAAATATTTTCCAGAATTCGATGCATTTGTGGACCGAATCGACTTATCTGAACAGCAAACAGACACATGCATGTATATGAAACATACATAATAAACATATACATATATTTTTATGTTCATATGTATGAATGTATGTATGTATGTATTTTATATTTGTATGCATTCTATATGTTTATGTTTATGTTCATGCTTTTTGTATGTATGTATTTCATTGTTGCATTGTATTCTATATTACATTCCATTAGATATAAATTTTCATGTAATTAAATACGCATTATGTCGTAAGAAGGTACGCGTAGAAATAAAGTCACTCGTTACAATGTTACTGTAATGAGAACAATGAAAAAAATGTTTTGACAAAGGCAAAGATTTTGTTAACATCGTTATTTTGATATATAACTGAGAGGTTTTAACAAAAACAAAGATATTTTGTTTTTTTATTTGTTGCGATTTACCCTCTACCTTTAAAGGTCCTGGTCATACATAACCGCACCGCAGCACGGGCGCGTATAGGATCCGATTCAAATACGATAGATAGTAACGGGTCGGCTGACCCTGTGTCGGGCATGTGTGACCGGTTACTATCTATACTTCGTAAATGAATCAAATCCGAAATTATCAAGCCTTGGTCTCATTCTTAGGGCAACATTTAACCCCAAACTCATTTACCCTGAAGTCTACTATGAAAGGGGTTACCGTAAACCCCAGCACAGCAGAGGTTTACCGTAAGCTGGTTACGAGTCTACGCAATGGTGGAGCTGATTTTCATACGTATCAGCTCCCAGAGGATAAAAATAAAAGAGCCGTGGTGAAAAATTTGCATCATACAACGCCGTTAAATGAAATCATTAACGATATGCAAAAATACGGATATGAAGTCGTAAACATCGCAAATACTATTTCCCGATTCAAAACCCCATTACCGATGTTTTTTATCGACATCTCTAGTCGACTTACAATGAAAAAATATTCGACATACAAACGATTTTCTACACTAGAGTTACTGTAGAAGAGCCAAGAAGAAAGCGAATGATACCTCAATGCATCAGGTGTCAACAATACGGCCACACCAAGTCGTAATGCAACCACGCACCTCGGTGTGTGAAATGTGGCCAAGGCCACGAAAGTTCATTGTGCACTAAAACGAGAGATACAGAGGCGACCTGTGCAAATTGTATGGGAAACCATCCAGCAAATTATCGTGGGTGCCTAGTTCTGAAGAAGTTGAGGGCTCAGAAAACTAAAAGAAATAATCATTCACAACAATCTTCTCCTCCAGTTACAGGTCTAGAAGAATTTCCTGTTCTTCAGCCTCCGAAGACGCATCGTCAACCACAGAAGAATATTGCACCGTTGCCGGCTCAGCAGCAGCAGAGTGCACTCTCAATGCAGCCGATGGGATCGCACAGTCAGACTCCAACTCAAAATAAACCGACATATTCAGGTATGAGGCGGGATGTCAGTCAGCAGCCACCTTCAGCTGACAATTACGGCCCCCAACACTTGCATCACTTAATCAACGGTCTTAAATCTCTCATCCAACCCCTTTTTAGCATCCTCCAACAGCTCGCGCAGGTGACCCAAGCCATGTTTCCCCCTAATGGCCCCTAATCAGCTGACTGCGGGCTCTTTGTCCATCCTTCTATGGAATGCAAACGGACTAACGCAACACAAAACTGAACTAGACCTATATCTTCATGAAAAACGAATTGACATAGCATTGATTACGGAAACGCACCTTACCACACGATCTAAATTTGGTATTCCTGGCTACTTGACCTATAGGACAGACCACCCAGACAACACAGCACATGGAGGTACAGCCATTCTTATCAGAACAACACTATCACACAACCATAAAACTTACCAAGTACTCCTGACATACAGTCCACAGGCATTACACTTTACATGAAAAAACACACGATAACACTGGCCTCGGTGTACTGCCCGCCAAGATACGTGCTGACATCTTCGATGTTTTGCGATTTTTTCCGTACCCTTGGGCGCTGTTTTATAGCAGGAGGGGATTTCAACGCGAAGCACCAATATTGGGGCTCACGTTTGTACCCTCCAAGAGGAAGGCATTTGAGGGCTGCCATCCACGAGCTTTCATTAGACACAATAAATCCTGACACACCGACTTACTGGCCTGTATCGAGGCGAAAATCACCGGACCTTTTGGACTTTTTTATTGCTAAAGGACTGCGGACTATACCTTCTTCTTCTTCTTCTTTCTCTATCTCCTTTGTGCTGTTAAGCGTGGAGTAGCCTCGGTCCACTTCCTATAAGTGTCCCTGTCCTGGGCCTTCCTTTTCATCTCTTCTAGGGTCGATCCCCGCTCTCGACCGAGTCTGTCCATATAACTATTATATGAAATTCTTGGGCTTCCAACCGGTCGCTGCCCCCTTGGTCTGGCCTCCATTAGCCACCTTGCTCTACGCTCGTCCCCCATCCTGCAGACATGCCCAAACCACTTGAGCTGGCGTTCCTCTATGACATCTCTTACATGTAGAACTCCAAGAGTATCTCTGATTGTGCTGTTCCTCACACGGTCTCGTCTTGTCTTCCCAGCAACTCTTCTGAGATACCTCATTTCTGCTGACGTCACTCGTGAGGCATTCTTGTCCAAGAGTACCCAGCTCTCAGCACCATATAGCAGGACCGGGAGGAATACAGATTTAAAGATGCGGAGCTTCGCATCTCTGCTCACCTCTTGCTTGCCAACCAGTGTTCTGGAGATTTGGAAGATGACCTGGTTAGCTTTACGCACTCGATGCATAACTTCCTGGTCTAACTTCCCATCTCGACTGAAGAGAGTTCCCAGATATTCATAAATATCAAATTGCTCCAGTTGGTGTCCTTCACACACAATCCTGAGCTCCACCTCCTCTCGTCCTACCTGCATAACCTTGCTTTTACCAGGATTTATGGCGAGTCCTCTTCTCGTAAGCTCCTCAGACCACTGCTCCACTCCAACTTGGAGAGAATTCACATTGTCTGCTATTACCACAATGTCGTCTGCATAAACGAAGCATTGGGCTTGGACAGGCAGCATATTCCAATACCCAACGATTGCTCTGGGTGTTCTTCGCTTGCATACCTTCAACATCTCGTCCATGACAATGTTAAACAGAAGTGGACTGAGGCTATCTCCTTGCTTAACCCCTTTGCAAAATCTGAACGGAGCAGACTTTCTTCCATTCAATCTAACCACGCCTTTCGGGTCCTGATAAGCCGATTTTATAGCTCTAATGAGGTTCGGTGGTATCCGCTTCTCCTGTAAGGCAGTCCAGATCTCCTGTCTGGGAACCGAATCGAAGGCTGCTTCAAGGTCCAAAAAGGCCAGGTAGACATTTCGTCCTCGGTCCAGCGCTTTCTCCGTAACCATCCTGAGAGAGAAGACATGGTCCTGGGTCTGTCTTAAAGGCCGGAAAGCAGCATGTTCTTCTTCCATGTCGAGTTCGACATATGCTCTCAGCCGCTGTTCCAGGATCCTTGTGTACACCTTATACACCACCAGAGACAGGCATATGGGCCTTTAGTTCCCACATAAGGTCTGGTCTCCCTTCTTGTATATGGGCACAATTACATTTTCTTCCCACTCCTCAGGTATGGTCCCAGAGTCCCATATCCTCTGAAACAGGTTCTGCCTTTTTCGAAAGGGCCCAGTTGATCCACACAGGTCGTTTCAAGCTCGGAACAAACAGTTCAAATAATCAAGCAGAACTGTTCGTCCTTTTTCAAGCCGCATTATACGTTCAAAATTTATTATTAAGATTATTCAGTATTAAGACATATTGCATTCTTACAGAGAGCTAAACCATAATCAGCAAATTAAAAAACATAAAAATACATGAAAACCTTGAGGAAGTCAGGAGAGTGTTATCTCTTGCTATAGCAAAGGCAAGCATATTTCTTTTAAATGGGTAAAAGCTCACGCTGGTGTGCTAGGAAACGAGCTAGCAGATGAGACCAACGAATACTTACTTTTTAATTGTTTTAAACTGGACAAGTACAGACAAAACCTGTTATCGGCAGTACTATTGAATGCCGACTAATGGCGGCATTCAAAGAAGGATCTAATACGGAAATATTTTCCAGAATTCGATGCATTTGACCAGATCAACTTCTCTGAACAGCAAGCAGACACATGCATTATATGCATTTAAATATATTTTTTTGTTTATTGTATTGCTTACTAGCTGAATATACCGGTTTCACCCGGAAAATTTCAATTTTTAAATCTATAAAATCTATAAACTGAGACTTTTATCGACTCAAACGGTCGATTTTGTAAAAACCAATGTGAAGCGAGATCAAAACGATTATTATAACAATTAAAAATATACCTAGAGATCGGCTGAAGATAAGCAATTTTAATATGGACGGGTGCATATTATGCTGTGCTCACACCTGGTCTGAATGAACCACTGAGGGAAATTTGGAGAATTTAGGACAAACGGTATGGATTTCTATAAAGAACAAACAGAATTTCACCTTAATATGCATAGATTATAGCTGTATATCCCGGTTCCACACGAGGAATTTCATTTTTCTAAAGAAACTGTCGATTTCGTAAAAAAAAAAAAACCATTGTAAAGTCAGATCATTATGATTTTTATAACAATAAAGAATATCAGCTGAAGATCGGCTGAAGTTATGCAATTTTAATATGAACAGATGTTCGCACCGGGTCTGAAAGAATTGCTTAGCGAAATTTGGAGAATAAAAAATATCAGCTGAAGATCGGCTGAAGTTACGCAATTTTAATATAGACAGGCGTTCGCACCTGGTATTAAAGAAACACTGAGTGAAATTTGGAGACTTTAGGACAGACGGTATGGATTTCTGTAATGAACAAATAAACAAACAAACAAACAGAATTTCAACTTTATTTATATAGATTATATGTATGTATTTTATATTTGTATGCATTCTATATGTTTATGTTTATGTTCATGCTTTTTGTATGAATGTATATTATGGTTGCATTATATTCTATATAATATTCCATTAGATGTAAATTTGTCTTTGTAAAATTCTATATATGTATGTTATATGACAAAAAACTGTATTAATTGATTTTATGCATGTAATTAAATACGCATTATGTCGTAAGATGGTACGCGTAGAAATAAAATCACTCGTTACAGTGGTACTGTAATGAGAACAATGAAAATTTTTTTTGACAAATGCAAAGATTTTTTTAACATCGTTATTTTGATATAAACAAATATGTCATAACTTAGAGGTTTAACAAAAACAAAGATAGTTTATTTATTTATTTGTTGGGATTTACCCTCTACCTTTAAAGGTCCTGGTCATACATAACCGCACCGCAGCACGGGCGCGTATAGGATCCGATTCAAATACGAAGGATAGATAGTAACGGGTCGGTTGACCTGTTGTCGGGCATGTGTGACCGGTTACTATCTATACTTCGTAAATGAATCAGATCCGATACAAGCCCTTGCTGCGATTTATAATATTTTACTTATATAATCTCACATCATTCATTAAACTTCTTCTGCTTAAATAAATTAAAATTAATTATTTTAGAAACTCTTTTCCTATTTACTATACTAGCATTCCCCGTCGCGGCTTTGCCCGCGAGCCTTTAAAATCAAATCTGTGATCATAATCTTGGTATTGATTTAATATAATATGTAAACTGATGTTAAGGAGATTTAGTAGAATCGGTGCTTCCGGTAGGTAGAATGTTGGAGGGGGAAGCTGCCGGCTCGGTAAAAGAGAGGGAGACGCGCAATGGAGAGAGTTCACTAAAACCGCCAAAACAAATATCGCTTACTTGTCGTGAACGCTTCATTTTTCGGCTTTAAAACATAGTTTCGACGCCCCGTAAGTGCTTTCGAGTTAAATTCGTCCTATCAAGATCTTTAAAATGAGTCCAAATTAGATATTTTTTCTCGAAGTGCAAAAATTGGTGTATGCTAGAGTTAAACGACAATTTCGCCATTTAAACCCCGTAGTTACATTTTTGAAATTCCTTTCTTAGCGTTTACCTAAAATCTAAATTCCGAACTTCAAGTTTCTATCATTAGTAGTTTTTGCTCTGCATTGATTCTATCGGTCAGGAAAAGGCCTCTTATATATGTGGAGAAAAGATCGAAATAAACCACAGGTTTCATAATTTGATTACCACTAATATTTAAATAATCAGTAGCCATATTTTATGTGAATGTCTATTTTAATAAAATTGTAACGTTCAATCGATATTCAAATAAAAAACATATGGTTTAAAATCTCATAAATAGATTTCCGTTAGAGTTGAACGACAATTTCGCCATTTAAGCCCCTTAGGGGTTACATTTTTGAAATTCCTTTCTTAGTGGTTACCTACATCGCATTTAAAATCTAAATTCCGAACTTCAAGTATCTATCATTAGTAGTTTTTGCTCTGCGTGGATTCTGTCAGTCAGGACAAAGCCTCTATAGAGATAATATACAAACCCAGTCTGTATAGCAACTTTTCATAAAGAATGTTTATTTTTTCATTGAAATTAGCAATTGTATATTAAAAATAAAGTATTAAATAGAATATGATTAAATCAATAAAATGAACAGGCGTATGGAGAAACTACTCATAGGTAAAATTCTAAACATTAATTCTGTGTAAGTAGATCTACAGATCTTCTTCTTTTCAAGCGACTAATCTGCTTAGAAATCAACCTGTTTGATAAATATGTAACCACCATTCAACAACTTTACACATTTTTTCATACCCTTCTCTGCTATTCGGCAACACTGGGGGAAACATCAACCATCAGCAAGTTGATAAATCTCTTCACTCTTCGTTTAACATCTTAGCTTACTCTCATCACAGCATCAACAGTACCCTTCCCTTTTATAGAGCCGAATTGTATTGAGTGGCTTGCCTTTTCAAGAACTGGTCGTTGTCTGGGTAGGATCAGATGCTCCCCATCCTTTCTCATCTCATGAAGGAGGCAAATGGCCTTATACTCCTTGGAGAGCTGCTTATCTCTGTCTCCTCCCTTGTAGAGAAATCTCAAGTCGGCGATCTTCCATTTTTTTGGAAAGTACCCTTTGTCGCATAATCATTAAAGATTTCTAATCTCTTCGATATAAGGAATAATATTCTTCAAGATCGCATCCAGTCTTGGATCACAACGGGATTTCTGCTTATCCACGGCCATACGAAGTCCATATATATCCCATGGTATATATATTTTTTATATATATACAAGGATTCTTCAACAATAAACTTAACCTAGGACTCCCGCTTTTCTGAGCGCAACTGATTTCGATTAATTGTTTTATTGATTGATAAATGATTTCAAAAATTGTTTTATTGTACTCAGACCTGGGCATTATTTATAAATAAAGTATTTTAAATACAAATTAAACAACTTTTTTTTATTTTAGTATTTTAGAAATAAAATCACACGTTATTTTCATTTTAATTCTCAATGGTATAATAAAAAAAAAAATTAATTTTAATTCTAGAATACTAAATAAATAAAAAAACATTTTTTTCTTATTTTAAATAATCAAATAAACTACACCCTAAGTAGGTTGTTTGAATTTGCACAGTTTCGTTATAGTGAATGGTGGTCGTTTCCACTAGAGCTCTCACCCCTGAAAATTTAGGCGGTATATTTATTTCAGTTTGATGCTGTTATTGTTATGTTTTTTGAAAATCCTTCATTAACCGCGCAAATTGCTGGGATAAATGAAGAACCAATTATGAAATTAATCACAGTACTAGATGTATGTGATTTGCTCTCTGTACACGATTCATACTGCAGCATTTCGCAAGTATACAGCGGAAACGGCTGTGATGGCAGTGACTCGGTACCCCTGGTACTATCTCCCATCGACCGTCCACAAAATTCATTTTCATGTAGCAGATATGATTGAGCACGCTGCTCTTTGTATCGGTTACCTCTCAGAAGAGGCTCATGGAGAAGAAAAAAAATTATAAGCAGTTGAGCTCACGCATACGGAGTAAACCACTATAACAGACCATTGTTTATAATTAAAGATGTTCTGTTCATTTAATGGAAATTATTTGTTTCATGGGACCTATATGAAGTTTTCAACAACTACAAACAAAAATGAGTAATTCTACTTGTTTCTTTCCTTTCACTAAGTGAGGAAGAGTGATTTATTCATAAGATTTTTTCAAATGAAGGAGTCTCTTCGAGTCCGTATATTCAAATTTTATTTGATAACCCAAAGTTGCGGGCTCTTGGCCCATCCTCTGGGGTATCTATAAGTTACTTCTTTCTTATTTCAAATTGCCATCATATATTTTTAAACTCAGTTTAAAATGTGACAATGGAATGTTTCTTTCGTATATGCCAAATATTTAAAATGGGAAAGAGGACAAAAGTCTTGTATCCCGTTTAAAAAATGTATGATGACAATTGGCAATTTGAAATAAGAAAGAAGTAACTTAAAGATACACTCTGGCCAATAGCCAGAAATGTTGAGACATCAAATAAAATTTGAATATACGGAAGAGACCCCTTCATTTAAAAAAATCCTAACAATAAGTAAATGAATGTGGAAAATTGTGTGACTTTGAGAAAAGGCTTTTAACAAAACACGTCAATTTCTAATCAAAGTAAGTTGGTAAGTGAAAGTTGAGTGTTCTTCCATATATGTTATAGATTTTCTCCATATATTATGTTTAGCTATTTCGTATTACTAGGTATTATAAGGAACGGTTAATTTCTCCATATAAATTTAATCAAAGGTATTTTACAGGAAGAAAATATTTGTTCGCCATTCAAACCCCATCGGAAGATTTCAATGATGATGGGACCTACCTGAAATTAAAGGAAACTTCATTATCATTAAACTTGACAAGTTTAAACAAAATCGTTAGAGCCGTGTTTGATTAAATCGAAAAAAAAAACGCTTAAAATGTGACAAAATTTGTTGAATAAAGAGACCGGTTACACAATTGTAATGAAATTTTCGCTGTCTTTGCACTGGCAAATTGCTACTGTATGTATTACCGACGTACAATACAAAGACTAATATACTTGTTTATATAACCCTTAAGGTAGAACTCACCTTCATGAGTTTATTAAGATAATTTCATACATTTCAAAGCTTCAAAGTAATAAATAAACAAATTACTTTTATTATCTGCATTGAATTTACCGAATTTTCTCACACTAGAACAATCAGTATCTTTTTTCAGAAACATATTTTCGTACCTCCTTCTCTTCTTTATAAAAATACAATTACGAAAAACAATCTTAAACACTTATGGAAATATTAAATTCTATGAAAATTCAATTTCTGCTTAAAAAATTCAATGCCGCATCTGATTAATAATTAACATTTATATATATATATATATATATATATATATATATATAAAGATATAAGAACCAAGACAAAGGAACATAAAAGGAGGAAAATGAATCGATTGATCATCGCGAGGATTATTATTTGTAGGTATCTGCACATATTTATTTAATATTATAGAGTTATTAATTGTTTGTTACATAAAATTGTTTTCCCCAGTGATTACATTTGCTGTGGTAGTGATGAGCGACAAATGTGATGAAGAATGTGAACCGTCCGGCTTACGAGTCTGCTTAAAAGAGGTGAAGCCCGATGGTACTTCCACAAAGCGCTATTTCAGCAGTGTATGTGAATATATAAAAGCAACCCAATGCGGTGGAGGTAAGTGTATAATCCTTTCAACAAAAAGAAAAAGATTGTCTTTTTGACTATTTCAAGTTTTGAGATTTAATATTAGACGATAACTAGGGAACGGAATTTACATATTTTTTTCTGAGCTTACAATTTTCATAAGAACGCTCAATTCAATCGTATTATAGCATTTCGAATCATTTTAACTCCTGTTTCTTTTACATATTTCTCTTGTAAATACATATTTCTAGTATAAATACAATTTTTACGTATTCAGTCTATCTTTTTTAATTTTTTATTTCATATCTCATTTTTTTTTTCGTCAAATGGCATATAAAACAAAAAAAAATGTCTATTGAAATCATTTAATAACAGTTCATTGCTCCAATTCTAATGTTCTAAGAATGTTCCTGATAAATGTACTTTGTGGAAAAACTATTTAAAATGTATTTAAGATGAAACTCTTGATAAAAGTAGAGATATTGTTAAAACTGGGCCGCTATACATTGCTGACATAATAGTTGGAAAACTAAATGACAACTACCCCGTTTATTTAAAACTTCGTAGTTAAAAAAAAAAAAAAAAAAAGGATCAACGGGCATTAATGGGCATGGCATCTTTCAAATTTGACGTGAAAAAACTTTCAACTGATATAAAGCTCTTTTCAGGTCACATACGCTTCATTTCTCTTTCGAAAATGTAACATATGATTTAATATGTAATAATTTAAATTTGAAATTTTTTTTAAATTTTATGATATTCATTTATATAGGTACATACATATATACGTATATGTATATATATATATATATATATATATATATATATATATATATATATATATATATATATATATATATATATATATATATATATATATAAACATTCATATTCAGGAACTTATAGGGGATCGATAAACTAAGACAAAATGTCCTTTAGATATTTTCTCGTTTTTGCTTTGTTTTGGAGAAACTACTTTCTTTCTATATATAAGGGAATAACATTATAAAAGATAATTAAAACGGTTTATCAAAGCATTGCTTATATAATATAAATTATTCCACTACATTATTAAATTTGTAAGATTTCTATAATATTAAGAAAGGTTTCAAGAATAATTATGTGAATTGAACATAATTATTTTAATATAATAATTTCATTTTACAACACTATGGAGTCTATGTGACAAATATTAAAAATAAATACAAAATTACGTAATTAAAGACGTTTATACATATAATAGTGATCGACTTGGCTTTATGGTTAGCTTGAAATGATTTATTAAAATAAGTTGAAATGAAACATCGCAACAGTACCTATACGTAGATTAAAAGTCTCATATGGTAGGATACTGCTTATGTTTAAAAAATAAATTACTATAAAATACACTGAATTTTCTACACAAATACTACTCCAATGAAATAATCAGAAATGAATATTTACTTATATTTTGTAATGATTGTTAAAGGTTTTTTTATTTATTATTTTATAGATAGCAGTTACGTTCGCTGCTGATCTTCGTTTGTATCAATAATCGCACGGAATACAAGCCTAGGCCTCCTAATCTAGTTTGGGATTACTAACTTATGGTGACAGGAAAGATAAAGTAAATGTGAAATATACGTACTTATATGATGTTATTATGTTTTACTATTATTTGACCTCATTCATCTTTCCATCTTATATTCCCATAAATTAGAAGTATTTATTTCAGCAACTGTAATTCCTCCTACCAATAATAATATATACATAATAAGGACGCGACATTGATGTCGATATTTTGTCCAAATCGATGTTTGTCTGTCGATGTTTTGTTAATAATTTTATAATTAATGTTGTTTTCGTTACCTTTTTTTAAATTAAAAACTCTGTAATTATAAATATTACACTTAAAAATAAACATCTTTGTAAAGAGTAGCATTATTTTTAGTTATTTTTTTTTAATAGCCAAGTAATAATTAAAAATCCAGAGAAAAACCCATATCCATGTAGGGGTAGAGTTTGTAGCAAGTGGCAAAACAGACTCACACTGCAGAGCTCATGCATAGAGTATTGAATAACATAGAGGAGGCACGGCTACTGTGGCTGTGGCACACTACCTGAAAGTGTGCTCACTTCCCCCGACCCCAGGAGGTCCCATAGTCCCACACTTCAATAAGCTTTAAATCAGTTATTCAGCTTTGAATTTTTAAATGTGTGGCGACAACACACTAGCAATTAATCTATTACCATTATAAGATTCATTTTTATAACCTTAAAAACCATCATGGAAGATTGTATCTGAAGACTTACTGGCCTTTAAAATGGATCAATTTGGACGGATTTAATTTTTTTCTATTGATTGATTCCTGTCAGAACTCAGTTTTTAATTTTTATATTGAAATAAGATGACCGTATAATTTGGAATAATAAATTTAAATCCAATGTTCAGAAAAAATTAAAAAGTTCTTGATTAAACATTGAGCCAGTAATTTTTTTACTTAGCGATTTTCTTATATGAATTCCCTAAAAATTAACATTCGCTCTACAAATTTACAAATTCTTATAGCATCATAAGCTGGTTGAAAAAAACCTCCTCGATTTTTGATGACTAGCAGACTTCTTTGAATTTAGTGGCGTCAAGCACTCTTTACATGATATTTTGGTTGAGTATTTTTACTATGAATCCGAAATAATACACTATTATTACCTTTTGGTTGATCTTATTAAGTTACTGAGTAACTTTTAATTTAAATGCAATTTTGAAATAAAAAATTACAATAATTGAAATAAAAATAACAATATACATTACAAGCAATATATTCAACTACATCAACTACTACCTGATATATAAATTCGATAGTACGTCATTGCTTTCAATGGTGAAGTCTTTAGACTTCGAAGGTTCTAATATTTAAAAATAACTGCGTAACTCGGCCATTGAGTGAGAAGATAATTAATGAAGACAAGATAAAAGAAATTTAAATTAAGCACTTAGGAAAACAAAAATTAGAAATTTAAGTATCTGTGGTTTTATTTTCTTCCACCACTATATTCTTAGGATTTTAGATTTATTTGAACTACGTTGTTCACTTCGCAAACATTTATTCCCAAAATATTGATTTTATCCAACGGTATAGCATTTCCTCCACTTGATGAAGCTCTTTGTGTACAATGATTTTTCTAAAAAATTTACAAAACTCAAGACCACTGGGATTATATTATGTTCTCCTCTGATTCTGATGTAACTAGTAATTTTTCGAAGTCCTAGGTAAACTGTCTACTTGGTTACATAATAAAATATTGGCTTTTGAACCAGAAAAAAAATAAATTCTTTATATTCTCGAGAAAATTCCAATATATTTTATAATTTACCAATATAATATATAATTTACAAATTATTAACTTATAATACAATACCATACAAAGATTAATAGCCATTAAAATCATTAAGGTTATAGAACTATACCTTATAACGCGTCGTGCATACTCGCAAACAATACTCCGATTTCCATCTTTTTTAAAGAAATAGCAGAGTTCCTACAAATAAAGGCACTGGAACTAAAACTTGCAGATTTCCCGATATCTGAAATTGGCGAAAGGACTCCTTTTGAATCTTGGATACACCCTAAAGATCTTACAAAGCCAGACGTGATATATAAAGGAAATCGCTTTTTAATATTTTTACAGGCAGCAAGGACCAAGACAAAGTAGTAGCAGCCATCGTAATATTCGAAAGGGCCCAGTTGATCCACACAGGGCGTTATTAACTCGGAACATACTGTTCAAATAATCAAGCAGAACTGTTCCACCTTTTATTAGCCGTATTATACATTCAAAATATACATAGGCATATAGACATATTAAATTTGAACAATATTTGAGAATGCCAAAAAAACAGGCATGCATACAAACATTAAACGACAGGGCAGAACTTAAAAGAATAACTTACAAAATAACAAAAAAATTTACGGGACATGGTGCAGCCAAATTTATCTGTTCAGGTTTAAGCTAACTGAAATTCTGAACGGAGAAATTCTGTATCTGTGCGGACAAGCTTATTTCCTTTAAATGGGTAAAAGCTCACGCTCTTGTGCTAGGAAACGAGCTAGCGGATGAAGCAGCTAAGGCTGCGGCAAGGGACGCAGCTCTCCCGATTGTTTTCAACAAGGCACCGATAAGCCCAATTAAACAATATTTGAGAATGCCGACAAAACAGGCTTGGGACGAAAAATCGGCATCGTCGACAAAAGGACGATATACTTACGAATACATACAAACATTAAACGTCAGGGCAGAACTTAAAAAAATAACTTACAAACTAACAAAATTTTTGACGGGACATGGTGCAGCCAAAAGTTATCTGTTCAGGTTTAGGCTAACTGACGAGAAATTCTGTATCCATGCGGACAAAGCGAACAAACCTACGACCACTAACTTTTTACTTTCACTTACCTATATATGAAATATATAGTAAGTGGAAGTATTGCGATCGTGAAAAAATTCGACTTCCGGTTTTCATCGGAAATACACGTTTTGGGGTCCCCTGAGTCGAAATGACCAAGTCCCGCGAAATGGTCTGTGTGTGTGTGTGTGTGTGTGTGTGTGTATGTGAACAGACTAGCTCAAAAACTATAAACCGTGCGATCCTGAAATTGGGTATTTTGTGTAGGTATATGCCCGCGATGTGACAGCATAAATTTCATCAAAATTACTTAAAGGGAGGGGGTACTTTACTTAATAACTTTTTAGGTTTTTTTCGATTTTCTCAAAAACGGCTCTAACGATTTTGATTAAACTGAGTATTTCATCTATTTATATGCCCGAGATATGACTGTAAAAATTTCATCAAAATTGATTAACCGGAGGGGGGACTTTACTTAATAAATGTTGTAACATTTTCACGTTTTTTTTTTTATTTACTCTAAATCGGCTTTAACGATTTTGATCAAACTGGGTATTTGATGTATTTATATGCCCGAGATATGACTGTAAAAATTTCATCAAAATTGATTAACCGGAGGGGGGACTTTACATAATAAATTTTGTAACATTTTCACGTGTTTTTTTGATTTTCTCAAAAACGGCTCTAACGATTTTGATTAAACTTAGTATTTGATCTATTTATATGCCCGAGATATGTCTGTAAAGATTTCATCAAAATTGATCAACCGCAGGGGGCACTTTACTTAATAAATTTTGTATCATTTTTACGTGTTTTTTTTATTTACTCAAAAACGGCTTTCACGATTGTGACCAAACTGGGTATTTGGTGTATGTATATGCCAAATATGTGATATCCAACATTTCATCAAAATTGATCAACCGAAGGGGGGACTTTACTTAATAAATTTTGTATCATTTTCACGGGGTTTTTTTTATTTACTCAAAAACGGCTTTAACGATTAACAAAAATAAGATATGAATGTAGAAAAATGTGTGACTTTGGGAAATGATATTTAGAAAAACACGTCAATTACTAATCTAAGTAAGTTGGTAAGTGAAAGTTGTGTGTTGCGAGCACGCACCAGATTTTTAATTGTTATAAACTGGACAGGTACAGACACAAACTGGTCTCGGCAGTACTATTCAATTCCTACAAATGGTCGCCTTCAAAGAATGATCTAATATTGAAATATTTTCCAGAATTCGATGCATTTGACCGGATCGACTTCTCTGAACTATGCACACATGCCAACAGAAACATACAAGTATATGACACATGCATTATATGCATTTACATATATTTTTTTATTTATTGTATTGTTTATTGTATGTATGTATTTTATATTTGTATGCATTCTTTATGTTTATGTTTATGTTCATGCTTTTTGTATGTATGTATTTTATTGTTGCATTATATTCTATATCATATTCCATTAGATGTAAATTTGTCTTTGTAAAATTCTATATATGTATGTTATATGACAAAAAACTGTATTAATTGATTTTATGCATGTAATTAAATACGCGTTATGTCGTGACGTACGCATAGAAATAAAGTCACTCGTTACAGGGTTACTGTAATGAGAACAATGAAAAGAATGTTTTGACAAAAGCAAAGATTTTTTTAACATCATTATTTTATATAAACAAATATATCATAACTCAGAGGTTTTAACAAAAACAAAGATTATTTATTTTTTTGTTGCTATTTACCCTATACCCTTAGAGATTTGGTCAAACATAACCGCACCTCAGTACGAACGCGTATCGGCTCCTATTCAAATACGAAGGCTAGGTAGTAACGGGTCGGTTGACCTGGTATCAGGCATGTGTGACCGGTTACTATCTATCCTTCGTAAATGTATCAGATCCGATAAATGCCCGTGCTGCGTTGCGGTTATGTGTGACCAGACCTTAAGAGTCACTTGCGTTTTATATATATATTTTTTATATTATATTCCTCGGCCATTATAATCCGGTCTTCTTTTAAAATTAAAGACCTTATTGACGTTCTGTTCATCGTCTTCCAATAGATAGGGTAGTTCTTCAAAATTTTTACCAGATCTCGTTTCTTGATACTTTTGACAATCCATTAAAAATTGTCTACGTTAATTATTAAGGAGCATTCTCAACAATTGGGTGGTTCTAATTTTTCAAGAGGAATTCATTTATCAGTTTGCTATGGCCTATGCGAAGACGTAATAAAATTATTTCTTCCCTATTTGACTTTCCATTACTTGTTTTCTTTTTTGGTTTTTTTCTTCTTTTTTTTTCCCAACCCCACATCCGATGTATGCCCCTGGTGCGAAAGCTAAAAATTCAACTAAATTTTCAAACATTTAATAAAGTTTGTTTCATTTTTACCGAGTTTTTTTTCCCGATTATTCGGTCTCAAGAACGGCTCTAACGATTTTGATTTATTTCGCCATGTTTAATAAGAATCAAGTATTCTTTAAAATCAAGTAGATTTTATCATCTTGGAAATGGTGAGAGGTGGCTTAAATGGCGAAGGAAATTTTTCCTTTTCCTATAAAGTACCTTTGAATTTGTTTGTATGGAGACATTAACTGTCTCCCATCATGCCAAAAAAATAAGTACCTAATGGTAAAAAAAATCGAAGGAAAAGAAGAAAAAAATATTCCGACAATTCTTAACACGTTCAACGCGTTCTGTTTGTGAGGAAGAGTTGCCAGTGTGTTTTGAAACATATAAATTTGATGGAAATAATTTGTTTCCACGATAACTAAATGAAGTTTTCAAAAACTAAATAGAGAATCAGACTGTATGTAGTATTATAGTTGGTAAGAGAAGAACTTTAGAAAGAATAATGTTCATTTTATGAAGTCGTAAAATGTATAAATGCGCTAAAAAATCATACTATCTACTTTTAAAGTAGATACCTACGTTCCGGCAATACTTAAAACGGGTCGACAATCGATTCCGCATGCGCCGTGACAGCCCATTATTAATATGAAAAGGATTTAATCGCTTGCGAATAAACTTACAACCTATTTTAAGTTGGAACATACATATTTAATGGACAATGTTTTACGTGGTAGCTAAATTAAGTTGTCATAACAACTAAATCACTAATGCAGAATCACTATAGCAGACACGATGGTGTGTAATGTTTGCATTGCCGTATCATCTACATTGAGGTGCTTTCTAGTATAATCACAAAGAAATGAATAGTGAAATATTTTTGTGGGTTCAATTTCTAGTGTTACTCATGCAATTAAAAAAAAATCATTGTCTATTTTCATTTAAAGAAAAGAGGTGGTAAGTGAAAGTTGTCTGGTGCGCGCGCCCCACAAGATATTTTTATTATGATCTTTGAATCAATCTATATGATTAGATCATAATTCGGAATGGATATGTTCTTTTTACTTTCACTTACCTATAAATGAAATATATAGTAAGGAAAGTATTACGATCGTGAAAAATTTCGACTTCTGGTTTTCAACGGAAATACACATTTTGGGGTCCCCTGAGTCAAACTAACCAAGTCCCGCGAAATGGTCTGTGTGTGTGTGTGTGTGTGTGTGTGTGTGTGTGTGCGTGCGTGCGTGCGTGCTTGCGTGCGTGTGTTTGTGTGTGTGTGTGTGAACAGACTAGTTCAAAAACAATAAACCGCACAGACCTGACATTAAGTATTTAGTGTATGTATATGCCCACAATGTGACAGCAAAAATGTCATCAAAATTGATCAACCGGAGGGGGGACTTTACTTAATTAATTTTGTATCATTTTCACGTGTTTTTTTTATTTACTCAGAATCGGCTTTCACGAATTTGATCAAACTGGGTATTTGATGTATGTATATGCCAAAGATGTGATAGCCAAGATTTCATCAAAATTGGTCAAACGGAGGGAACTTTATTTCATAACTTTTTTTGCAATTTTTACATTTTTTTCGATTATCTCAAAAACGGCTTTAACGATTTTCATCAAATTCGTCATGTTTAATGAAAATTAGGTGTTCTTTAATATCAGGTAAGCTTTATCATTATTGAAATGTTCTGAGGGGGCTTAAATGGGGTAGGGGCCTTTGTTGCTTGTTTGTTTTTGTTTCCTATGAAGTATCTTTGTTTTTGTTTAAATGGAGAAATTAACTGTCCCTCATTACGCCTAAAAATAAGAAATGGCTAAATATCATGTGATAAAAATTAAGTAAACATGTAGAGGAGAAAAAAAGAAAAATATTCAGTCAACTCACAAAACACGTTGAGCCCACACATGCCTAGTACGCCTTTAATGACTGATCATTGTCCATTATTAAAGCCGTTCTGTTCATTTAATGGAAATTATTGGTTTCATGGTAACTAAATGATATTTTCAAAAAGTATATAGAGAATTATAAAATCAGTCGACTTGGAGTATTATGCTTGCATTGCCGAATTATCTCAAGTAAAAACTTTTATTTAATAATAAAAGAAAATAGTGTTAGTTATAGAGCAAATGAAAACAGAAATAAGAAATGAATGTGGAGAAATGTGTAACTGAGTGAGAAGTGGCATTAACACAACTAATTTCTAATCTAAGTTGGTAAGTGAAAGTTATGTGTTGCGCGCACGCACCAGATCTTTTTTATATTGCTTTCATCGTGCAAAAATAGCATAGCACAACAGAAATATGAGTGCCCAAATCCAGAACAGAAATTAATGCTTCGATCTCTACTGATCATACCTCCTTATTAACTTTATCTGGTGTGTTAAGCCATATCTGTTGTCCTATTTTGTTGCCATATTCCTTAGGCATATTAATTGTTATATTTAAGGAGGCTGTCATTAAATAAATATTATAAAAAACTTTTATATGATATAAATGCTATCAAAAATATTGATATGGTCTTCAAAAGTTAAAAGTATAATTTATTTAACTAAATAATGATCATTATGTAACTCCAATGTTTTCATGACTGTTGTAGCCTTGCTTTGCCCCTCTTTATTTCCGGGCTGACTTAAGTATGAATTTTTTTATTAATAATACAAAATTCTGAGGGATTCCCACTGAATTTTCCATGATTTCTGCAAATATAACAAAAAATGGGAAAAACCTACATAATGAATTATGGACGCTTTAATCTTATCTTCACGGAGATGTATTAGTTATGTGATTCAATCTGGTGTGATTCGTAATGTTCCAATGAACGAAAAAAACAAAATACTTGTGTGTTAGCCCAAAACATGATATCCGGGAAAGCTTTGTTCACACAGTATAAAAGTATTAAGAGAATTCATCTACTTAGGCTCTCAAGTGAACTCCCGGAATGACATTGAAGAGGAAATAGACAGACGAATTCTGGCTGCTAATAGGTGTTCCTTCGCATTTAAAAAGCATCTCCGTTCTGGAATTTTATCAAAATCAACAAAGGTCAGAATATACAAATCCTTGATTCGACCTGTTTTAAAATCCGGGTCTGACACCTGGACGCTTACCAGGACTCAGGAACTGGAACTCTCCAGGTTTGAACGGAAGATTTTAAGGAGACTTTATGGGGCCGCATATGTTGACGGAGACTGGAGAAGAAGAACCAGCCTCGAGCTGAGAAGCCTATACAAGGACTTAGACGTGGTTGATACGATTAAATTCTCTCGATTGAGATGGGCGGGACACGTTGTTCGATTGTATTCCTCGGAAAACCCCTCTAAAGTTCTATCGGAGAAATTGTTAGGACCACGGAAGGTCGGACGCCCTAGGCTCCGACGGGAAGACTGTGTTGCTACCGATGCATTATTGATACTTGGCATTCATGACTGGAAGGCAGCAGCACAAAACCGAAATAACTGGCGGTCATTGCTGGAGCAGACCAATACTTAAGTTGTGGGTCGTAGACCCGTATAATAATAAAAAATCTGGTGCGCGCAACACAACTTTCACTTACCAACCTACTTAGAGTAGGAATCAATGCGTTTTGATAAATGTTTAAACGCCAATTAGCAACTTCACAGAAAATAGCTTATTTCACTTCTGTTTGTTTTTCTCCATAAATAAAAGAGTATTACATTAATTATATTATATAATAATTTTATTATAAGTTCTCAATACTTGTCGAATTATTATTGGGTATATTTTTATTTTTAAGGGGATTTTTAAGGGGGGCGAACCCACAACCTTTAGTATTGTAGGTTGCCATGCTAACCACTAAACCACAGGTGACCCAACGCCTCGTAGTTAATTAAACTTAATTTCCATATATTTGTCCCTTACGCCTTTACGTAAACTGAGAGCGGATACTGTTCCTCCAAAACCAGCCTATATTTCCTTCAGAAATCTAATACGGAACCAAAGTTTGTAAAATAAAATAGAATTATGAAATACTATCTTGTTACTATGAAGACCCCACGCTAAGAACGTGTTCAGTCCATTTTTTGTGAATATTGTTTTATATTGCAATATAGTAAACCATTTCGTGTACCTACTTCCTACAAATCTATGTAGTTTACACGAAAACAGCGGGTTCAGTCCTTGAGATATTTACAATTCTTTTTTGGGGGCACACGCAATTACAATTCTTTTTTGGCCATTGATTCTTGTTGGACTAACAAATAATGTATTGTATTTTATTATCATTACCATTATTTAAAAATATATTGAGCATACACTATTTTTTTCCCATTGGCTTAGAATTACTAGGTTGTGTTCTATACTAGAATTAATCTATCTTTCTGCTCTCCTGCAAAATTTGCAAAATGTGACTGAACACGTTCTTAGCGTGGAGTCTTCATATGTATTTCACTCCGTAAACTGCTTTAATTAATTTGAGCATCACGTATTTACTGTCTAAGGTACTATAACTTATTTTTATTGTTAAATAATTTTTTTTATTTTCAGGGATAATACGGAAATGCAAGCGTAATACTCCATCGTGTCGGATTTTATAATCCTCTATTTAGTTGTCCTCCTTCATTTATTTACCATTGGAACAAATAATTTCCATTAAATATGTATCAAAAAACTTTGACAACTCTTTCCCAGGAACAGAACGCCTTTACATATAAACAGCGGTGTCATTAAAGGCCTGTTGCGCATGAGAGGGCTCAACTTGTTCTATCTAACTTTTTTTTTTCTCCTTATTTATTCATTTCTGATTTTTAGGTATAATGGTAGACAGTTAATTTCTCCATATGAATAAAATCAAAGGTTCTTTCAAGGAAAATAAAAAATTTCCTTCGCCATTTAAGCCCCCTCTGACCATTTCTAAGATGATAAAACCCACTGTCTATTAACTTAACTTTAATCGAAATCGTCGGAGCCGTTTTTGATAAAATTGAAATTTCACTCTTCGTTTAACATCTTAGCTTACTCTCATCACAGCATCAACAGTACCCTTCCCTTTTATAGAGCCAAATTGTATTGTGTGGCTTGCCTTTTCAAGAACTGGTCGTTGTCTGGGTAGGATCAGATGCTCCCCATCCTTTCTCATCTCATGAAGGAGGCAAATGGGCTTATACTCCTTGGAGAACTGCTTATCTCTGTCTCCTCCCTTGTAGAGAAATCTCAAGTCGGCGATCTTCCATTTTTTTGGAAAGTACCCTTTGTCGCATAATCATTAAAGATTCCTAATCTCTTCGATATAAGGAATAATATTTTTCAAGATCGCATCCAGTCTTGGATCACAACGGGATTTCTGCTTATCCACGGCCATACGAAGTCCATATATATCCCATGGTATATATATATATATATATATATATACAAGGATTCTTCAACAATAAACTTAACCTAGGACTCCCGCTTTTCTGAGCGCAACTGATTTCGATTAATTGTTTTATTGATTGATAAATGATTTCAAAAATTGTTTTATTGTACTCAGACCTGGGCATTATTTATAATTAAAGTATTTTAAATACAAATTAAAATACTTTTTTTTATTTTAGTATTTTAGAAATAAAATCACACGTTATTTTCATTTTAATTCTCAATGGTATAATAAAAAAAAAATTAATTTTAATTCTAGAATACTAAATAAATAAAAAAACATTTTTTTTGTATTTTACTACTTACTTACTAACTGGCTCTACAGTCCGGGGTGGACCTTGGCCTCCTTCACGATCTTTCGCCAGACTTCTCTGTCCTGCGCTTTGCCTCTCCAATTCTCTACTCTCATTCTCTTCAGGTCTTCTTCCACGTCACTTCGCCAAGATTTTCTTGGTCTTCCTCTTTTCCTTTTTCCAGGGAATTCCTCTCTCAGTACCTTCTTTGTGTTGGCGACATCAGGCAGTCTCTCTACGTGTCCCATCCAGCTAATTCTTCTGGCTTTTACAAAGCGCACGATATCTTCCTGTTTTAGTAGCTCATCCAGATTCTGATTCGTCCTTATCCTCCATTCTCCCCGAACACACAGGGGACCGAATATTCGTCTAATTATTTTTCTTTCAAATATCCTCAGAGCCTGCTGGTCGGCCACTTTCAGGGTCCATGTTTCAGCTCCATAGCACACAATCGGTTGGATCAAGGATTTATACAGCTTTAGTTTTGTATATCTGGACAAGAGCGTGGATTTAAAAAGTTGTAACATGCCAAAGTACGCTCTGTTGCCTGCCATTATTCTTCCTCTTATCTCTGGGCTGATCAGGTTTTCGTTATTGATTTGTACACCAAGATATGTGAAACTATCTACCGCTTCAAAAACATGATCCTCAAAGTTAAAATTATCCGATTTTTGTATTTTAAATAACAAATAAACTACACCCTAAGTAGGTTGTTTGAATTTGCACAGTTTCGTTATAGTGAATGGTGGTCGTTTCCACTAGAGCTCTCACCCCTGAAAATTTACGCGGTATATTTATTTCAGTTTGATGCTGTTATTGTTATGTTTTTTGAAAATCCTTCATTAACCGCGCAAATTACAGGGATAAATGAAGAATCAAATATGATATTAAAAACAGTACTAGATGAATGTGATTTGCTCTCTGTACCCGATTGATACTGCAGCATTTTGCAAGCATTCAGCGGAAACGACTGAGATGGCATTGACTCGGTACACCTGGTACTGTCTCCCATCGACCGTCCATAAAATTCATTTCCATGTAGCAGATATGATTGAGCACGCTGCTCATTGTATCGGTTCCCTCTCAGAAGAGGCTCATGGAGAAGAAAAAAAATTATAAGCAGTTGAGCTCACGCATACGGAGTAAACCACTATAACAGACCATTGTTTATAATTAAAGATGTTCTGTTCATTTAATGGAAATTATTTGTTTCATGGGACCTATATGAAGTTTTCAACAACTACAAACAAAAATGAGTAATTCTACTTGTTTCTTTCCTTTCACTTAGTGAGGAAGAGTGATTTATTCATAATATTTTTTCAAATGAAGGAGTCTCTTCGAGTCCGTATATTCAAATTTTATTTGATAACCCAATGGAAATATTAAATTCTATGAAAATTCAATTTCTGCTTAAAAAATTCAATGCCGCATCTGATTAATAATTAACATTTATATATATATATATAAAGATATAAGAACCAAGACAAAGGAACATAAAAGGAGGAAAATGAATCGATTGATCATCGCGAGGATTATTATTTGTAGGTATCTGTACATATTTATTTAATATTATAAAGCAGGGTTTGAAATTAACTCTTATTTTCTGGAAAGAGAATAAAAGTCAAATCAGGACTTTTATATTTCTAATAAATAAATAAAAATCACATCATGACTTTTATATTTCCGGCCAGAAAATAAAAGTCCTGATATGATCTTTATCCCAATGATAGCTAATATAAAAGTCAAAGCTTGATTTTAATTATTTAAGGATGAATTTTTATCTTTTTAATCGGATTTCTCCATATTGCTGTTCATTATTTGGTTAACCGTTTTTATTGAAATCTTATAGGTTATAATAAATTACCTCATATCGATCTTAAGATCGATTATTAGATTATCAAGGCTGCTGATAATGAAAAAAATATCGATATACAACCTCAGGCCCGCTCAGGTATCGTTTGCAACTTATCCGATACTTACAATATTGGGGTCGATTTCTAGGTTAATTGGGGTGCTGATTCCGAAAATGACATCGATTTTTCGATTACGCGCTCAGGTATCGATTTATTTCAAGTTGCGTGATATAATTGATATTGGGGTCCACTCATAGGTTATTTGAGGTGTTGAATTTGAAAATGATATCGATTTTTTGATTACGCGCTCTGGTATCGATTTATTTCAAGTTACGCGATATAAATGATATTGGGGCCCACTCATAGGTTATTTGAGGTGCTGAATTTGAAAATGATATCGATTTTTCGATTACGCTCTCAGGTATCGATTTATTACAACTTACGCGATATAAACGATATTGTGGTCGGCTTATACGTTACTGAAGGTGCTGATTTTGAAAATGATATCGATTTTTTGATTACGCGCTCTGGTATCGATTTATTTCAAGTTACGCGATATAAATGATATTGGGGCCCACTCATAGGTTATTTGAGGTGCTGAATTTGAAAATGATATCGATTTTTTGATTACGCGCTCTGGTATCGATTTATTTCAGCATACGCGATTTAAAAGATTTTGGGGTCCTTTCATATGTTGTTTGAGGTGCTGAATTTGAAAATGATATCGATTTTTGGATTACGCGCTCAGGTATCGATTTATTTCAACTATTTGCAAATGACTAATTTTATGGAAATATTTAAAATGTATGCAACTTATGATCACAATATCGTTATCATCGTGTAGGTTGTAATGTATCGATACCTGAGCGCCTAATCATTAAAACTATATTATTTCCATATTCAGCACCTTCCATAACCCAATGCTGACTTTCATATCGTTTATATCCCTTACGTAGTATTAAATATATAACTGAGTACGTAATCCGGAAATCGATATTATTTTCAAATTCCGCACCTCAAATAACCTATGAGTTGACCCCAATATCGTTTATATCGCCTAAGTTAAAATAAATCGATACCCGAGCGCTTAATCCAAAAATCGATATCATTTTCAAATTCAGCACCTCAAACAACATATGAAAGGACCCCAAAATCTTTTAAATCGCGTATGCTGAAATAAATCGATACCTGAGCGCGTAATCAAGAAATCTATATCATTTTCAATTTTAGCATCTCAAATAACCTATGAGTGGACCCCAATATCATTTATATCGCGTAACTTGAAATAAATCGATACCAGAGCGCGTAATCAAAAAATCGATATCATTTTCAAATTCAGCACCTCAAATAACCTATGAGTGGGCCCCAATATCATTTATATCGCGTAACTTGAAATAAATCGATACCAGAGCGCGTAATCAAAAAATCGATATCATTTTCAAATTCAACACCTCAAATAACCTATGAGTGGACCCCAATATCAATTATATCACGCAACTTGAAATAAATCGATACCTGAGCACGTAATCGAAAAATCGATGTCATTTTCAGAATCAGCACCCCAATTAACCTAGAAATCGACCCCAATATTGTAAATATCGGATAAGTTGCAAACGATACCTGAGCGAGCCTGAGGTTGTATATCGATATTTTTTTCATTATCAGCAGCCTTGATAATCTAATAATCGATCTAAAGATCGATATGAGGTAATTTATTATAACCGATAAGATTTCAATAAAAACGGTTAACCAAATAATGAACAGCAATATGGAGAAATCCGATTAAAAAGCTAAAAATTCATCCTTAAATAATTAAAATCAAGCTTTGACTTTTATATTAGCTATCATTGGGATAAAGATCATATCAGGACTTTTATTTTCTGGCCGGAAATATAAAAGTCATGATGTGATTTTTATTTATTTATTAGAAATATAAAAGTCCTGATTTGACTTTTATTCTCTTTCCCAGAAAATAAGAGTTAATTTCAAACCCTGTTATAAAGTCATTAATTGTTTGTTACATAAAATTGTTTTCCCCAGTGATTACATTTGCTGTGGTAGTGATGAGCGACAAATGTGATGAAGAATGTGAACCGTCCAGCTTACGCGTCTGCTTAAAAGAGGTGAAGCCCGATGGTACTTCCACAAAGCGCTATTTCAGCAGTGTATGTGAATATATAAAAGCAACCCAATGCGGTGGAGGTAAGTGTATAATCCTTTCAACAAAAAGAAAAAGATTGTCTTTTTGACTATTTCAAGTTTTGAGATTTAATATTAGACGATAACTAGGGAACGGAATTTACATATTTTTTTCTGAGCTTACAATTTTCATAAGAACGCTCAATTCAATCGTATTATAGCATTTCGAATCATTTTAACTCCTGTTTCTTTTACATATTTCTCTTGTAAATACATATTTCTAGTATAAATACATATTTTTACGTATTCAGTCTATCTTTTTTAATTTTTTATTTCATATCTCATTTTTTTTTTCGTCAAATGGCATATAAAACAAAAAAAAATGTCTATTGAAATCATTTAATAACAGTTCATTGCTCCAATTCTAATGTTCTAAGAATGTTCCTGATAAATGTACTTTGTGGAAAAACTATTTAAAATGTATTTAAGATGAAACTCTTGATAAAAGTAGAGATATTGTTAAAACTGGGCCGTTATACATTGCTGACATAATAGTTGGAAAACTAAATGACAACTACCCCGTTTATTTAAAACTTCGTAGTTAAAAAAAAAGAAAGGATCAACGGGCATTAATGGGCATGGCATCTTTCAAATTTGACGTGAAAAAACTTTCAACTGATATAAAGCTCTTTTCAGGTCACATACGCTTCATTTCTCTTTCGAAAATGTAACATATGATTTAATATGTAATAATTTCAATTTGAAATTTTTTTTAAATTTTATGATATTCATTTATATAGGTACATACATATATACGTATATGTATATATATATATATATATATATATATATATATATATATATATATATATATATATATATATATATATATATAAACATTCATATTCAGGAACTTATAGGGGATCGAAAAACTAAGACAAAATGTCCTTTAGATATTTTCTCGTTTTTGCTTTGTTTTGGAGAAACTACTTTCTTTCTATATATAAGGGAATAACATTATAAAAGATAATTAAAACGGTTTATCAAAGCATTGCTTATATAATATAAATTATTCCACTACATTATTAAATTTGTAAGATTTCTATAATATTAAGAAAGGTTTCAAGAATAATTATGTGAATTGAACATAATTATTAAAATATAATAATTTCATTTTACAACACTATGGAGTCTATGTGACAAATATTAAAAATAAATACAAAATTACGTAATTAAAGACGTTTATACATATAATAGTGATCGACTTGGCTTTATGGTTAGCTTGAAATGATTTATTAAAATAAGTTGAGATGAAACATCGCAACAGTACCTATACGTAGATTAAAAGTCTCATATGGTAGGATACTGCTTATGTTTAAAAAATAAATTACTAGAAAATACACTGAATTTTCTACACAAATACTACTCCAATGAAATAATCAGAAATGAATATTTACTTATATTTTGTAATGATTGTTAAAGGTTTTTTTATTTATTATTTTATAGATAGCAGTTACGTTCGCTGCTGATCTTCGTTTGTATCAATAATCGCACGGAATACAAGCCTAGGCCTCCTAATCTAGTTTGGGATTACTAACTTATGGTGACAGGAAAGATAAAATAAATGTGAAATATACGTACTTATATGATGTTATTATGTTTTACTATTATTTGACCTCATTCATCTTTCCATCTTATATTCCCATAAATTAGAAGTATTTATTTCAGCAACTGTAATTCCTCCTACCAATAATAATATATACATAATAAGGACGCGACATTGATGTCGATATTTTGTCCAAATCGATGTTTGTCTGTCGATGTTTTGTTAATAATTAATGTTGTTTTCGTTACCTTTTTTTAAATTAAAAACTCTGTAATTATAAATATTACACTTAAAAATAAACATCTTTGTAAAGAGTAGCATTATTTTTATTTATTTTTTTTAATAGCCAAGTAATAATTAAAAATCCAGAGAAAAACCCATATCCATGTAGGGGTAGAGTTTGTAGCAAGTGGCAAAACAGACTCACACTGCAGGGCTCATGCATAGAGTATTGAATAACATAAAGGAGGCACGGCTACTGTGGCTGTGGCACACTACCTGAAAGTGTGCTCACTTCCCCCGACCCCAGGAGGTCCCATAGTCCCACACTTCAAGCTCACTTCAATAAGCTTTAAATCAGTTATTCAGCTCTCTTTGAATTTTTAAATGTGTGGCGACAACACACTAGCAATTAATCTATTACCATTATAAGATTCATTTTTATAACCTTAAAAACCATCATGGAAGATTGTATCTGAAGACTTACTGGCCTTTAAAATGGATCAATTTGGACGGATTTAATTTTTTTCTATTGATTGATTCCTGTCAGAACTCAGTTTTTAATTTTTATATTGAAATAAGATGACCGTATAATTTGAAATAATAAATTTAAAACCAATGTTCAGAAAAAATGAAAAAGTTCTTGATTAAACATTGAGCCAGTAATTTTTTTACTTAGCGATTTTCTTATATGAATTCCCTAAAAATTAAAATTCGCTCTAAAAATTTACAAATTCTTATAGCATCATAAGCTGGTTGAAAAAACCCTCCTCGATTTTTGATGACTAGCAGACTTCTTTGAATTTAGTGGCGTCAAGCACTCTTTACATGATATTTTGGTTGAGTATTTTTACTATGAATCCGAAATAATACACTATTATTACCTTTTGGTTGATCTTATTAAGTTACTGAGTAACTTTTAATTTAAATGCAACTTTGAAATAAAAAATTACAATAATTGAAATAAAAATAACAATATACATTACAAGCAATATATTCAACGACATCAACTACTACCTGATATATAAATTCGATAGTACGTCATTGCTTTCAATGGTGAAGTCTTTAGACTTCGAAGGTTCTAATATTTAAAAATGACTGCGTAACTCGGCCATTGAGTGAGAAGATAATTAATGAAGACAAGATAAAAGAAATTTAAATTAAGCACTTAGGAAAACAAAAATTAGAAATTTAAGTATCTGTGGTTTTATTTTCTTCCACCACTATATTCATAGGATTTGAGATTTATTTGAACTACGTTGTTCACTTCGCAAACATTTATTCCCAAAATATTGATTTTATCCAACGGTATAGCATTTCCTCCACTTGATGAAGCTCTTTGTGTACAATGATTTTTCTAAAAAATTTACAAAACTCAAGACCACTGGGATTATATTATGTTCTCCTCGGATTCTGATGTAACTAGTAATTTTTCCAAGTGGTCTGGGGTTATTTTGTATGAGGTAATATACTTTAACATTTTCTCTTTCTTGACCAATGTGCAGTACACACTGCTATATTTTAAACTATTAGCCCAGACAAAGAAGCCCAAGAATCCTGTTTTCCTAGAACCATTGATGACCGTTGAAACCAACTATTCATGCTTTAAATACATATTTAATATAACGGATGAAGCTGAGATAATTGTATTCGCAAATGATATCCTAGTACTTTTTAAGTCAAAATACTTTTACCAGCTACAAGTTCAGTGCAACAATGTCCTAGGTAAACTGTCTACTTGGTCACATAATAAAATATTGGCTTTTGAACCAGAAAAAAAATAAATTCTTTATATTCTCGAGAAAATTCCAATATATTTTATAATTTACCAATATAATATATAATTTACAAATTATTAACTTATAATACAATACCATACAAAGATTAATAGCCATTAAAATCATTAAGGTTATAGAACTATACCTTATAACGCGTCGTGCATACTCGCAAACAATACTCCGATTTCCATCTTATTTAAAGAAATAGCAGAGTTCCTACAAATAAAGGCACTGGAACTAAAACTAGCAGATTTCCCGATATCTGAAATTGGCGAAAGGACTCCTTTTGAATCTTGGATACACCCTAAAGATCTTACAAAGCCAGACGTGATATACAAAGGAAATAGCTTTTTAATATTTTTACAGACGGCAGCAAGGACCAAGACAAAGTAGTAGCAGCCATCGTAATATTCGAAAGGGCCCAGTTGATCCACACAGGGCGTTTTTAACTCGGAACATACTGTTCAAATAATCAAGCAGAACTGTTCCACCTTTTATTAGCCGTATTATACATTCAAAATATACATAGGCATATAGACATATTACATTTGAACAATATTTGAGAATGCCAAAAAAACAGGCATGCATACAAACATTAAACGACAGGGCAGAACTTAAAAGAATAACTTACAAAATAACAAAAATTTTTACGGGACATGGTGCAGCCAAATTTATCTGTTCAGGTTTAAGCTAACTGAAATTCTGAACGGAGAAATTCTGTATCTGTGCGGACAAGCTTATTTCCTTTAAATGGGTAAAAGCTCACGCTCTTGTGCTAGGAAAGGAGCTAGCGGATGAAGCAGCTAAGGCTGCGGCAAGGGACACAGCTCTCCCGATTGTTTTCAACAAGGCACCGATAAGCCCAATTAAACAATATTTGAGAATGCCGACAAAACAGGCTTGGGACGAAAAATCGGTATCGTCGACAAAAGGACGATATACTTACGAATACATACAAACATTAAACGTCAGGGCAGAACTTAAAAGAATAACTTACAAACTAACAAAATTTTTTACGGGACATGGTGCAGCCAAAAGTTATCTGTTCAGGTTTAAGCTAACTGACGAGAAATTCTGTACCTGTGACGGACAAAGCGAACAAACCTACGACCACTTACTTTTTAATTTTTCCAAACTGGACAGGTACAGACACAAACTGGTCTCGGCAGTACTATTCAATTCCTACAAATGGCCGCCTTCACCGAAGGATCTAATAGGGAAATATTTTCCAGAATTCGATGCATTTGACCGGATCGACTTCTCTGAACTATGCACACATGCCAACAGAAACATACAAGAATATGACACATGCATTATATGCATTTACATATATTTTTTTATTTATTGTATTGGTTATTGTATGTATGTATTTTATATTTGTATGCATTCTTTATGTTTATGTTTATGTTCATGCTTTTTGTATGTATGTATTTTATTGTTGCATTATATTCTACATAATATTCCATTAGATGTAAATTTGTCTTTGTAAAATTCTATCTATGTATGTTATATGACAAAAAACTATTAATTGATTTTATGCACGTAATTAAATACGCGTTATGTCGTAAGATGGTACGCTTAGAAATAAAGTCAATCTTTACAGGGTCACTGTAATGAGAACAATGAAAAAAATGTTTTGACATAAGCAAAGATTTTTTTTAACATCATTATTTTGATATAAACAAATATTTCATAACTCAGAGGTTTTAACAAAAATAAAGATTATTTATTTTTTTGTTGCTATTTACCCTCTACCCTTAGAGGTCTGGTCAAACATAACCGCACCACAGTACGAACGCGTATCGGATCCGATTCAAATACGAAAGCTAGATAGTAACGGGTCGGTTGACCTGGTATCAGGCATGTGTGATCGGTTACTATCTATCCTTCGTAAATGTATCAGATCCGATAAATGCCCGTGCTGCGTTGCGGTTATGTGTGACCAGACCTTAAGAGTCACTTGCGTTTTATATATATATTTTTTATATTATATTCCTCGGCCATTATAATCCGGTCTTCTTTTAAAATTAAAGACCTTATTGACGTTCTGTTCATCGTCTTCCAATAGATTGGGTAGTTCTTCAAAATTTTTACCAGATGTCATTACCTGATACTTTTGACAAATTTTCTACGTTAATTATTAAGGAGCATTCTCAACATTTGGGTGGTTCTAATTTTTCAAGAGGAATTCATTTATCAGTTTGCAATAGCCTATGCGAAGACGACATAAAATTATTTCTTCCCTATTTGACTTTCCATTACTTGTTTTCTTTTTTGGTTTTTTTCTTCTTTTTTTCCCAACCCCACATCCGATGTATGCCCCTGGTGCGACAGCTAAAAATTCAAACATTTAATAATGTATGTTTCATTTTTACCGAGTTTTTTTCCCGATTATTCGGTCTTAAGAACGGCTCTAACGATTTTGATTTAACTCGCCATGTTTAATAAGAATCAAGTATTCTTTAAAATCAAGTAGATTTTATCATCTTGGAAATGGTCAGAGGTGGCTTTAATGGCGAAGGAAATTTTTTATTTTCCTATAAAGTATCTTTGAATTTGTTTGACATTAACTGTCTCCCATCATGCAGAAAAATATGTACCTAATGGTAAAACAAATCGATAAACATAAACAGGAAAAGAAGAAAAAAATATTCCGACAATTCTTAACACGTTCAACGCGTTCTGTTTGTGAGGAAGAGTTGCCAGTGTGTTTTGAAACATATAAATTTGATGGAAATAATTTGTTTCCACGATAACTAAATGAAGTTTTCAAAAACTAAATAGAGAATCAGACGCTATGGTATATTACAGTTGGTAAGATAAGAACTTTAGAAAGAATAATATTCATTTTATGAAGTCGTAAAATGCGCTAAGAAATCATACTATCTACTTTTAAAGTAGGTACCTACGTTCCGGCAATACTTAAAACGCGTCGACAATCGACTCAGCATGCGCCGTGACAGCCCATTATTAATATGAAAAGGATTCAATCGCTTGCGAATGAACTTACAACCTATTTTAAGTTGGAACATACATATTTAATGGAAAATGTTTTACGTGGTAGCTAAATTAAGTTGTCATAACAACTAAATCACTAATGCAGAATCACTATAGCAGACACGATGGTGTGTAATGTTTGCATTGCCGTATCATCTACATTGAGGTGCTTTCTAGTATAATCACAAAGAAATGAATAGTGAAATATTTTTGTGGGTTCGATTTCTAGTGTTACTTATGCAATTAAAAAAAAATCATTGTCTATTTTCATTTAAAGAAAAGAGGTGGTAAGTGAAAGTTGTCTGGTGCGCGCGCCCCACAAGATATTTTTATTATGATCTTTGAATCAATCTATATGATTAGATCATAATTCGGAATGGATATGTTCTTTTTACTTTCACTTACCTATATATGAAATATATAGTAAGGAAAGTATTGCGATCGTGAAAAATTTCGACTTCTGGTTTTCAACGGAAATACACATTTTGGGGTCCCATGAGTCAAACTAACCAAGTCCCGCGAAATGGTCTGTGTGTGTGTGTGCGTGCGTGCGTGCGTGCTTGCGTGTGTGTGTGTGTGTGTGTGTGTGTGTGTGTGTGTGTGTGTGTGTGTGTGTGTGTGTGTGTGTGAACAGACCAGCTCAAAAACTATAAACCGCACAGACCTGACATTAAGTATTTAGTGTATGTATATGCCCGCAATGTGACAGCAAAAATTTCATCAAAATTGATCAACCGGAGGAGGGACTTTACTTAATTAATTTTGTATCATTTTCACGTGTTTTTTTTATTTACTCAGAATCGGCTTTCACGAATTTGATCAAACTGGGTATTTGATGTATGTATATGCCAAAGATGTGATAGCCAAGATTTCATCAAAATTGGTCAAACGGAGGGCACTTTATTTCATAACTTTTTTTGCAATTTTTATATTTTTTTCGATTATCTCAAAAACGGCTTTAACGATTTTCATCAAATTCGTCATGTTTAATGAAAATTAGGTGTTCTTTAATATCAGGTAAGCTTTATCATTATTGAAATGTTCTGAGGGGGCTTAAATGGGGTAGGGGCCGTTGTTGTTTGTTTGTTTTTGTTTCCTATGAAGTATCTTTGTTTTTGTTTAAATGGAGAAATTAACTGTCCCTCATTACGCCTAAAAATAAGAAATGGCTAAATATCATGTGATAAAAATTAAGTAAACATGTAGAGGAGAAAAAAAGAAAAATATTCAGTCAACTCACAAAACACCTTGAGCCCACGCATGCCTAGTACGCCTTTAATGACTGATCATTGTTCATTATTAAAGCCGTTCTGTTCATTTAATGGAAATTATTGGTTTCATGGTAACTAAATGATATTTTCAAAAAGTATATAGAGAATGATAAAATCAGTGGACTTGGAGTATTATGCTTGCATTGCCGAATTATCTCAAGTAAAAACTTTTATTTATTAATAAAAGAAAATAGTGTTTGTTATAGAGCAAATGAAAACAGAAATAAGAAATGAATGTGGAGAAATGTGTAACTGAGTGAGAATTGGCATTAACACAACTAATTTCTAATCTAAGTTGGTAAGTGAAAGTTATGTGTTGCGCGCACGCACCAGATTTTTTTTATATTGCTTTCATCGTGCAAAAATAGCAAAGCACAACAGAAATATGAGTGCCCAAATCCAGAACAGAAATTAATGCTTCGATCTCTACTGATCATACCTCCTTATTAACTTTATCTGGTGTGTTAAGCCATATCTGTTGTCATATTTTGTTGCCATATTCCTTAGGCATATTAATTGTTATATTTAAGGAGGCTGTCATTAAATAAATATTATAAAAAACTTTTATATCATATAAATGTCATAAAAAATATTGATATGCTCTTCAAAAGTTAAAAGTATAATTTATTTAACTAAATAATGATCATTATGTAACTCCAATGTTTTCATGACTGTTGTAGCCTTGCTTTGCCCCTCTTTATTTCCGGGCTGACTTAAGTATGAATTTTTTTATTAATAATACAAAATTCTGAGGGATTCCCACTGAATTTTCCATGATTTCTGCAAATATAACAAAAAATGGGAAAAACCTACATAATGAATTATGGACGCTTTAATCTTATCTTCACGGAGATGTATTAGTTATGTGATTCAATCTGGTGTGATTCGTAATGTTCCAATGAACGAAAAAAACAAAATACTTGTGTGTTAGCCCAAAACATGATATCCGGGAAAGCTTTGTTCACACAGTATAAAAGTATTAAGAGAATTCATCTACTTAGGCTCTCAAGTGAACTCCCGGAATGACATTGAAGAGGAAATAGACAGACGAATTCTGGCTGCTAATAGGTGTTCCTTCGCATTTAAAAAGCATCTCCGTTCTGGAATTTTATCAAAATCAACAAAGGTCAGAATATACAAATCCTTGATTCGACCTGTTTTAAAATCCGGGTCTGACACCTGGACGCTTACCAGGACTCAGGAACTGGAACTCTCCAGGTTTGAACGGAAGATTTTAAGGAGACTTTATGGGGCCGCATATGTTGACGGAGACTGGAGAAGAAGAACCAGCCTCGAGCTGAGAAGCCTATACAAGGACTTAGACGTGGTTGATACGATTAAATTCTCTCGATTGAGATGGGCGGGACACGTTGTTCGATTGTATTCCTCGGAAAACCCCTCTAAAGTTCTATCGGAGAAATTGTTAGGACCACGGAAGGTCGGACGCCCTAGGCTCCGACGGGAAGACTGTGTTGCTACCGATGCATTATTGATACTTGGCATTCATGACTGGAAGGCAGCAGCACAAAACCGAAATAACTGGCGGTCATTGCTGGAGCAGACCAATACTTAAGTTGTGGGTCGTAGACCCGTATAATAATAAAAAATCTGGTGCGCGCAACACAACTTTCACTTACCAACCTACTTAGAGTAGGAATCAATGCGTTTTGATAAATGTTTAAACGCCAATTAGCAACTTCACAGAAAATAGCTTATTTCACTTCTGTTTGTTTTTCTCCATAAATAAAAGAGTATTACATTAATTATATTATATAATAATTTTATTATAAGTTCTCAATACTTGTCGAATTATTATTGGGTATATTTTTATTTTTAAGGGGATTTTTAAGGGGGGCGAACCCACAACCTTTAGTATTGTAGGTTGCCATGCTAACCACTAAACCACAGGTGACCCAACGCCTCGTAGTTAATTAAACTTAATTTCCATATATTTGTCCCTTACGCCTTTACGTAAACTGAGAGCGGATACTGTTCCTCCAAAACCAGCCTATATTTCCTTCAGAAATCTAATACGGAACCAAAGTTTGTAAAATAAAATAGAATTATGAAATACTATCTTGTTACTATGAAGACCCCACGCTAAGAACGTGTTCAGTCCATTTTTTGTGAATATTGTTTTATATTGCAATATAGTAAACCATTTCGTGTACCTACTTCCTACAAATCTATGTAGTTTACACGAAAACAGCGGGTTCAGTCCTTGAGATATTTACAATTCTTTTTTGGGGGCACACGCAATTACAATTCTTTTTTGGCCATTGATTCTTGTTGGACTAACAAATAATGTATTGTATTTTATTATCATTACCATTATTTAAAAATATATTGAGCATACACTATTTTTTTCCCATTGGCTTAGAATTACTAGGTTGTGTTCTATACTAGAATTAATCTATCTTTCTGCTCTCCTGCAAAATTTGCAAAATGTGACTGAACACGTTCTTAGCGTGGGGTCTTCATATGTATTTCACTCCGTAAACTGCTTTAATTAATTTGAGCATCACGTATTTACTGTCTAAGGTACTATAACTTATTTTTATTGTTAAATAATTTTTTTTATTTTCAGGGATAATACGGAAATGCAAGCGTAATTTAATACTCCATCGTGTCGGATTTTATAATCCTCTATTTAGTTGTCCTCCTTCATTTATTTACCATTGGAACAAATAATTTCCATTAAATATGTATCAAAAAACTTTGACAACTCTTTCCCAGGAACAGAACGCCTTTACATATAAACAGCGGTGTCATTAAAGGCCTGTTGCGCATGAGAGGGCTCAACTTGTTCTATCTAACTTTTTTTTTTCTCCTTATTTATTCATTTCTGATTTTTAGGCATAATGAGAGACAGTTAATTTCTCCATATGAATAAAATCAAAGGTTCTTTCAAGGAAAATAAAAAATTTCCTTCGCCATTTAAGCCCCCTCTGACCATTTCTAAGATGATAAAACCCACTGTCTATTAACTTAACTTTAATCGAAATCGTCGGAGCCGTTTTTGATAAAATTGAAATTTCACTCTTCGTTTAACATCTTAGCTTACTCTCATCACAGCATCAACAGTACCCTTCCCTTTTATAGAGCCAAATTGTATTGTGTGGCTTGCCTTTTCAAGAACTGGTCGTTGTCTGGGTAGGATCAGATGCTCCCCATCCTTTCTCATCTCATGAAGGAGGCAAATGGGCTTATACTCCTTGGAGAGCTGCTTATCTCTGTCTCCTCCCTTGTAGAGAAATCTCAAGTCGGCTATCTTCCATTTTTTTGGAAAGTACCCTTTGTCGCATAATCATTAAAGATTCCTAATCTCTTCGATATAAGGAATAATATTTTTCAAGATCGCATCCAGTCTTGGATCACAACGGGATGTCTGCTTATCCACGGCCATACGAAGTCCATATATATCCCATGGTATATATATTTTTTATATATATACAAGGATTCTTCAACAATAAACTTAACCTAGGGCTCCCGCTTTTCTGAGCGCAACTGATTTCGATTAATTGTTTTATTGATTGATAAATGATTTCAAAAATTGTTTTATTGTACTCAGACTTGGGCATTATTTATAATTAAAGTATTTTAAATACAAATTAAAATACTTTTTTTTATTTTAGTATTTTAGAAATAAAATCACACGTTATTTTCATTTTAATTCTCAATGGTATAATAAAAAAAAAATTAATTTTAATTCTAGAATACTAAATAAATAAAAAAACATTTTTTTTGTATTTTACTACTTACTTACTAACTGGCTCTACAGTCCGGGTGGACCTTGGCCTCCTTCACGATCTTTCGCCAGACTTCTCTGTCCTGCGCTTTGCCTCTCCAATTCTCTACTCTCATTCTCTTCAGGTCTTCTTCCACGTCACTTCGCCAAGATTTTCTTGGTCTTCCTCTTTTCCTTTTTCCAGGAAATTCCTCTCTCAGTACCTTCTTTGTGTTGGCGACATCAGGCAGTCTCTCTACGTGTCCCATCCAGCTAATTCTTCTGGCTTTTACAAAGCGCACGATATCTTCCTGTTTTAGTAGCTCATCCAGATTCTGATTCGTCCTTATCCTCCATTCTCCCCGAACACACAGGGGACCGAATATTCGTCTAATTATTTTTCTTTCAAATATCCTCAGAGCCTGCTGGTCGGCCACTTTCAGGGTCCATGTTTCAGCTCCATAGCACACAATCGGTTGGATCAAGGATTTATACAGCTTTAGTTTTGTATATCTGGACAAGAGCGTGGATTTAAAAAGTTGTAACATGCCAAAGTACGCTCTGTTGCCTGCCATTATTCTTCCTCTTATCTCTGGGCTGATCAGGTTTTCGTTATTGATTTGTACACCAAGATATGTGAAACTATCTACCGCTTCAAAAACATGATCCTCAAAGTTAAAATTATCCGATTTTTGTATTTTAACACGTTAGCTGCGAAGCAAATAAACTGGGATTTTCGTTAACTGCGACGAGGGGTCAAATGACCCCATGCTACCACACCGCTAAACTGCGTCAAGGGGCTGATTGACCCCTTGTCCCTCAGACATTAAAATTAACTCTCTGTAAACATTGATGAATGTTTTAAAGTGAAATCCATTTTTTTTACAAATACCTGACGTACTAGAATTCGTAACAGAAGCAGGGTTGAATTCTGTTGCTTCTGAATATATTTTTTTATTACTTATTTTTTCCACAACATCCGTGTTATACTAACAGTAATTTTTTTCTTTCCTTTTACGTTCAATCATAAAATGTTTACTATATGGTTTTAATTTACTTAATTGTCAGCATATACAATTCATGAAAGGAAGAATTCAGATATCAAAAATAAAACCAAACCTATGTTTTTATTATAAATAAATGAACGTAGGTGTAGCTTTTGTGTATTTAAAAAAATAAACCTAATTATTACAAATTAAATTATTGAAAAAATAACACGTGAAAACTACATTTTATAATGTTTATCATTGAAGCACTGCAAGCAAAGAGACGGTTGTCGTCATAGTATGTCCGGACCTTCTTCACCTTTTTTTGGGCTTCTGCACTGCTCATAGCTGTTCTTAGCTTTTCATAACAGCCCGAACATTTCTTCCTTATATGAATCATAACTATCTTCAAAACTTGAACTAGTTCCTTCATCTTTGCTTGAAGTTGAATTCCGCTATGAAAGGGCTAAATCGGCAAGTTTCTTCCCACGTGAATACGTATCGAAATTATTTACTGAATCGAGACAAATAAATGAGAGCTCAGGTGTCAAAAATACTAAGTAGAATCAGTCGAAGAACAAGAAAGGAAGGTGAATCTGTGATTCACCCTTAGATAAATGTGATTCACGGAAAATTACTGTCGCTTTCACACATTTACGGAATAGAAAAAATATTTTTTATTTACATATTCATTAAAATTTGATATAATATGCTAATAGTTAGATGAAGTGTAATGAGTATTAAAAGATCAAGGGGTCATTTGACCCCTTGCCGCATTAAGGAAAACATTTAAACTATAATGCGACAAGGGGTCAAGTGATCCCTTACATTTTTTTTCGATATATAAGTAGTATTAAGTAGTGCATTATAAAAAAAAATAAAAAATCTGAAAAATATAAAAACAGGATGCGTGACAAGCATCGCAGTTAACGACAAATACACGTTTAATGGCTCGCAGTAAAGGAAGTCACCGCAAGGGGTCAAATGACCCCTCGTCGCAGTTAACGTGTTAAATAATCAAATAAACTACACCCTAAGTAGGTTGTTTGAATTGGCACAGTTTCGTTATAGTGAATGGTGGTCGTTTCCACTAGAGCTCTCACCCCTGAAAATTTAGGCGGTATATTTATTTCAGTTTGATGCTGTTATTGTTATGTTTTTTGAAAATCCTTCATTAACCGCGCAAATTACAGGGATAAATGAAGAATCAATTATGATATTAAAAACAGTACTAGATGAATGTGATTTGCTATCTGTACCCGATTGATACTGCAGCATTTTGCAAGCATTCAGCGGAAACGACTGAGATGGCATTGACTCGGTACACCTGGTACTGTCTCCCATCGACCGTCCACAAAATTCATTTCCATGTAGCAGATATGATTGAGCACGCTGCTCTTTGTATCGGTTCCCTCTCAGAAGAGGCTCATGGAGAAGAAAAAAAATTATAAGCAGTTGAGCTCACGCATACGGAGTAAACCACTATAACAGACCATTGTTTATAATTAAAGATGTTCTGTTCATTTAATGGAAATTATTTGTTTCATGGGACCTATATGAAGTTTTCAACAACTACAAACAAAAATGAGTAATTCTACTTGTTTCTTTCCTTTCACTTAGTGAGGAAGAGTGATTTATTCATAATATTTTTTCAAATGAAGGAGTCTCTTCGAGTCCGTATATTCAAATTATATTTGATAACCCAAAGTTGCGGGCTATTGGACCATCCTCTGGGGTATCTATAAGTTACTTCTTTCTTATTTCAAATTGCCATCATATATTTCCAAACTCAGTTTAAAATGTGACAATGGAATGTTTCTTTCGTATATGCCAAATATTTAAAATGGGAAAGAGGACAAAAGTCTTGTATCTCGTTTAAAAAATGTATGATGACAATTGGCAATTTTAAATAAGAAAGAAGTAACTTAAAGATACACTCTGGCCAATAGCCAGAAATGTTGAGACATCAAATAAAGTTTGAATATACGGAAGAGACCCCTTCATTTAAAAAAATCCTAACAATAAGTAAATGAATGTGGAAAATTGTGTGACTTTGAGAAAAGGCTTTTAACAAAACACGTCAATTTCTAATCAAAGTAAGTTGGTAAGTGAAAGTTGAGTGTTCTTCTATATATGTTATAGATTTTCTCCATATATTATGTTTAGCTATTTCGTATTACTAGGTATTATAAGGAACGGTTAACTTCTCCATATAAATTAAATCAAAGGTATTTTACAGGAAGAAAATATTTGTTCGCCATTCAAACCCCATCAGAAGATTTCAATGATGATGAGACCTACCTGAAATTAAAGGAAACTTCATTATCATTAAACATGACAAGTTTAAACAAAATCGTTAGAGCCGTGTTTGATTAAATCGAGAAAAAAAACCTTAAAATGTGACAAAATTTGTTGAATAAAGAGACCGGTTACACAATTGTAATGAAATTTTCGCTGTCTTTGCACTGGCAAATTGCTACTGTATGTATTACCAACGTACAATACAAAGACTAATATACTTATTTATATAACCCTTAAGGTAGAACTCACCTTCATGAGTTTATTAAGATAAATTCATACATTTCTAAGCTTCAAAGTAATAAATAAACAAATTACTTTTATTATCTGCATTGAATTCACCGAATTTTCTCACACTAGAACAATCAGTATCTTTTTTCAGAAACATATTTCCGTACCTCCTTCTCTTCTTTTTAAAAATACAATTACGAAAAACAATCTTAATCACTTATGGAAATATTAAATTCTACGAAAATTCAAATTCTGCTTAAAAATAACAATGCTGCATCTGATTAATAATTAACATTTTTATATATATATAAAGATATAAGAACCAAGACAAAGGAACATAAAAGGAGGAAAATGAATCGATTGATCATCGCGAGGATTATTATTTGTAGGTATCTGCACATATTTATTTAATATTATAAAGTCATTAATTGTTTGTTACATAAAATTGTTTTCCCCAGTGATTACATTTGCTGTGGTAGTGATGAGCGACAAATGTAACGAAAAATGTAAACCGTCCGGCTTTCGAGCCTGCTTTATAGAGTTTAAGCCTGATGGTACTTCCACAACGCGCTATTTCAAAAGTGAATGTGAATATATAAAAGCAACCCAATGCGGTGGAGGTAAGTGTATAATCCTTTCATCAAAAAGAGAAATGATTGTCTTTTTGACTATTTCAAGTTTTGAGATTTAATATTAGACGATAACTAGGGAACGGAATTTACATAATTTTTTCTGAGCTTACAATTTTCATAAGAACGCTCAATTCAATCGTATTATAGCATTTCGAATCATTTTAACTCCTGTTTCTCTTACATATTTTTTCATATTTCTCTTGTAATTACATATTTCTAGTGTAAATACATATTTTTACGTATTCAGTCTATCTTTTTTAATTTTTTATTTCATATCTCATTTTTTTTTTCGTCAAATGGCATATAAAACAAAAAAAAATGTCTATTGAAATCATTTAATAACAGTTAATTGCTCCAATTCTAATGTTCTAAGAATGTTCCTGATAAAAGTACTTTGTGGAAAAACTATTTAAAATGTATTTAAGATGAAACTCTTGATAAAAGTAGAGATATTGTTAAAACTGGGCCGCTATACATTGCTGACATAATAGTTGGAAAACTAAATGACAACTACCCCGTTTATTTAAAACTTCGTAGTTAAAAAAAAAAAGGATCAACGGGCATTAATAGGCATGGCATCTTTCAAATTTGACGTGAAAAAACTTTCAACTGATATAAAGCTCTTTTCAGGTCACATACGCTCTATTTCTCTTTCGAAAATGTAACATATGATTTAATATGTAATAATTTTAATTTGAAATTTTTTTTAAATTTTATGATATTCATTTATATATGTACATACATATACACGTATATGTATATATATATATATATATATATATATATATATATATATATATATATATATATATACATTCATATTCAGGAACTTATAGGGGATCGAAAAACTAAGACAAAATGTCCTTTAGATATTTTCTCGTTTTTGCTTTGTTTTGGAGAAACTACTTTCTTTCTATATATAAGGGAATAACATTATAAAAGATAATTAAAACGGTTTATCAAAGCATTGCTTATATAATATAAATTATTCCACTACATTATTAAATTTGTAAGATTTCTATAATATTAAGAAAGGTTTCAAGAATAATTATGTGAATTGAACATAATTATTTAAATATAATAATTTCATTTTACAACACTATGGAGTCTATGTGACAAATATTAAAAATAAATACAAAATTACGTAATTAAAGACGTTTATACATATAATAGTGATCGACTTGGCTTTATGGTTAGCTTGAAATGATTTATTAAAATAAGTTGAAATGAAACATCGCAACAGTACCTATACATAGATTAAAAGTCTCATATGGTAGGATACTGCTTATGTTTAAAAAATAAATTACTAGAAAATACACTGAATTTTCTACACAAATACTATTCCAATGAAATAATCAGAAATGAATATTTACTTATATTTTGTAATGATTGTTAAAGGTTTTTTTTATTTATTATTTTTTAGATAACGGTTACTTTCCCTGTTATCGTTGATCTTCGTTTGCATCAACAATCGCAGGGATTACAGGCCAAGGCCTCCTAATCTAGTTTGGGATTACTAACTTATGGTGACAGGAAAGATAAAGTAAATGTGAAATATACGTACTTATATGATGTTATTATGTTTTACTATTATTTGACCTCATTCATCTTTCCATCTTATATTCCCATAAATTAGAAGTATTTATTTCAGCAACTGTAATTCCTCCTACTAATAATAATATATACATAATAAGGACGCGACATTGATGTCGATATTTTGTCCAAATCGATGTTTGTCTGTCGATGTTTTGTTAATAATTTTATAATTAATGTTGTTCTCGTTACCTTTTTTTAAATTAAAAACTCTGTAATTATAAATATTACACTTAAAAATAAACATCTTTGTAAAGAGTAGCATTATTTTTAGTTATTTTTTTTTAATGGCCAAGTAATAATTAAAAATCCAGAGAAAAACCCATATCCATGTAGGGGTAGAGTTTGTAGCAAGTGGCAAAACAGACTCACACTGCAGGGCTCATGCATAGAGTATTGAATAACATAGAGGAGGCACGGCTACTGTGGCTGTGGCACACTACCTGAAAGTGTGCTCACTTCCCCCGACCCCAGGAGGTCCCATAGTCCCACACTTCAATAAGCTTTAACACGTTGAGCGCCAGGGAAAAGATGATGTACTTTTGCCTGGGGCCAAAGCAATTTTTCCTAATTTATAACTTTAATATGATTAGAATGATACAAAAATTGCAAAAGAAATAAATAAAAAGTTTAATTTTGGCAATTAAACAATAATTTTGTGAGGCTACCGCCCGGCCCCAGGGTAAAGCCCGCTACCTATAGTAGTACGGGGGCTGCCCGGTTATGACCACGACGTCAACCCTTGTCCCCTAAAATTATGTTATTTTAATAAATAAGATATTTTGTTTTGTAAAAAAATAAATAAAATTAATTTATTTTATTTATTTATTTATTTATACCCCACAAACTAAAAAAAAAAAAAAAAAAAAAAAAAAAAAAAAAAAAAAAAAAAAAAAAAAAAAAACATTTGGGCCAATTGTTCGGGGCCGGAGCGGTCCAATATGCCTTGAAATCACGCTCGGCAGGCGGTCCCCTGGCCCAGAACAATCTTTTAGCTGGCGGGAGCGGGCGGTACCTGGGGACCGCCTCGGCCCCAGCCAATAGTCCAACAGCGGTACGATCGTACCGCTTGGCGCTCAATGTGTTAAATCAGTTATCCAGCTCTCTTTGAATTTTTAAATGTGTGGCAACAACACACTAGCAATTAATCTATTACCATGATAAGATTCATTTTTATAACCTTAAAAACCATCATGGAAGATTGTGTCTGAAGACTTACTGGCCTTTAAAATGGATCAATTTGGACGGATTTAATTTTTTTCTATTGATTGATTCCTGTCAGAACTCAGTTTTTAATTTTTATATTGAAATAAGATGACCGTATAATTTGAAATAATAAATTTAAAACCAATGTTCAGAAAAAATGAAAAAGTTCTTGATTAAACATTGAGCCAGTAATTTTTTTACTTAGCGATTTTCTTATATGAATTCCCTAAAAATTAAAATTCGCTCTAAAAATTTACAAATTCTTATAGCATCATAAGCTGGTTGAAAAAACCCTCCTCGATTTTTGATGACTAGCAGACTTCTTTGAATTTAGTGGCGTCAAGCACTCTTTACATGATATTTTGGTTGAGTATTTTTACTATGAATCCGAAATAATACACTATTATTACCTTTTGGTTGATCTTATTAAGTTACTGAGTAACTTTTAATTTAAATGCAACTTTGAAATAAAAAATTACAATAATTGAAATAAAAATAACAATATACATTACAAGCAATATATTCAACGACATCAACTACTACCTGATATATAAATTCGATAGTACGTCATTGCTTTCAATGGTGAAGTCTTTAGACTTCGAAGGTTCTAATATTTAAAAATGACTGCGTAACTCGGCCATTGAGTGAGAAGATAATTAATGAAGACAAGATAAAAGAAATTTAAATTAAGCACTTAGGAAAACAAAAATTAGAAATTTAAGTATCTGTGGTTTTATTTTCTTCCACCACTATATTCATAGGATTTGAGATTTATTTGAACTACGTTTTTCACTTCGCAAACATTTATACCCAAAATATTGATTTTATCCAACGGTATAGCATTTCCTCCACTTGATGAAGCTCTTTGTGTACAATGATTTTTCTAAAAAATTTACAAAACTCAAGACCACTGGGATTATATTATGTTCTCCTCGGATTCTGATGTAACTAGTAATTTTTCCAAGTGGTCTGGGGTTATTTTGTATGAGGGAATGTACTTTAACATTTTCTCTTTCTTGACCAATGTGCAGTACACACTGCTATATTTTAAACTATTAGCCCAGACAAAGAAGCCCAAGAATCCTGTTTTCCTAGAACCATTGATGACCGTTGAAACCAACTATTCATGCTTTAAATACATATTTAATATAACGGATGAAGCTGAGATAATTGTATTCGCAAATGATATCCTAGTACTTTTTAAGTCAAAATACTTTTACCAGCTACAAGTTCAGTGCAACAATGTCCTAGGTAAACTGTCTACTTGGTCACATAATAAAATATTGGCTTTTGAACCAGAAAAAAAATAAATTCTTTATATTCTCGAGAAAATTCCAATATATTTTATAATTTACCAATATAATATATAATTTACAAATTATTAACTTATAATACAATACCATACAAAGGTTAATAGCCATTAAAATCATTAAGGTTATAGAACTATACCTTATAACGCGTCGTGCATACTCGCAAACAATACTCCGATTTCCATCTTATTTAAAGAAATAGCAGAGTTCCTACAAATAAAGGCACTGGAACTAAAACTTGCAGATTTCCCGATATCTGAAATTGGCGAAAGGACTCCTTTTGAATCTTGGATACACCCTAAAGATCTTACAAAGCCAGACGTGATATACAAAGGAAATAGCTTTTTAATATTTTTACAGACGGCAGCAAGGACCAAGACAAAGTAGTAGCAGCCATCGTAATATTCGAAAGGGCCCAGTTGATCCACACAGGGCGTTTTTAACTCGGAACATACTGTTCAAATAATCAAGCAGAACTGTTCCACCTTTTATTAGCCGTATTATACATTCAAAATATACATAGGCATATAGACATATTACATTTGAACAATATTTGAGAATGCCAAAAAAACAGGCATGCATACAAACATTAAACGACAGGGCAGAACTTAAAAGAATAACTTACAAAATAACAAAAATTTTTACGGGACATGGTGCAGCCAAATTTATCTGTTCAGGTTTAAGCTAACTGAAATTCTGAACGGAGAAATTCTGTATCTGTGCGGACAAGCTTATTTCCTTTAAATGGGTAAAAGCTCACGCTCTTGTGCTAGGAAAGGAGCTAGCGGATGAAGCAGCTAAGGCTGCGGCAAGGGACACAGCTCTCCCGATTGTTTTCAACAAGGCACCGATAAGCCCAATTAAACAATATTTGAGAATGCCGACAAAACAGGCTTGGGACGAAAAATCGGTATCGTCGACAAAAGGACGATATACTTACGAATACATACAAACATTAAACGTCAGGGCAGAACTTAAAAGAATAACTTACAAACTAACAAAATTTTTTACGGGACATGGTGCAGCCAAAAGTTATCTGTTCAGGTTTAAGCTAACTGACGAGAAATTCTGTATCTGTGACGGACAAAGCGAACAAACCTACGACCTCTTACTTTTTAATTTTTCCAAACTGGACAGGTACAGACACAAACTGGTCTCGGCAGTACTATTCAATTCCTACAAATGGCCGCCTTCACCGAAGGATCTAATAGGGAAATATTTTCCAGAATTCGATGCATTTGACCGGATCGACTTCTCTGAACTATGCACACATGCCAACAGAAACATACAAGAATATGACACATGCATTATATGCATTTACATATATTTTTTTATTTATTGTATTGGTTATTGTATGTATGTATTTTATATTTGTATGCATTCTTTATGTTTATGTTTATGTTCATGCTTTTTGTATGTATGTATTTTATTGTTGCATTATATTCTACATAATATTCCATTAGATGTAAATTTGTCTTTGTAAAATTCTATCTATGTATGTTATATGACAAAAAACTATTAATTGATTTTATGCACGTAATTAAATACGCGTTATGTCGTAAGATGGTACGCTTAGAAATAAAGTCAATCTTTACAGGGTCACTGTAATGAGAACAATGAAAAAAATGTTTTGACATAAGCAAAGATTTTTTTTAACATCATTATTTTGATATAAACAAATATTTCATAACTCAGAGGTTTTAACAAAAATAAAGATTATTTATTTTTTTGTTGCTATTTACCCTCTACCCTTAGAGGTCTGGTCAAACATAACCGCACCACAGTACGAACGCGTATCGGATCCGATTCAAATACGAAAGCTAGATAGTAACGGGTCGGTTGACCTGGTATCAGGCATGTGTGATCGGTTACTATCTATCCTTCGTAAATGTATCAGATCCGATAAATGCCCGTGCTGCGTTGCGGTTATGTGTGACCAGACCTTAAGAGTCACTTGCGTTTTATATATATATTTTTTGTATTATATTTCTCGGCCATTATAATCCGGTCTTCTTTTAAAATTAAAGCCCATTATTAATATGTAAAGGAGTTAATCGCTTGTGAATGAATTCACAACCCATTTTAAGTTGGGACATACATATTTAATAGAAAATGATTCCGTGGTAGCTAAATGAAGTTGTCATAACTATTAAATCACTAAAGCAGACACCATGGTGTGTAATGTTTGCATTGCCATATCATCTGTATTGAGGTCAGTACTTTCTAATATAATCACAAAGAAATGAATAGTGAAATATTTTTGTGCGTTCAATTTCTAATGTTAGTTATGCAACTAAAAAAAAAAAAAAAATCATTGTCTATTTTTATTTAAAGAAAAGAGGTGGTAAGTGAAAGTTTTCAGGTGCGCGCGCCCCACAAGATATTTTTATTATGATCTTTGAATCAATCTATATGATTAGATCATAATTCGGAATGAATATGTTCTTTTTTTTTTAATGCGGAATTACTCCATTCGAAATACAGTCACCTATATAAGTCCTTAATTTAGAGACGGAAACGGCGCAAGGCTAATGGGAGGGACTAGGTTTCATGGGAGGAACACGATTCTTATAAACTTACTTTTCTCAATTCAATGTCGGAAAATTTAATGTGAGAAAACAACGCGGTAAAAAATTGAGTAAGTTATATTCAAATGACAACCCTTTTTTTTATAGAGCATAGCACAACAGAAATAAGGGTGCCTAAATCCCATAGCCATATATTATTAACATGATATGTTACTTCATCATAACAGAAATTTATACTTTAATCTTTAATGATCATACGTGCCACGTCCTTATTAACTTTATCTGGTGTGTTAAGCCATATCTGTTGTCATATTCTGTTACCATATTCTGTAGGCATATAATTATTATATTTAAGGAGTCTGTCATGAAATAAGTATTACGAAAACATTTATATGCTATAAATATTATAAAAAATATTGATATCGTCTTTAAAAGTTATAATTTACGCTATGGAATTTAAAAAGTTAATCACATTGCTCGGTTTCGATCATTATGTAACTCCAATGTTTTCATGACTGTTGTAGCCTTGCTTACCCCTCTTTATTTCCGGGCTGACTTAAGTATGAATTTTTTTATTAACAATACAAAATTCTGAGGGATTCCCACTGAATCTTCCGTGATTTCTGCAAACATGACAATAGGTGGGAAAAACCTACATAATGAATTATGGACGCTTTAATCTTATCTTCACGGAGATGTATTAGTTATGTGATTCAATCTGGTGTGATTCGTAATGTTCCAATAAATGAAATAAGGAAATCAAAGGATCAAGGAAACTGATTCGAAATTAATCAAGCCAATTTTCTAATAAACCATTCTGGATGAGATTACATGTTTTGTAAAAATCTGGTGAATCCCCCAAAACTAGTAAGATTCACTCGCATAACAATGGAGGGTAATCTGTGCTGTGTTCGAATGTTCGGGGATCTCTCAAGAAGCTTCAACACAGGGACGGGAGTCCGTCAGGGCGATGGTTTGGCGTGTCTTGTATTTAACTTGGCTCTCGAGCCAGCTGTGAGGAATTCTCGCATTCAGACCACTGGGACACTTCTAAATAGGCTTGTTCAGGCTCTTGGATATGCTGACGATCTGGACCATGCCGGAAGGGCACTGGAAGCATTTAGGGGAGCTTTTGAGGCCCTGGAAGTTGCAGCAGTAAGCATTAGCCCAAAACATGATATCCGGGAAAGCTTTGTTCAGTTGGGTTCACACAGTATAGAAGTAGTAAGAGAATTCTTCTACTTAGGCTCTCAAGTGAACTCCCGAAATGACATTGGAGAAGATATAGACAGACGAATTCTGGCTGCTAATCGGTGTTCCTCCGCACTTAAAAAACATCTCCGGTCTAGAATATTTTCAAAATCAACAAAGTTCAGAATGTACAAAACCTTGATCCGACCTGTTTTAACATACGGGTCTGACACCTGGACGCTTACCAGGACTAAGGAACTGGAACTCTCCAGGAGGATTTTAAGGAGACTTTATGGGGCCGCATATGTTGACGGAGACTGGAGAAGAAGAACCAGCCTCGAGCTGAGAAGCCTATACAAGGACTTAGACGTGGTTGATACGATTAAATTATCTCGATTACGATGGGCGGGACATTTTGTTCGAAGTTCCTCCGAAATCCCATCTAAAGTCCTATCGGAGAAACTGTTAGGACCACGAAAGGTTGGACGCCCTAGGCTCTGATCGGAAGACTGTGTTGCTACCGATGCACTATTAATGCTTGGCATTCTTGACTGGAAGGCAGCAGCACAAAATCGAAATGACTGGCAGTCATTGCTGGAGCATGCCAAGACTTAAGTTGCGGGTCGTAGAGCCGTATAATAATAAAAGAAATAATAAAAATCTGGTGCGCGCAACACACAACTTTCACTTACCAACCTACTTAGAGTAGGAATCAATGTGTTTTGATAAATGTGTAAACGCCATTTAGCAACTTCACATAAAATACCTATCCCCTATTTTGTGGCCATCCAATTTCCATCACCGATTTTTAGCTTCTTTTAATTTATAATTATTAATTATAATTATCTTATATAAAATTGTTAATTTTTAATATTCAATTAATTTTAATATTTATATGTATCAAAAAACTTTGACAACTCTTTCTCAACAGCGGTGTCATTAAAGGCATACTGCGCATGCGAGGGGTCCAGTTTTTGGATTTAACATTTTTCTTTTTGTCTACTTATTTATTCATTTCTAATATTTAGACATAATGAGAGACAGGTTATTTCTCCATATAAATAAAATCAAAGGTACTTTTTAGAACAAAAAAAATCGTTCGCCATTTAGATCCCCTGGAATATTTCTATGATGATAAAACCTACCTGATGTTACGAAATTCTTGTTTCCCAATAACAATGTCAAGTTTAATCCGTTTTTGATAAAATCGGAAAAAATGTTTGAGCTGTTTGATTAATTTTAATGAGCTAGTCTTTTCACACACAGACCATTTCGCGGGACTTGGTTATATGGACTCAGGGGATAATAAAACGCGTATTTCCGTTGAAATCCGAAATTTATCATGATCGCATAACTTTCCTTTACTATACACTTCATATACAAGCAAGTGAAAGTAAAAAGAGAGAAAGAGATGATGTTTTTGAAGGTTCCTGTGAAACATTAGTGTCAATTTTTACTGTTCCCGGTTGCGCAATTTGTATAATTCTTTACTTTTTGTAATTGTACTAAATGTTGTTTATAATTTTTGTAAATGTACCTCTTTTTAAATATTACAGCATCTTGAAGAGAAGGCCGAGAGCTAGATTTCCTTATCCCGCTCCAGATGAAATTCTGCGTTATGTGGTTTTACTTTTCTTCAGTTTGACTGCGCTTGACGACATGCGAATTCCCCAAAAGGTCTTAAACGCCGATCAGCTCCAGCAGACCCACACAATGGTTCCCTGCAAATATTCCCATTTTAATGGAGCTCTAGGATATAATGTATAGGAACCCAGAAAAACTATATCTAATTTTTCCAAAAAAAAAAATACATCGAGGGCTTTCTTTCCATATAAAAAAAAAAAAAACGGAAGTTTTTGGTTCTTCTTTGCCCCTATCTTCTTGACTGGCCAAAATCATTAATACATCAACAATACCTATCAAAATAGAGGTTGTTAAAAATAAGTAATTTTCGACAAAAAAATGTATAAAACTGCTAACGATTCAAGCTTATGAAATACTGTATGTATGTATGTATAACTACTGTACTGTATACGAATTATGAAGTAATTTTAGGAAGTACTTATTTCTTTTTTTGCCAAAAAGATTTTTTTACCGGTTTCTTTACTACTTTTTTTTTGTCCCACATAATTATATAATCTGTTTTGTAAAAATATAGAATGATATGATGTTTATGAGGGTTCCTGGGGAAGACTGGTGGCAATCTTAACTGTCCCTTTCCGTATTCCTTTGTTAATTCGTCGACTTGATTTACTCCTTTTATTCAAAATAAATTGAAAGCCTATAAAAGGTAGATCTTTAGAATTGCAGCTCAACAGAAATTTATGCTTCAATCTTTACTGATCATACGTGCCACGTCCTTATTAACTTTATCTGGTGTGTTAAGCCATATCTGTTGTCATATTCTGTTACCATATTCTGTAGGGATATTAATTGTTATATTTAAGGAGTCTTTCATTAAATAAGTATTATGAAAACATTTATATGCTATAAATGTTATAAAAAATATTGATATGGTCTTTAAAAGTTATTATTTACGCTATGAAATTTAAAAAGTTAATCACATTGCTCGGTTTCGATCATTATGTAACTCCAATGTTTTAGCCTTGCTTTGCCCCTCTTTATTTCCGTGCTGACTTAAGTATGAAATTTTTTATTAATAATACCAAATTCTGAGGGATTCCCACTGAATCTTCCGTGATTTCTGCAAACATAACAAAAGGTGTTCACGGGTTCTCGAAAGCGGCAGGACTCAAGTGGGGCTTGAACTCGGAAGTACTAACTACAATATACACTGCGGTTATGAAGTTAACTATGACATATGCTAAAGAAATATGGCAAAACGGTCTTTCTGACAAAAGAAACTTTAAAACTCTCCAGTCCTTACAATGATTGATAGCCATCAAATTCATTAAGGTATATTAAGGAACTATATCTTATAACGCGTCCTGCATACTCACAAACAATATTCCGATTTCCATCTTATTTAAAGAAATAGCAAACTTCTTACAAATAAAGGTGCTGGAACTAAAAATTGCGGATTTCCCGATATCTGAAATTGGCGAAAGGACTCCTTAAGAATCTTGGATACACCCTAAAGATCTTACAAAGCCAGACGTGATACATAATTATACAATTATTAAACAATATTTGAGAATACCAACAAAACAGGTTTAAGCAAACTGAAATTCTGAACGCAGAAATTCTGTATAATTTCGACTTCCGGTTTTCAACGGAAATACACGTTTTGGGGTCCCCTGAGTCCAATTAACCAAGTCCCGCGAAATGGTCTGTGTGTGTGTGTGAACAGACTAGCTCAAAAACTATAAACCGTGCGAACCTGAAATTGTGTATTTAGTGTATGTATACGCCCGCGATGTGACGGCAAAAATTTCATCAAAATTGCTCAAACGGAGGGGGTACTTTATTTAATAACTTTTTAAGTTTTTTTCGATTTTCTCAAAAACGGCTCTAACGATTTTGATTAAACTGAGTATTTGATCTATTTATATGCCCGAGATATGACTGTAAAAATTTCATCAAAATTGATTAACAAGAGGGGGGACTTTACTTAATACATTTTGTAACATTTTCACGCGTTTTTTTTTATTTACTCTAAATCGGCTTTAACGATTTTGATCAAACTGGGTATTTGATGTATGTATATGCCCGAGATATGACTTAAAATTTCATCAAAATTGATTAACCGGAGGGGGGGCTTTACTTAATAAATTTGTATCATTTTCACGTGTTTTTTTTATTTACTCAAAAACGGCTTTAAAGATTTTGATCAAACTGGGTATTTGATGTATGTCTATGCCATAGATGTGGTAGCCAACATTTCATCAAAATTGGTCCAACGGAGCGGGCACTTTATTTCATATTTTTTTCCAATTTTTACCTTTTTTTCGATGATCTCAAAAACGGCTTTAACGATTTTTATTAAATTCGTCATGTTTAATGAAAATTAGGTATTCTTTAATATCAGGTAAGCTTGATCATTACTAAAATGTTCTGAGGGGGCTTTTTTTTTTGGGGGGGGGCTTTTTTGTTTCTTTGTTTCTTATAAAGTACCTTTGTTTTTGTTCATATGGAGAAATTACTCATTACGCCTAAAAATAAGAAATGGCTAAATATGAGATATGATAAAAATAAAGAAAACATTTAAGGAGAAAAAAGAAAAATATTCAGTCAACCCATAAAACTCGTTGAGCCCACGCATTAGGAGTACGCCTTTAAAAACAGACCATAGTTCATAATTAAAGTCTTTTTGTTCATTTGAGAATTGGCAATTACCAAACGCATTAATTTCTAATCTAAGTAAGTTGGTAAGTGAAAGTTGTGTGTTGCGCGCACGCACCAGACTTTTTATATTGCTTTGATCGTGCACAAATAGCATAGCACGACAGAAATAAGGGTGCCCCAATCCCGTAGGAATATATTACTTACATGATATGTTACTTTATCATAACAGAAATTAATACTTCGATCTCTACTGATCATACACGCCACGTACTTATAACGTTATTTGAAACAACGTCGAAGAGCTGTGCGACGCGAATCGAAGCATTCAATCTTATTCTGCTTCGGCGGTTTTAGGAAAGAAGGCGGCACAATCATGATTATAAGCGGGCCGGGTTAAAACTGCTGAATAAAACCTCGCTCCAGGAATCTGCTCCACCTAACATGATTAAACTTAAGCTGCATTGGAGAACTTCCTCGGGATGAAATATCAGCAGGATTCTGGTACGATGAAACGTGTCTCCAAAAATCTACGGAAACAACGTTGAAGAGCTGTGCGACGCGATTTTCCTCAAACACCTTGAGTTCATATGTACTCTTGAGCCATGATGAAAATAACTCGACGAAGCAAAACATTTCTTAGGATGTAGATAGAGCCACTGAGGGGACGAGGCGAAAAGCCAAAGAGCCCTACAGATTTCTTGTCGAGCGGTGGAGTGGAATTTCAAAGCAGAGACTTCGATAAAGCATCGCAGAAGCCTGGAGCAATGTACCTACATTAGAATTGTACCTAGGAATGGGCATCGTGAACAGGATGAACCAATCAGAGATGAGTAGCCTAAACGATGACTTAAGCAGTTGTACCAATCGAGCCTTCGCTTCCAGACATGAAACTGTAGTGCACTGAATTTACTGAACTATCTCATGGCCTCAACTTTGTAATTCAAAATAAATTTAATTCTTAGACTTAACAATCAGTACATCTATTTTTCTGGTACCAACTCCCAGGCCAGTCTTCTTTTAAATGTGGATTTTCTTTAGTCAAATTAGGCCCAAGGCACTATTTTATATTATTTGGGCACCCACAAGCAGCCTAGAAGTGTATTAGATACAGAAATAAATACCTTTAACCTCATAAATCATGTTTATTTCACATCTAATAAGTTTTATAACAATCGAATAAAACGTATGATTCAATTAACAATAATATTTACATCTCGTTATTAAAACATTTACCATTAAAACCCCCAATTCATGCTAACGATGTTCAAAATTATCAAGCCTTGGTCTCATTCTTAGGGCAACATTTAACCCCTAACTCATTTACCCTGAAATCTACTATGAAAGGGGTTACCGTAAACCCCAGCAGAGCAGAGGTTTACCGTAAGCTGGTTACGAGTCTACGCAATGGTGGAGCTGATTTTCATACGTATCAGCTCCCAGAGGATAAAAATAAAAGAGTCGTGGTGAAAAATTTGCATCATACAACGCCGTTAAATGAAATCATTAACGATATGCAAAAATACGGATATGAAGTCGTAAACATCGCAAATACTATTTCCCGATTCAAAACCCCATTACCGATGTTTTTTATCGACATCTCTAGTCGACTTACAATGAAAAAATATTCGACATACTAACGATTTTCTACACTAGAGTTACTGTAGAAGAGCCAAGAAGAAAGCGAATGATACCTCAATGCATCAGGTGTCAACAATACGGCCACACCAAGTCGTATTGCAACCACGCACCTCGGTGTGTGAAATGTGGCCAAGGCCACGAAAGTTCATCGTGCACTAAAACGAGAGATACAGAGGCGACCTGTGCAAATTGTATGGGAAACCATCCAGCAAATTATCGTGGGTGCCTAGTTCTGAAGAAGTTGAGGGCTCAGAAAACTAAAAGAAATAATCATTCACAACAATCTTCTCCTCCAGTTACAGGTCTAGAAGAATTTCCTGTTCTTCAGCCTCCGAAGACGCATCGTCAACCACAGAAGAATATTGCACCGTTGCCGGCTCAGCAGCAGCAGAGTGCACTCTCAACGCAGCCGATGGGATCGCACAGTCAGACTCCAACTCAAAATAAACCGACATATTCAGGTATGAGGCCGGATGTCAGTCAGCAGCCACCTTCAGCTGACAAGTGCTGGCCCCCAACACTTGCATCACTTAATCAACGGTCTTAACTCTCTCATCCAACCCCTTTTTAGCATCCTCCAACAGCTCGCGCAGGTGACCCAAGCCATGTTTCCCCCTAATGGCCCCTGATCAGCTGACTGCGGGCTCTTTGTCCATCCTTCTATGGAACGCAAACGGACTAACGCAACACAAAACTGAACTAGACCTATATCTTCATGAAAAACGAATTGACGTAGCATTGATTACGGAAACGCACCTTACCACACGATCTAAATTTGGTATTCCTGGCTACTTGACCTATAGGACAGACCACCCAGACAACACAGCACATGGAGGTACAGCCATTCTTATCAGAACAACACTATCACACAACCATATACACTTACCAAGTACTCCTGACATACAGTCCACAGGCATTACACTTTACATGAAAAAACACACGATAACACTGGCCTCGGTGTACTGCCCGCCAAGATACGTGCTGTCATCTTCGATGTTTTGCGATTTTTTCCGTACCTTAGGGCGCTGTTTTATAGCAGGAGGGGATTTCAACGCGAAGCACCAATATTGGGGCTCACGTTTGTGCCCTCCAAGAGGAAGGCATTTGAGGGCTGCCATCCACGAGCTTTCATTAGACACAATAAATCCTGACACACCGACTTACTGGCCTGTATCGAGGCGAAAATCACCGGACCTTTTGGACTTTTTTATTACTAAAGGACTGCGGACTATACCTTCTTCTTCTTCTTCTTCTTTCTCTATCTCCTTTGTGCTGTTAAGCGTGGAGTAGCCTCGGCCCACTTCCTATAAGTGTCGCTGTCCTGGGCCTTCCTTTTCATCTCTTCTAGGGTCGATCCCCGCTCTCGACCGAGTCTGTCCATATAACTGTCATATGAAATTCTTGGGCGTCCAACCGGTCGCTGCCCCCTTGGTCTGGCCTCCATTAGCCACCTTGCTCTACGCTCGTCCCCCATCCTGCAGACATGCCCAAACCACTTGAGCTGGCGTTCCTCTATGACATCTCTTACATGTCGAACTCCAAGAGTATCTCTGATTGTGCTGTTCCTCACACGATTCACGACACGGTCTCGTCTTGTCTTCCCAGCAACTCTTCTGAGATACCTTATTTCTGCTGACGTCACTCGTGAGGCATTCTTGTCCAAGAGTACCCAGCTCTCAGCACCATATAGCAGGACCGGGAGGAATACAGATTTAAAGATGCGGAGCTTCGCATCTCTGCTCACCTCTTGCTTGCCAACCAGTGTTCTGGAGATTTGGAAGAAGACCTGGTTAGCTTTACTCACTCGATGCATAACTTCCTGGTCTAACTTCCCATCTCGACTGAAGAGAGTTCCCAGATATTCATAAATATCAACTTGCTCCAGTTGGTGTCCTTCACACACAATCCTGAGCTCCACCTCCTCTTGTCCTACCTGCATAACCTTGCTTTTACCAGGATTTATGGCGAGTCCTCTTCTCTTAAGCTCCTCAGACCACTCCTCCACTCCAACTTGGAGAGAATTCACATTGTCTGCTATTACCACAATGTCGTCTGCATAAACGAAGCATTGGGCTTGGACAGGCAGCATATTCAAATACCCAACGATTGCTCTGGGTGTTCTTCGCTTGCATACCTTCAACATCTCGTCCATGACAATGTTAAACAGAAGTGGACTGAGGCTATCTCCTTGCTTAACCCCTTTGCAAAATCTGAACGGAGCAGACTTTCTTCCATTCAATCTAACCACGCCTTTCGGGTCCTGATAAGCCGATTTTATAGCTCTGATGAGGTTCGGTGGTATCCGCTTCTCCTGTAAGGCAGTCCAGATCTCCTGTCTGGGAACCGAATCGAAGGCTGCTTCAAGGTCCAAAAAGGCCAGGTAGACATTTCGTCCTCGGTCCAGCGCTTTCTCCGTAACCATCCTGAGAGAGAAGACATAGTCCTGGGTCTGTCTTAAAGGCCGGAAAGAAGCATATTCTTCTTCCATGTCGAGTTCGACATATGCTCTCAGCCGCTGCTCCAGGATCCATGTGCCTACAGGCATATGGGCCTGTAGTTCCCACATAAGGTCTGGTCTCCCTTCTTGTATATGGGCACAATTACATTTTCTTCCCACTCCTCAGGTATGGTCCCAGAGTCCCATATCCTTTGAAACAGGTTCTGCCTTTTTCGAAAGGGCCCAGTTGATCCACACAGGTCGTTTCAAGCTCGGAAAAAACAGTTCAAATAATCAAGCAGAACTGTTCGTCCTTTTACAAGCCGTATTATACGTTAAAATTCATTATTAAGATTATTCAGTATTAAGACATATTGCATTCTTACAGAGAGCTAAACCATAATCAGCAAATTAAAAAACATAAAAATACATGAAAACCTTGAGGAAGTCAGGAGAGTGTTATCTCTTGCTATAGCAAAGGCAAGCATATTTCTTTTAAATGGGTAAAAGCTCACGCTGGTGTGCTAGGAAACGAGCTAGCAGATGAGACCTACGATTACTTACTTTTTAATTGTTTTAAACTGGACAAGTACAGACAAAACCTGTTCTCGGCAGTACTATTGAATGCCGACTAATGGCGGCATTCAAAGAAGGATCTAATAGGGAAATATTTTCCGGAATTCGATGCATTTGACCAGATCAACTTCTTTGAACAGCAAGCAGACACATGCATTATATGCATTTAAATATATTTTTTTGTTTATTGTATTGCTTACTAGCTGAATATACCGGTTTCACCCGGAAAATTTCAATTTTAAATCTATGAAATCTATAAACTGAGACTTTTATCGACTCAAACGGTCGATTCTGTAAAAACCAATGTGAAGCGAGATCAAAACGATTATTATAACAATTAAAAATATACCTAGAGATCGGCTGAAGATAAGCAATTTTAATATGGACAGGTGCATATAATGCTGTGCTCGCACCTGGTCTGAATGAACCACTGAGGGAAATTTGGAGAATTTAGGACAAACGGTATGGATTTCTATAAAGAACAAACAGAATTTCACCTTTATATGCACAGATTACAGCTGTATATCCCGGTTCCACACGGGGAATTTCATTTTTCTAAAGAAACGGTCGATTTCGTAAAAAAAAAAAAAAAAAAAAAAAACATTTTAAAGTGAGATCATTATGATTTTTATAACAATAAAGAATATCAGCTGAAGATCGGCTGAAGTTATGCAATTTTAATATGAACAGGTGTTCCCACAGGGTCTGAAAGAAATGCTTAGCGAAATTTGGAGAATAAAGAATATCAGCTGAAGATTGGCTGAAGTTACGCGATTTTAATATAGACAGGTGTTCGCACCTGGTATCAAAGAAACGCTGAGCGAAATTTGGAGAATTTAGGACAAACGGTATGGATTTGTATAAAGAACAAACAGAATTTCACCTTTATATGCATAGATTATAGCTGTATATCCCGGTTCCACACGAGGAATTTCATTTTTCTATAGAAACTGTCGATTTCGTAAAAAAAAAAAAAAAAAAAAAAAACCATTGTAAAGTCAGATCATTATGATTTTTATAACAATAAAGAATATCAGCTGAAGATCGGCTGAAGTTATGCAATTTTAATATGAACAGGTGTTCCCACCGGGTCTGAAAGAAATGCTTAGCGAAATTTGGAGAATAAAGAATATCAGCTGAAGATTGGCTGAAGTTACGCGATTTTAATATAGACAGGTGTTCGCACCTGGTATCAAAGAAACACTGAGCGAAATTTGGAGAATTTAGGACAAACGGTATGGATTTCTATAAAGAACAAACAGAATTTCACCTTTATATGCATAGATTATAGCTGTATATCCCGGTTCCACACGAGGAATTTCATTTTTCTATAGAAACTGTCGATTTCGTAAAAAAAAAAAAAAAAAAAAAAAAACCATTGTAAAGTCAGATCATTATGATTTTTATAACAATAAAGAATATCAGCTGAAGATCGGCTGAAGTTATGCAATTTTAATATGAACAGGTGTTCCCACCGGGTCTGAAAGAAATGCTTAGCGAAATTTGGAGAATAAAGAATATCAGCTGAAGATTGGCTGAAGTTACGCGATTTTAATATAGACAGGTGTTCGCACCTGGTATCAAAGAAACACTGAGCGAAATTTGGAGAATTTAGGACAAACGGTATGGATTTCTATAAAGAACAAACAGAATTTCACCTTTATATGCATAGATTATAGCTGTATATCCCGGTTCCACACGAGGAATTTCATTTTTCTATAGAAACTGTCGATTTCGTAAAAAAAAAAAAAAAAAAAACCATTGTAAAGTCAGATCATTATGATTTTTATAACAATAAAGAATATCAGCTGAAGATCGGCTGAAGTTATGCAATTTTAATGTGAACAGGTGTTCCCACCGGGTCTGAAAGAAATGCTTAGCGAAATTTTGAGAATAAAGAATATCAGCTGAAGATTAGCTGAAGTTACGCGATTTTAATATAGACAGGTGTTCGCACCTGGTATCAAAGAAACACTGAGCGAAATTTGGAGAATTTAGGACAAACGGTATGGATTTCTATAAAGAACAAACAGAATTTCACCTTTATATGCATAGATTATAGCTGTATATCCCGGTTCCACACGGGGAATTTCATTTTTCTAAAGAAACGGTCGATTTCGTAAAAAAAAAAAAAAAAAAAAAAAAACATTTTAAAGTGAGATCATTATGATTTTTATAACAATAAAGAATATCAGCTGAAGATCGGCTGAAGTTATGCAATTTTAATATAAACAGGTGTTCCCACAGGGTCTGAAAGAAATGCTTAGCGAAATTTGGAGAATAAAGAATATCAGCTGAAGATTGGCTGAATTTACGCGATTTTAATATAGACAGGTGTTCGCACCTGGTATCAAAGAAACGCTGAGCGAAATTTGGAGAATTTAGGACAAACGGTATGGATTTCTATAAAGAACAAACAGAATTTCACCTTTATATGCATAGATTATAGCTGTATATCCCGGTTCCACACGAGGAATTTCATTTTTCTATAGAAACTGTCGATTTCGTAAAAAAAAAAAAAAAAAAAAAAACCATTGTAAAGTCAGATCATTATGATTTTTATAACAATAAAGAATATCAGCTGAAGATCGGCTGAAGTTATGCAATTTTAATATGAACAGGTGTTCCCACCGGGTCTGAAAGAAATGCTTAGCGAAATTTGGAGAATAAAGAATATCAGCTGAAGATTGGCTGAAGTTACGCGATTTTAATATAGACAGGTGTTCGCACCTGGTATCAAAGAAACACTGAGCGAAATTTGGAGAATTTAGGACAAACGGTATGGATTTCTATAAAGAACAAACAGAATTTCACCTTTATATGCATAGATTATAGCTGTATATCCCGGTTCCACACGAGGAATTTCATTTTTCTATAGAAACTGTCGATTTCGTAAAAAAAAAAAAAAAAAAAAACCATTGTAAAGTCAGATCATTATGATTTTTATAACAATAAAGAATATCAGCTGAAGATCGGCTGAAGTTATGCAATTTTAATGTGAACAGGTGTTCCCACCGGGTCTGAAAGAAATGCTTAGCGAAATTTTGAGAATAAAGAATATCAGCTGAAGATTGGCTGAAGTTACGCGATTTTAATATAGACAGGTGTTCGCACCTGGTATCAAAGAAACACTGAGCGAAATTTGGAGAATTTAGGACAAACGGTATGGATTTCTATAAAGAACAAACAGAATTTCACCTTTATATGCATAGATTATAGCTGTATATCCCGGTTCCACACAAGGAATTTCATTTTTCTATAGAAACTGTCGATTTCGTAAAAAAAAAAAAAAAAAAAAAAAAACCATTGTAAAGTCAGATCATTATGATTTTTATAACAATAAAGAATATCAGCTGAAGATCGGCTGAAGTTATGCAATTTTAATATGAACAGGTATTCGCACCGGGTCTGAAGAAATGCTTAGCGAAATTTGGAGAATAAAAAATATCAGCTGAAGATCGGCTGAAGTTACGCGATTTTAATATAGACAGGTGTTCGCACCTGGTATCAAAGAAACACTGAGCGAAATTTGGAGAATTTAGGACAAACGGTATAGATTTCTATAAAGAACAAACAGAATTTCACCTTTATATGCATAGATTATAGCTGTATATCCCGGTTCCACACGAGGAATTTCATTTTTCTATAGAAACTGTCGATTTCGTAAAAAAAAAAAAAAAAAAAAAAACCATTGTAAAGTCAGATCATTATGATTTTTATAACAATAAAGAATATCAGCTGAAGATCGGCTGAAGTTATGCAATTTTAATATGAACAGGTGTTCCCACCGGGTCTGAAAGAAATGCTTAGCGAAATTTGGAGAATAAAGAATATCAGCTGAAGATTGGCTGAAGTTACGCGATTTTAATATAGACAGGTGTTCGCACCTGGTATCAAAGAAACGCTGAGCGAAATTTGGAGAATTTAGGACAAACGGTATGGATTTCTATAAAGAACAAACAGAATTTCACCTTTATATGCATAGATTATAGCTGTATATCCCGGTTCCACACAAGGAATTTCATTTTTCTATAGAAACTGTCGATTTCGTAAAAAAAAAAAAAAAAAAAAAAAACCATTGTAAAGTCAGATCATTATGATTTTTATAACAATAAAGAATATCAGCTGAAGATCGGCTGAAGTTATGCAATTTTAATATGAACAGGTGTTCCCACCGGGTCTGAAAGAAATGCTTAGCGAAATTTGGAGAATAAAGAATATCAGCTGAAGATTGGCTGAAGTTACGCGATTTTAATATAGACAGGTGTTCGCACCTGGTATCAAAGAAACACTGAGCGAAATTTGGAGAATTTAGGACAAACGGTATGGATTTCTATAAAGAACAAACAGAATTTCACCTTTATATGCATAGATTATAGCTGTATATCCCGGTTCCACACGAGGAATTTCATTTTTCTAAAGAAACTGTCGATTTCGTAAAAAAAAAAAAAAAAAAAAAAACCATTGTAAAGTCAGATCATTATGATTTTTATAACAATAAAGAATATCAGCTGAAGATCGGCTGAAGTTATGCAATTTTAATATGAACAGGTGTTCCCACCGGGTCTGAAAGAAATGCTTAGCGAAATTTGGAGAATAAAGAATATCAGCTGAAGATTGGCTGAAGTTACGCGATTTTAATATAGACAGGTGTTCGCACCTGGTATCAAAGAAACACTGAGCGAAATTTGGAGAATTTAGGACAAACGGTATGGATTTCTATAAAGAACAAACAGAATTTCACCTTTATATGCATAGATTATAGCTGTATATCCCGGTTCCACACGAGGAATTTCATTTTTCTATAGAAACTGTCGATTTCGTAAAAAAAAAAAAAAAAAAAAAACCATTGTAAAGTCAGATCATTATGATTTTTATAACAATAAAGAATATCAGCTGAAGATCGGCTGAAGTTATGCAATTTTAATGTGAACAGGTGTTCCCACCGGGTCTGAAAGAAATGCTTAGCGAAATTTGGAGAATAAAGAATATCAGCTGAAGATTGGCTGAAGTTACGCGATTTTAATATAGACAGGTGTTCGCACCTGGTATCAAAGAAACACTGAGCGAAATTTGGAGAATTTAGGACAAACGGTATAGATTTCTATAAAGAACAAACAGAATTTCACCTTTATATGCATAGATTATAGCTGTATATCCCGGTTCCACACAAGGAATTTCATTTTTCTATAGAAACTGTCGATTTCGTAAAAAAAAAAAAAAAAAAAAAAAACCATTGTAAAGTTAGATCATTATGATTTTTATAACAATAAAGAATATCAGCTGAAGATCGGCTGAAGTTATGCAATTTTAATATGAACAGGTATTCGCACCGGGTCTGAAGAAATGCTTAGCGAAATTTGGAGAATAAAAAATATCAGCTGAAGATCGGCTGAAGTTACGCGATTTTAATATAGACAGGTGTTCGCACCTGGTATCAAAGAAACACTGAGCGAAATTTGGAGAATTTAGGACAAACGGTATAGATTTCTATAAAGAACAAACAGAATTTCACCTTTATATGCATAGATTATAGCTGTATATCCCGGTTCCACACGAGGAATTTCATTTTTCTATAGAAACTGTCGATTTCGTAAAAAAAAAAAAAAAAAATAAAACCATTGTAAAGTCAGATCATTATGATTTTTATAACAATAAAGAATATCAGCTGAAGATCGGCTGAAGTTATGCAATTTTAATATGAACAGGTGTTCCCACCGGGTCTGAAAGAAATGCTTAGCGAAATTTGGAGAATAAAGAATATCAGCTGAAGATTGGCTGAAGTTACGCGATTTTAATATAGACAGGTGTTCGCATCTGGTATCAAAGAAACGCTGAGCGAAATTTGGAGAATTTAGGACAAACGGTATGGATTTCTATAAAGAACAAACAGAATTTCACCTTTATATGCATAGATTATAGCTGTATATCCCGGTTCCACACGAGGAATTTCATTTTTCTATAGAAACTGTCGATTTCGTAAAAAAAAAAAAAAAAAAAAAAAAAACCATTGTAAAGTCAGATCATTATGATTTTTATAACAATAAAGAATATCAGCTGAAGATCGGCTGAAGTTATGCAATTTTAATGTGAACAGGTGTTCCCACCGGGTCTGAAAGAAATGCTTAGCGAAATTTTGAGAATAAAGAATATCAGCTGAAGATTGGCTGAAGTTACGCGATTTTAATATAGACAGGTGTTCGCACCTGGTATTAAAGAAACACTGAGTGAAATTTGGAGAATTTAGGACAAACGGTATGGATTTCTATAAAGAACAAACAGAATTTCACCTTTATATGCATAGATTATAGCTGTATATCCCGGTTCCACACGAGGAATTTCATTTTTCTATAGAAACTGTCGATTTCGTAAAAAAAAAAAAAAAAAAAAAAACCATTGTAAAGTCAGATCATTATGATTTTTATAACAATAAAGAATATCAGCTGAAGATCGGCTGAAGTTATGCAATTTTAATATGAACAGGTGTTCCCACCGGGTCTGAAAGAAATGCTTAGCGAAATTTGGAGAATAAAGAATATCAGCTGAAGATTGGCTGAAGTTACGCGATTTTAATATAGACAGGTGTTCGCACCTGGTATCAAAGAAACACTGAGCGAAATTTGGAGAATTTAGGACAAACGGTATGGATTTCTATAAAGAACAAACAGAATTTCACCTTTATATGCATAGATTATAGCTGTATATCCCGGTTCCACACGAGGAATTTCATTTTTCTATAGAAACTGTCGATTTCGTAAAAAAAAAAAAAAAAAAAAACCATTGTAAAGTCAGATCATTATGATTTTTATAACAATAAAGAATATCAGCTGAAGATCGGCTGAAGTTATGCAATTTTAATGTGAACAGGTGTTCCCACCGGGTCTGAAAGAAATGCTTAGCGAAATTTTGAGAATAAAGAATATCAGCTGAAGATTGGCTGAAGTTACGCGATTTTAATATAGACAGGTGTTCGCACCTGGTATCAAAGAAACACTGAGCGAAATTTGGAGAATTTAGGACAAACGGTATGGATTTCTATAAAGAACAAACAGAATTTCACCTTTATATGCATAGATTATAGCTGTATATCCCGGTTCCACACAAGGAATTTCATTTTTCTATAGAAACTGTCGATTTCGTAAAAAAAAAAAAAAAAAAAAAAAACCATTGTAAAGTTAGATCATTATGATTTTTATAACAATAAAGAATATCAGCTGAAGATCGGCTGAAGTTATGCAATTTTAATATGAACAGGTATTCGCACCGGGTCTGAAGAAATGCTTAGCGAAATTTGGAGAATAAAAAATATCAGCTGAAGATCGGCTGAAGTTACGCGATTTTAATATAGACAGGTGTTCGCACCTGGTATCAAAGAAACACTGAGCGAAATTTGGAGAATTTAGGACAAACGGTATAGATTTCTATAAAGAACAAACAGAATTTCACCTTTATATGCATAGATTATAGCTGTATATCCCGGTTCCACACGAGGAATTTCATTTTTCTATAGAAACTGTCGATTTCGTAAAAAAAAAAAAAAAAAATAAAACCATTGTAAAGTCAGATCATTATGATTTTTATAACAATAAAGAATATCAGCTGAAGATCGGCTGAAGTTATGCAATTTTAATATGAACAGGTGTTCCCACCGGGTCTGAAAGAAATGCTTAGCGAAATTTGGAGAATAAAGAATATCAGCTGAAGATTGGCTGAAGTTACGCGATTTTAATATAGACAGGTGTTCGCACCTGGTATCAAAGAAACGCTGAGCGAAATTTGGAGAATTTAGGACAAACGGTATGGATTTCTATAAAGAACAAACAGAATTTCACCTTTATATGCATAGATTATAGCTGTATATCCCGGTTCCACACGAGGAATTTCATTTTTCTATAGAAACTGTCGATTTCGTAAAAAAAAAAAAAAAAAAAAAAAACCATTGTAAAGTCAGATCATTATGATTTTTATAACAATAAAGAATATCAGCTGAAGATCGGCTGAAGTTATGCAATTTTAATGTGAACAGGTGTTCCCACCGGGTCTGAAAGAAATGCTTAGCGAAATTTTGAGAATAAAGAATATCAGCTGAAGATTGGCTGAAGTTACGCGATTTTAATATAGACAGGTGTTCGCACCTGGTATTAAAGAAACACTGAGTGAAATTTGGAGAATTTAGGACAAACGGTATGGATTTCTATAAAGAACAAACAGAATTTCACCTTTATATGCATAGATTATAGCTGTATATCCCGGTTCCACACGAGGAATTTCATTTTTCTATAGAAACTGTCGATTTCGTAAAAAAAAAAAAAAAAAAAAAAAACCATTGTAAAGTCAGATCATTATGATTTTTATAACAATAAAGAATATCAGCTGAAGATCGGCTGAAGTTATGCAATTTTAATATGAACAGGTGTTCCCACCGGGTCTGAAAGAAATGCTTAGCGAAATTTTGAGAATAAAGAATATCAGCTGAAGATTGGCTGAAGTTACGCGATTTTAATATAGACAGGTGTTCGCACCTGGTATCAAAGAAACACTGAGCGAAATTTGGAGAATTTAGGACAAACGGTATGGATTTCTATAAAGAACAAACAGAATTTCACCTTTATATGCATAGATTATAGCTGTATATCCCGGTTCCACACGAGGAATTTCATTTTTCTATAGAAACTGTCGATTTCGTAAAAAAAAAAAAAAAAAAAAAACCATTGTAAAGTCAGATCATTATGATTTTTATAACAATAAAGAATATCAGCTGAAGATCGGCTGAAGTTATGCAATTTTAATGTGAACAGGTGTTCCCACCGGGTCTGAAAGAAATGCTTAGCGAAATTTTGAGAATAAAGAATATCAGCTGAAGATTGGCTGAAGTTACGCGATTTTAATATAGACAGGTGTTCGCACCTGGTATCAAAGAAACACTGAGCGAAATTTGGAGAATTTAGGACAAACGGTATGGATTTCTATAAAGAACAAACAGAATTTCACCTTTATATGCATAGATTATAGCTGTATATCCCGGTTCCACACGAGGAATTTCATTTTTCTATAGAAACTGTCGATTTCGTAAAAAAAAAAAAAAAAAGAAACCATTGTAAAGTCAGATCATTATGATTTTTATAACAATAAAGAATATCAGCTGAAGATCGGCTGAAGTTATGCAATTTTAATGTGAACAGGTGTTCCCACCGGGTCTGAAAGAAATGCTTAGCGAAATTTTGAGAATAAAGAATATCAGCTGAAGATTGGCTGAAGTTACGCGATTTTAATATAGACAGGTGTTCGCACCTGGTATCAAAGAAACACTGAGCGAAATTTGGAGAATTTAGGACAAACGGTATGGATTTCTATAAAGAACAAACAGAATTTCACCTTTATATGCATAGATTATAGCTGTATATCCCGGTTCCACACGAGGAATTTCATTTTTCTATAGAAACTGTCGATTTCGTAAAAAAAAAAAAAAAAAAAAAAAAACCATTGTAAAGTCAGATCATTATGATTTTTATAACAATAAAGAATATCAGCTGAAGATCGGCTGAAGTTATGCAATTTTAATATGAACAGGTGTTCCCACCGGGTCTGAAAGAAATGCTTAGCGAAATTTGGAGAATAAAGAATATCAGCTGAAGATTGGCTGAAGTTACGCGATTTTAATATAGACAGGTGTTCGCACCTGGTATCAAAGAAACACTGAGCGAAATTTGGAGAATTTAGGACAAACGGTATGGATTTCTATAAAGAACAAACAGAATTTCACCTTTATATGCATAGATTATAGCTGTATATCCCGGTTCCACACGAGGAATTTCATTTTTCTATAGAAACTGTCGATTTCGTAAAAAAAAAAAAAAAAAAAAAAAACCATTGTAAAGTCAGATCATTATGATTTTTATAACAATAAAGAATATCAGCTGAAGATCGGCTGAAGTTATGCAATTTTAATATGAACAGGTATTCGCACCGGGTCTGAAAGAAATGCTTAGCGAAATTTGGAGAATAAAAAATATCAGCTGAAGATCGGCTGAAGTTACGCAATTTTAATATAGACAGGTGTTCGCACCTGGTATTAAAGAAACACTGAGTTAAATTTGGAGACTTTAGGACAGACGGTATGGATTTCTGTAATGAACAAATAAACAAACAAACAAACAGAATTTCAACTTTATTTATATAGATTATATGTATGTATTATATGTATGTACAGATTATATGTATGTACAGGGGAATCTGTGTTACAAATCCCTTTATGAAAATACTAGGGAAAATCATAAGGAACCGATTAGAAGATAAATTCAAAGGATCGGATGACCAATGCGGATTTACAGCTGGAAGATCATGCATTGACCATATTTTCACCCTGAGGCAACTGTTGGAGAAACATCAAACCGTTGCTCGTGACATTGAATTAGTATTTATTGACTTAGAGAAAGCCTATGATAGTGTCCCACGAAAATTGTTATGGCAAGCTCTCCAAAATGCAGGCATTAATACACATCTAATAGACATTATAAAAGAAATGTATAAAGAAAACACCTGCCAAGTCAAAATTGGACCTTACCTTTCTGAGCCTTTCTTAACTAGTAAAGGGTTACTCCAGGGATGCTGTGCATCTCCCTCCCTATTCAAGATTTTTCTTGAAATATGTCTGAAAGGGTGGAGGGAAAAATGTAAACCGATGGGGCTCCAGTTGAAAGAAGATGTATCCCTCTACAATTTATCATTTGCGGACGACCAAGTCATCATTGCTCAGGATACAGAAGATGCAGGATACATGTTAAGAAAGCTAAATGAAGAATATAAAAAATGGGGACTAACCATTAATGCTGAGAAGACAGAATTCATGTCATCCAGTAATGAGGACATAGAACTGCACCCAGGACAGGCTCTGAAAAGAGCCAAACATTTTAAATATCTTGGGTCTATGATTGAATTGGACGGCTCGTGTGAAAAAGAAATCAAGAGGAGAATTTCGGATGGGAAAAGGACCATATCGATGCTTAATTCAATACTGTGGAACAAAAATATCATCCCTAAAACAAAAAAAAATATTTATAAAAGTATTGTATTAAGTATAATGACATATGGAGCAGAAACCTGGACCATAAAGGGCAGTCTTCGGAAGAAACTCCTGGCCACCGAAATGGACTACTGGCGCCGAGCGGCAGGAATATCCAGGATGGAAAAGGTGAGAAACGAAACCATTAGAGAAAAAATGGAAGTTGAAAAAAACATTCTGGAAGAAATAGAAAAAAAATGGCTGAAATGGTTTGGTCATCTGAAAAGGATGCCCGAGGAAAGAATGCCAAAAGTTGTCCATTCCTGGAAAATAGATGGAAGGAGAAGACGAGGTAGACCAAGGAAAACATGGGATAACGAAGTAGAAGATTCCTTGATGGGGCATGGTCTACGAGAAGAATGGGCCTTAGACCGAAAAGTCTGGAAGGAGGCAATAGACAATATATAGGTTAAGGAAACCCACCATTGGTGGAAACTCCTGTGAAAAAAAAATGTATGTATTTTATATTTGTATGCATTCTATATGTTTATGTTTATGTTCATGCTTTTTGTATGAATGTATTTTATGGTTGCATTATATTCTATATAATATTCCATTAGATGTAAATTTGTCTTTGTAAAATTCTATATATGTATGTTATATGACAAAAAACTGTATTAATTGATTTTATGCATGTAATTAAATACGCATTATGTCGTAAGATGGTACGCGTAGAAATAAAATCACTCGTTACAGTGATACTGTAATGAGAACAATGAAAAAAATTTTTTGACAAATGCAAAAATTTTTTTAACATCGTTATTTTGATATAAACAAATATGTCATAACTTAGAGGTTTAACAAAAACAAAGATAGTTTATTTATAAATAATTTATTTTTTGAAGAGAAAAGACTTGGCTCCGCCGGGAGTCGAACCCGGGTCTCCTGCGTTACATGCGAGAGGAGTTACTCAAGGCATTTGCTCTGCCTTGAGCCGAGCTCTGTGGTGTAGCGGTTAGCATCCTCGCATGTAACGCAGGAGACCCCAAGTCTTTTCTCTTCAAAAAATAAATTATTTAAAAATAATTTAAAATTGGTGGTCGGCCACAATTTAAGATTGGATTAATTAAAATAGTTTATTTATTTATTTGTTGCGATTTACCCTCTACCTTTAAAGGTCCTGGTCATACATAACCGCACCGCAGCACGGGCGCGTATAGGATCCGATTCAAATACGAAGGATAGATAGTAACGGGTCGGTTGACCTGTTGTCGGGCATGTGTGACCGGTTACTATCTATACTTCGTAAATGAATCAGATCCGATACAAGCCCTTGCTGCGATTTATAATATTTTACTTATATAATCTCACATCATTCATTAAACTTCTTCTGCTTAAATAAATTAAAATTAATTATTTTAGAAACTCTTTTCCTATTTACTATACTAGCATTCCCCGTCGCGGCTTTGCCCGCGAGCCTTTAAAATCAAATCTGTGATCATAATCTTGGTATTGATTTAATATAATATGTAAACTGATGTTAAGGAGATTTAGTAGAATCGGTGTTTCCGGTAGGTAGAATGTTGGAGGGGGAAGCTGCCGGCACGGTAAAAGAGAGGGAGACGCGCAATGGAGAGAGTTCACTAAAACCGCCAAAACAAATATCGCTTACTTGTCGTGAACGCTTCATTTTTCGGCTTTAAAACATGGTTTCGACGCCCCGTAAGTGCTTTCGAGTTAAACTCGTCCTATCAAGATCTTTAAAATGAGTCCAAATTAGATATTTTTTCTCGAAGTGCAAAAATTGGTGTATGTTAGAGTTAAACGACAATTTCGCCATTTAAACCCCGTAGTTACATTTTTGAAATTCCTTTCTTAGCGGTTACCTAAAATCTAAATTCCGAACTTCAAGTTTCTATCATTAGTAGTTTTTGCTCTGCATTGATTCTATCGGTCAGGAAAAGGCCTCTTATATATGTGGAGAAAAGATCGAAATAAACCACAGGTTTCATAATTTGATTACCACTAATATTTAAATAATCAGTAGCCATATTTTATGTGAATGTCTATTTTAATAAAATTGTAACGTTCAATCGATATTCAAATAAAAAACATATGGTTTAAAATCTCAAAAATAGATTTCCGTTAGAGTTGAACGACAATTTCGCCATTTAAGCCCCTTAGGGGTTACATTTTTGAAATTCCTTTCTTAGTGGTTACCTACATCGTATTTAAAATCTAAATTCCGAACTTCAAGTATCTATCATTAGTAGTTTTTGCTCTGCGTGGATTCTGTCAGTCAGGACAAAGCCTCTATAGAGATAATATACAAACCCAGTCTGTATAGCAACTTTTCATAAAGAATGTTTATTTTTTCATTGAAATTAGCAATTGTATATTAAAAATAAAGTATTAAATAGGATATGATTAAATCAATAAAATGAACAGGCGTATGGAGAAACTACTCATAGGTAAAATTCTAAACATTAATTCTGTGTAAGTAGATCTACAGATCTTCTTCTTTTCAAGCGACTAATCTGCTTAGAAATCAACCTGTTGGATAAATATGTAACCACCATTCAACAACTTTACACATTTTTTCATAATTATTCACTTAGTTTTGTTTGTCTACATAATTTATAGAGTATTGTAATTTGTATTGATAAAGTTGGAGATCATGTTAACTTATTTCCTTGCATTTATTTATTCAATACCCTTCTCTGCTATTCGGCAACACTGGGGGAAACATCAACCATCAGCAAGATGATAAATCTCTTCACTCTTCGTTTAACATCTTAGCTTACTCTCATCACAGCATCAACAGTACCTTTCCCTTTTATAGAGCCAAATTGTATTGAGTGGCTTGCCTTTTCAAGAACTGTTAGTTGTCTGGGTAGGATCAGATGCTCCCCGTCCTTTCTCATCTCATGAAGGAGGCAAATGGCCTTATACTCCTTGGAGAGCTGCTTATCTCTGTCTCCTCCCTTGTAGAGAAATCTCAAGTCGGCGATCTTCCATTTTTTTGGAAAGTACCCTTTGTCGCATAATCATTAAAGATTCCTAATCTCTTCGATATAAGGAATAATATTCTTCAAGATCGCATCCAGTCTTGGATCACAACGGGATTTCTGCTTATCCACGGCCATACGAAGTCCATATATATCCCATGGTATATATATTTTTTATATATATACAAGGATTCTTCAACAATAAACTTAACCTAGGACTCCCGCTTTTCTGAGCGCAACTGATTTCGATTAATTGTTTTATTGATTGATAAATGATTTCAAAAATTGTTTTATTGTACTCAGACCTGGGCATTATTTATAATTAAAGTATTTTAAATACAAATTAAACAACTTTTTTTTATTTTAGTATTTTAGAAATAAAATCACACGTTATTTTCATTTTAATTCTCAATGGTATAATAAAAAAAAATTAATTTTAATTCTAGAATACTAAATAAATAAAAAAACATTTTTTTTGTATTTTAAATAATCAAATAAACTACACACTAAGTAGGTTGTTTGAATTTGCACAGTTTCGTTATAGTGAATGGTGGTCGTTTCCACTAGAGCTCTCACCCCTGAAAATTTACGCGGTATATTTATTTCAGTTTGATGCTGTTATTGTTATATTTTTTGAAAATCCTTCATTAACCGCGCAAATTACGGGGATAAATGAAGAACCAATTATGAAATTAAACACAGTACTAGATGTATGTGATTTGCTCTCTGTACACGATTCATACTGCAGCATTTCGCAAGTATACAGCGATAACGGCTGTGATGGCAGTGACTCGGTACCCCTGGTACTATCTCCCATCGACCGTCCACAAAATTCATTTTCATGTAGCAGATATGATTGAGCACGCTGCTCTTTGTATCGGTTTCCTCTCAGAAGAGGCTCATGGAGAATAAGAAAAAAAATTATAAGCAGTTAAGCTCACGCATACGGAGTAAACAACTATAACAGACCATTGTTTATAATTAAAGATGTTCTGTTCATTTAATGGAAATTATTTGTTTCATGGGAACTATATGAAGTTTTCAACAACTACAAACAAAAATGTACTGTAATGTAAAAATGTACAAACAAAAGAGTGATTTATTCATAAGATTTTTTCAAATGAAGGAGTCTCTTCGAGTCCGTATATTCAAATTATATTTGATAACCCAAAGTTGCGGGCTATTGGACCATCCTCTGGGGTATCTATAAGTTACTTCTTTCTTATTTCAAATTGCCATCATATATTTTCAAACTCAGTTTAAAATGTGACAATGGAATGTTTCTTTCGTATATGCCAAATATTTAAAATGGGAAAGAGGACAAAAGTCTTGTATCCTGTTAAAAAAATGTATGATGACAATTGACAATTTGAAATAAGAAAGAAGTAACTTAAAGATACACTCTGGCCAATAGCCAGAAATGTTGAGACATCAAATAAAATTTGAATATACGGAAGAGACCCCTTCATTTAAAAAAATCCTAACAATAAGTAAATGAATGTGGAAAATTGTGTGACTTTGAGAAAAGGCTTTTAACAAAACACGTCAATTTCTAATCAAAGTAAGTTGGTAAGAGAAAGTTGAGTGTTCTTCCATATATGTTATAGATTTTCTCCATATTTTATATTTAGCTATTTCGTATTACTAGGTATTATAAGGAACGGTTAATTTCTCCATATAAATTAAATCAAAGGTATTTTACAGGAAGAAAATATTTGTTCGCCATTCAAACCCCATCGGAAGATTTCAATGATGATGGGACCTACCTGAAATTAAAGGAAACTTCATTATCATTAAACTTGACAAGTTTAAACAAAATCGTTAGAGCCGTGTTTGATTAAATCGAAAAAAAAACGCTTAAAATGTGACAAAATTTGTTGAATAAAGAGACCGGTTACACAATTGTAATGAAATTTTCGCTGTCTTTGCACTGGCAAATTGCTACTGTATGTATTACCAACGTACAATACAAAGACTAATATACTTATTTATATAACCCTTAAGGTAGAACTCACCTTCATGGGTTTATTAAGATAATTTCATACATTTCAAAGCTTCAAAGTAATAAATAAACAAATTACTTTTATTATCTGCATTGAATTTACCGAATTTTCTCACACTAGAACAATCAGTATCTTTTTTCAGAAACATATTTTCGTACCTCCTTCTCTTCTTTATAAAAATACAATTACGAAAAACAATCTTAAACACTTATGGAAATATTAAATTCTATGAAAATTCAATTTCTGCTTAAAAAATTCAATGCCGCATCTGATTAATAATTAACATTTATATATATATATATGTAAAGATATAAGAACCAAGACAAAGGAACATAAAAGGAGGAAAATGAATCGATTGATCATCGCGAGGATTATTATTTGTAGGTATCTGCACATATTTATTTAATATTATAAAGTTATTAATTGTTTGTTACATAAAATTGTTTTCCCCAGTGATTACATTTGCTGTGGTAGTGATGAGCGACAAATGTGATGAAGAATGTGAACCGTCCAGCTTACGCGTCTGCTTAAAAGAGGTGAAGCCCGATGGTACTTCCACAAAGCGCTATTTCAGCAGTGTATGTGAATATATAAAAGCAACCCAATGCGGTGGAGGTAAGTGTATAATCCTTTCAACAAAAAGAAAAAGGTTGTCTTTTTGACTATTTCAAGTTTTGAGATTTAATATTAGACGATAACTAGGGAACGGAATTTACATATTTTTTTCTGAGCTTACAATTTTCATAAGAACGCTCAATTCAATCGTATTATAGCATTTCGAATCATTTTAACTCCTGTTTCTTTTACATATTTCTCTTGTAAATACATATTTCTAGTATAAATACAATTTTTACGTATTCAGTCTATCTTTTTTAATTTTTTATTTCATATCTCATTTTTTTTTTCGTCAAATGGCATATAAAACAAAAAAAAATGTCTATTGAAATCATTTAATAACAGTTAATTGCTCCAATTCTAATGTTCTAAGAATGTTCCTGATAAATGTACTTTGTGGAAAAACTATTTAAAATGTATTTAAGATGAAACTCTTGATAAAAGTAGAGATATTGTTAAAACTGGGCCGCTATACATTGCTGACATAATAGTTGGAAAACTAAATGACAACTACCCCGTTTATTTAAAACTTCGTAGTTAAAAAAAAAAAAAAAAAAGGATCAACGGGCATTAATGGGCATGGCATCTTTCAAATTTGACGTGAAAAAACTTTCAACTGATATAAAGCTCTTTTCAGGTCACATACGCTTCATTTCTCTTTCGAAAATGTAACATATGATTTAATATGTAATAATTTAAATTTGAAATTTTTTTTAAATTTTATGATATTCATCTATATAGGTACATACATATACACGTATATGTATATATATATATATATATATATATATATATATATATATATATATATATATATATATATATATATATATATATATATATATATATATATATATATATATATATAAACATTCATATTCAGGAACTTATAGGGGATCGAAAAACTAAGACAAAATGTCCTTTAGATATTTTCTCGTTTTTGCTTTGTTTTGGAGAAACTACTTTCTTTCTATATATAAGGGAATAACATTATAAAAGATAATTAAAACGGTTTATCAAAGCATTGCTTATATAATATAAATTTTTCCACTACATTATTAAATTTGTAAGATTTCTATAATATTAAGAAAGGTTTCAAGAATAATTATGTGAATTGAACATAATTATTTTAATATAATAATTTCATTTTACAACACTATGGAGTCTATGTGACAAATATTAAAAATAAATACAAAATTACGAAATTAAAGACGTTTATACGTATAATAGTGATCGACTTGGCTTTATGGTTAGCTTGAAATGATTTATTAAAATAAGTTGAAATGAAACATCGCAACAGTACCTATACGTAGATTAAAAGTCTCATATGGTAGGATACTGCTTATGTTTAAAAAATAAATTACTATAAAATACACTGAATTTTCTACACAAATACTACTCCAATGAAATAATCAGAAATGAATATTTACTTATATTTTGTAATGATTGTTAAAGGTTTTTTTATTTATTATTTTATAGATAGCAGTTACGTTCGCTGCTGATCTTCGTTTGTATCAATAATCGCAGAGAATACAAGCCTAGGCCTCCTAATCTAGTTTGGGATTACTAACTTATGGTGACAGGAAAGATAAAGTAAATGTGAAATATATGTACTTATATGATGTTATTATGTTTTACTATTATTTGACCTCATTCATCTTTCCATCTTATATTCCCATAAATTAGAAGTATTTATTTCAGCAACTGTAATTCCTCCTACCAATAATAATATATATATAATAAGGACGCGACATTGATGTCGATATTTTGTCCAAATCGATGTTTGTCTGTCGATGTTTTGTTAATAATTAATGTTGTTTTCGTTACCTTTTTTTAAATTAAAAACTCTGTAATTATAAATATTACACTTAAAAATAAACATCTTTGTAAAGAGTAGCTTTATTTTTATTTTTATTTTTTTTAATTGCCAAGTAATAATTAAAAATCCAGAGAAAACCCCATATCCATGCAGGGGTAGAGTTTGTAGCAAGTGGCAAAACAGACTCACACTGCAGGGCTCATGCATAGAGTATTGAATAACATAGAGGAGGCACGGCTACTGTGGCTGTGGCACACTACCTGAAAGTGTGCTCACTTCCCCCGACCCCAGGAGGTCCCATAGTCCCACACTTCAAGCTCACTTCAATAAGCTTTAAATCAGTTATTCAGCTCTCTTTGAATTTTTAAATGTGTGGCAACAACACACTAGCAATTAATCTATTACCATTATAAGATTCATTTTTATAACCTTAAAAACCATCATGGAAGATTGTGTCTGAAGACTTACTGGCCTTTAAAATGGATCAATTTGGACGGATTTAATTTTTTTCTATTGATTGATTCCTGTCAGAACTCAGTTTTTAATTTTTATATTGAAATAAGATGACCGTATAATTTGAAATAATAAATTTAAAACCAATGTTCAGAAAAAATGAAAAAGTTCTTGATTAAACATTGAGCCAGTAATTTTTTTACTTAGCGATTTTCTTATATGAATTCCCTAAAAATTAACATTCGCTCTACAAATTTACAAATTCTTATAGCATCATAAGCTGGTTGAAAAAAACCTCCTCGATTTTTGATGACTAGCAGACTTCTTTGTATTTGGTGGCGTCAAGCACTCTTTACATGATATTTTGGTTGAGTATTTTTACTATGAATCCGAAATAATACACTATTATTACCTTTTGGTTGATCTTATTAAGTTACTGAGTAACTTTTAATTTAAATGCAATTTTGAAATAAAAAATTACAATAATTGAAATAAAAATAACAATATACATTACAAGCAATATATTCAACTACATCAACTACTACCTGATATATAAATTCGATAGTACGTCATTGCTTTCAATGGTGAAGTCTTTAGACTTCGAAGGTTCTAATATTTAAAAATGACTGCGTAACTCGGCCATTGAGTGAGAAGATAATTAATGAAGACAAGATAAAAGAAATTTAAATTAAGCACTTAGGAAAACAAAAATTAGAAATTTAAGTATCTGTGGTTTTATTTTCTTCCACCACTATATTCTTAGGATTTGAGATTTATTTGAACTACGTTGTTCACTTCGCAAACATTTATTCCCAAAATATTGATTTTATCCAACGGTATTGCATTTCCTCCACTTGATGAAGCTCTTTGTGTACAATGATTTTTCTAAAAAATTTACAAAACTCAAGACCACTGGGATTATATTATGTTCTCCTCTGATTCTGATGTAACTAGTAATTTTTCCAAGTGGTCTGAGGTTATTTTGTATGAGGGAATATACTTTAACATTTTCTCTTTCTTGACCAATGTGCAGTACACACTGCTATATTTTAAACTATTAGTCTAGACAAAGAAACCCAATAATCCTGTTTTCCTAGAACCATTGATGACCGTTGAAACCAACTATTCATGCTTTAAATACATATTTAATATAACGGATGAAGCTGAGATAATTGTATTCGCAAATGATATCCTAGTACTTTTTAAGTCAAAATACTTTTACCAGCTACAAGTTCGGTGCAACAATGTCCTAGGTAAACTGTCTACTTGGTCACATAATAAAATATTGGCTTTTGAACCAGAAAAAAAATAAATTCTTTAAATTCTCGAGAAAATTCCAGTATATTTTATAATTTACCAATATAATATATAATTTACAAATTATTAACTTATAATACAATACCATACAAAGATTAATAGCCATTAAAATCATTAAGGTTATAGAACTATACCTTATAACGCGTCGTGCATACTCGCAAACAATACTCCGATTTCCATCTTATTTAAAGAAATAGCAGAGTTCCTACAAATAAAGGCACTGGAACTAAAACTTGCAGATTTCCCGATATCTGAAATTGGCGAAAGGGCTCCTTTTGAATCTTGGATACACCCTAAAGATCTTACAAAGCCAGACGTGATATATAAAGGAAATCGCTTTTTAATATTTTTACAGACGGCAGCAAGGACTAAGACAAAGTAGTAGCAGCCATCGTAATATTCGAAAGGGCCCAGTTGATCCACACAGGGCGTTTTTAACTCGGAACATACTGTTCAAATAATCAAGCAGAACTGTTCCACCTTTTATTAGCCGTATTATACATTCAAAATATACATGGGCATATAGACATATTACATTTGAACAATATTTGAGAATGCCAAAAAAACAGGCATGCATACAAACATTAAACGACAGGGCAGAACTTAAAAGAATAACTTACAAAATAACAAAATTTTTGACGGGACATGGTGCAGCCAATAGTTATCTGTTCAGGTTTAAGCTAACTGACGAGAAATTCTGTACCTGTGACGGACAAAGCGAACAAACCTACGACCACTTACTTTTTAATTTTTCCAAACTGGACAGGTACAGACACAAACTGGTCTCGGCAGTACTATTCAATTCCTACAAATGGCCGCCTTCACCGAAGGATCTAATAGGGAAATATTTTCCAGAATTCGATGCATTTGACCGGATCGACTTCTCTGAACTATGTACACATGCCAACAGAAACATACAAGTATATGACACATGCATTATATGCATTTACATATATTTTTTTATTTATTGTATTGTTTATTGTATGTATGTATTTTATATTTGTATGCATTCTTTATGTTTATGTTTATGTTCATGCTTTTTGTATGTATGTATTTTATTGTTGCATTATATTCTACATAATATTCCATTAGATGTAAATTTGTCTTTGTAAAATTCTATATATGTATGTTATATGACAAAAAACTATTAATTGATTTTATGCACGTAATTAAATACGCGTTATGTCGTAAGATGGTACGCTTAGAAATAAAGTCAATCTTTACAGGGTCACTGTAATGAGAACAATGAAAAAAATGTTTTGACATAAGCAATGATTTTTTTAACATCATTATTTTTATATAAACAAATATATCATAACTCAGAGGTTTTAACAAAAATAAAGATTATTTATTTTTTTGTTGCTATTTACCCTATACCCTTAGAGATTTGGTCAAACATAACCGCACCTCAGTACGAACGCGTATCGGCTCCGATTCAAATACGAAGGCTAGATAGTAACGGGTCGGTTGACCTGGTATCAGGCATGTGTGACCGGTTACTAGCTATCCTTCGTAAATGTATCAGATCCGATAAATGCCCGTGCTGCGTTGCGGTTATGTGTGACCAGACCTTAAGAGTCACTTCCGTTTTATATATATATTTTTTATATTATATTTCTCGGCCATTATAATCCGGTCTTCTTTTAAAATTAAAGACCTTATTGACGTTCTTTTCATCGTCTTCCAATAGATAGGGTAGTTCTTCAAAATTTTTACCAGATCTCGTTTCTTGATACTTTTGACAATCCATTAAAAATTGTCTACGTTAATTATTAAGGAGCATTCTCAACAATTGGGTGGTTCTAATTTTTCAAGAGGAATTCATTTATCAGTTTGCTATGGCCTATGCGAAGACGACATAAAATTATTTCTTACCTATTTGACTTTCCATTACTTGTTTTCTTTTTTGGTTTTTTCTTCTTTTTTTCCCAACCCCACATCCGATGTATGCCCCTGGTGCGACAGCTAAAAATTCAAACATTTAATAATGTATGTTTCATTTTTACCGAGTTTTTTTCCCGATTATTCGGTCTTAAGAACGGCTCTAACGATTTTGATTTAACTCGCCATGTTTAATAAGAATCAAGTATTCTTTAAAATCAAGTAGATTTTATCATCTTGGAAATGGTCAGAGGTGGCTTTAATGGCGAAGGAAATTTTTTATTTTCCTATAAAGTATCTTTGAATTTGTTTGACATTAACTGTCTCCCATCATGCAGAAAAATATGTACCTAATGGTAAAACAAATCGATAAACATAAACAGGAAAAGAAGAAAAAAATATTCCGACAATTCTTAACACTTTCAACGCGTTCTGTTTGTGAGAAAGAGTTGCCAGTGTCTTTTGAAAGATATACCTACATTTGATGGAAATAATTTGTTTCCAGGATAACTAAATGAAGTTTTCAAAAACTAAATAGAGAATCAGACGCTATGGTATATTACAGTTGGTAAGATAAGAACTTTAGAAAGAATAATATTCATTTTATGAAGTCGTAAAATGCGCTAAGAAATCATACTATCTACTTTTAAAGTAGGTACCTACGTTCCGGCAATACTTTAAACGCGTCGACAATCGATTCCGCATGCGCCGTGACAGCCCATTATTAATATGAAAAGGATTTAATCGCTTGCGAATGAACTTACAACCTATTTTAAGTTGGAACATACATATTTAATGGAAAATGTTTTACGTGGTAGCTAAATTAAGTTGTCATAACAACTAAATCACTAATGCAGAATCACTATAGCAGACACGATGGTGTGTAATGTTTGCATTGCCGTATCATCTACATTGAGGTGCTTTCTAGTATAATCACAAAGAAATGAATAGTGAAATATTTTTGTGGGTTCAATTTCTAGTGTTACTTATGCAATTAAAAAAAAATCATTGTCTATTTTCATTTAAAGAAAAGAGGTGGTAAGTGAAAGTTGTCTGGTGCGCGCGCCCCACAAGATATTTTTATTATGATCTTTGAATCAATCTATATGATTAGATCATAATTCGGAATGGATATGTTCTTTTTACTTTCACTTACCTATATATGAAATATATAGTAAGGAAAGTATTGCGATCGTGAAAAATTTCGACTTCTGGTTTTCAACGAAAATACACATTTTGGGGTCCCATGAGTCAAACTAACCAAGTCCCGCGAAATGGTCTGTGTGTGTGTGTGTGCGTGCGTGCGTGCGTGCGTGCGTGCGTGCTTGCATGTGTGTGTGTGTGTGTGTGTGTGTGTGTGAACAGACCAGCTCAAAAACTATAAACCGCACAGACCTGACATTAAGTATTTAGTGTATGTATATGCCCGCAATGTGACAGCAAAAATTTTATCAAAATTGATCAACCGGAGGAGGGACTTTACTTAATTAATTTTGTATCATTTTCACGTGTTTTTTTTATTTACTCAGAATCGGCTTTCACGAATTTGATCAAACTGGGTATTTGATGTATGTATATGCCAAAGATGTGATAGCCAAGATTTCATCAAAATTGGTCAAACGGAGGGCACTTTATTTCATAACTTTTTTTGCAATTTTTACATTTTTTTCGATTATCTCAAAAACGGCTTTAACTATTTTCATCAAATTCGTCATGTTTAATGAAAATTAGGTGTTCTTTAATATCAGGTAAGCTTTATCATAATTGAAATGTTCTGAGGGGGCTTAAATGGGGTAGGGGCCTTTGTTGTTTGTTTGTTTTTGTTTCCTATGAAGTATCTTTGTTTTTGTTTAAATGGAGAAATTAACTGTCCCTCATTACGCCTAAAAATAAGAAATGGCTAAATATCATGTGATAAAAATTAAGTAAACATGTAGAGGAGAAAAAAAGAAAAATATTCAGTCAACTCACAAAACACGTTGAGCCCACGCATGCCTAGTACGCCTTTAATGACTGATCATTGTTCATTATTAAAGCCGTTCTGTTCATTTAATGGAAATTATTGGTTTCATGGTAACTAAATGAGATTTTCAAAAAGTATATAGAGAATTATAAAATCAGTCGACTTGGAGTATTATGCTTGCATTGCCGAATTATCTCAAGTAAAAACTATTATTTAATAATAAAAGAAAATAGTGTTTGTTATAGAGCAAATGAAAACAGAAATAAGAAATGAATGTGGAGAAATGTGTAACTGAGTGAGAAGTGGCATTAACACAACTAATTTCTAATCTAAGTTGGTAAGTGAAAGTTATGTGTTGCGCGCACGCACCAGATCTTTTTTATATTGCTTTCATCGTGCAAAAATAGCATAGCACAACAGAAATATGAGTGCCCAAATCCAGAACAGAAATTAATGCTTCGATCTCTACTGATCATACCTCCTTATTAACTTTATCTGGTGTGTTAAGCCATATCTGTTGTCATATTTTGTTGCCATATTCCTTAGGCATATTAATTGTTATATTTAAGGAGGCTGTCAATAAATAAATATTATAAAAAACTTTTATATGATATAAATGTTATAAAAAATATTTATATGGTCTTCAAAAGTTAAAAGTATAATTTATTTAACTAAATAATGATCATTATGTAACTGCAATGTTTTCATGACTGTTGTAGCCTTGCTTTGCCCCTCTTTATTTCCGGGCTGACTTAAGTATGAATTTTTTTATTAATAATACAAAATTCTGAGGGATTCCCACTGAATTTTCCATGATTTCTGCAAACATAACAAAAAATGGGAAAAACCTACATAATGAATTATGGACTCTTTAATCTTGTCTTCACGGAGATGTATTAGTTATGTGATTCAATCTGGTGTGATTCGTAATGTTCCAATGAACGAAAAAAACAAAATACTTGTGTGTTAGCCCAAAACATGATATCTGGGAAAGCTTTGTTCACACAGTATAAAAGTATTAAGAGAATTCATCTACTTAGGATCTCAAGTGAACTCCCGGAATGACATTGAAGAGGAAATAGACAGACGAATTCTGGCTGCTAATAGGTGTTCCTTCGCATTTAAAAAGCATCTCCGTTCTGGAATTTTATCAAAAACAACAAAGGTCAGAATATACAAATCCTTGATTCGACCTGTTTTAAAATCCGGGTCTGACACCTGGACGCTTACCAGGACTCAGGAACTGGAACTCTCCAGGTTTGAATGGAAGATTTTAAGGAGACTTTATGGGGCCGCATATGTTGACGGAGACTGGAGAAGAAGAACCAGCCTCGAGCTGAGAAGCCTATACAAGGACTTAGACGTGGTTGATACGATTAAATTCTCTCGATTGAGATGGGCGGGACATGTCGTTTGAATGTATTCCTCGGAAACCCCCTCTAAAGTTCTATCGGAGAAATTGTCAGGACCACGGAAGGTCGGACGCCCTAGGCTCCGACGGGAAGACTGTGTTGCTACCGATGCATTATTGATACTTGGCATTCATGACTGGAAGGCAGCAGCACAAAACCGAAATAACTGGCGGTCATTGCTGGAGCAGACCAATACTTAAGTTGTGGGTCGTAGACCCGTATAATAATAAAAAATCTGGTGCGCGCAACACAACTTTCACTTACCAACCTACTTAGAGTAGGAATCAATGCGTTTTGATAAATGTTTAAACGCCAATTAGCAACTTCACAGAAAATAGCTTATTTCACTTCTGTTTGTTTTTCTCCATAAATAAAAGAGTATTACATTAATTATATTATATAATAATTTTATTATAAGTTCTCAATACTTGTCGAATTATTATTGGGTATATTTTTATTTTTAAGGGGATTTTTAAGGGGGGCGAACCCACAACCTTTAGTATTGTAGGTTGCCATGCTAACCACTAAACCACAGGTGACCCAACGCCTCGTAGTTAATTAAACTTAATTTCCATATATTTGTCCCTTACGCCTTTACGTAAACTGAGAGCGGATACTGTTCCTCCAAAACCAGCCTATATTTCCTTCAGAAATCTAATACGGAACCAAAGTTTGTAAAATAAAATAGAATTATGAAATACTATCTTGTTACTATGAAGACCCCACGCTAAGAACGTGTTCAGTCCATTTTTTGTGAATATTGTTTTATATTGCAATATAGTAAACCATTTCGTGTACCTACTTCCTACAAATCTATGTAGTTTACACGAAAACAGCGGGTTCAGTCCTTGAGATATTTACAATTCTTTTTTGGGGGCACACGCAATTACAATTCTTTTTTGGCCATTGATTCTTGTTGGACTAACAAATAATGTATTGTATTTTATTATCATTGCCATTATTTAAAAATATATTGAGCATACACTATTTTTTTCCCATTGGCTTAGAATTACTAGGTTGTGTTCTATACTAGAATTAATCTATCTTTCTGCTCTCCTGCAAAATTTGCAAAATGTGACTGAACACGTTCTTAGCGTGGGGTCTTCATATGTATTTCACTCCGTAAACTGCTTTAATTAATTTGAGCATCACGTATTTACTGTCTAAGGTACTATAACTTATTTTTATTGTTAAATAATTTTTTTTATTTTCAGGGATAATACGGAAATGCAAGCGTAATACTCCATCGTGTCGGATTTTATAATCCTCTATTTAGTTGTCCTCCTTCATTTATTTACCATTGGAACAAATAATTTCCATTAAATATGTATCAAAAAACTTTGACAACTCTTTCCCAGGAACAGAACGCCTTTACATATAAACAGCGGTGTCATTAAAGGCCTGTTGCGCATGAGAGGGCTCAACTTGTTCTATCTAACTTTTTTTTTTCTCCTTATTTATTCATTTCTGATTTTTAGGTATAATGATAGACAGTTAATTTCTCCATATGAATAAAATCAAAGGTTCTTTCAAGGAAAATAAAAAATTTCCTTCGCCATTTAAGCCCCCTCTGACCATTTCTAAGATGATAAAACCCACTGTCTATTAACTTAACTTTAATCGAAATCGTCGGAGCCGTTTTTGATAAAATTGAAATTTCACTCTTCGTTTAACATCTTAGCTTACTCTCATCACAGCATCAACAGTACCCTTCCCTTTTATAGAGCCAAATTGTATTGTGTGGCTTGCCTTTTCAAGAACTGGTCGTTGTCTGGGTAGGATCAGATGCTCCCCATCCTTTCTCATCTCATGAAGGAGGCAAATGGGCTTATACTCCTTGGAGAACTGCTTATCTCTGTCTCCTCCCTTGTAGAGAAATCTCAAGTCGGCTATCTTCCATTTTTTTGGAAAGTACCCTTTGTCGCATAATCATTAAAGATTCCTAATCTCTTCGATATAAGGAATAATATTCTTCAAGATCGCATCCAGTCTTGGATCACAACGGGATGTCTGCTTATCCACGGCCATACGAAGTCCATATATATCCCATGGTATATATATTTTTTATATATATACAAGGATTCTTCAACAATAAACTTAACCTAGGACTCCCGCTTTTCTGAGCGCAACTGATTTCGATTAATTGCTTTATTGATTGATAAATGATTTCAAAAATTGTTTTATTGTACTCAGACCTGGGCATTATTTATAATTAAAGTATTTTAAATACAAATTAAAATACTTTTTTTTTATTTTAGTATTTTAGAAATAAAATCACACGTTATTTTCATTTTAATTCTCAATGGTATAATAAAAAAAATAAAATTAATTTTAATTCTAGAATACTAAATAAATAAAAAAACATTTTTTTTGTATTTTACTACTTACTTACTAACTGGCTCTACAGTCCGGGGTGGACCTTGGCCTCCTTCACGATCTTTCGCCAGACTTCTCTGTCCTGCGCTTTGCCTCTCCAATTCTCTACTCTCATTCTCTTCAGGTCTTCTTCCACGTCACTTCGCCAAGATTTTCTTGGTCTTCCTCTTTTCCTTTTTCCAGGGAATTCCTCTCTCAGTACCTTCTTTGTGTTGGCGACATCAGGCAGTCTCTCTACGTGTCCCATCCAGCTAATTCTTCTGGCTTTTACAAAGCGCACGATATCTTCCTGTTTTAGTAGCTCATCCAGATTCTGATTCGTCCTTATCCTCCATTCTCCCCGAACACACAGGGGACCGAATATTCGTCTAATTATTTTTCTTTCAAATATCCTCAGAGCCTGCTGGTCGGCCACTTTCAGGGTCCATGTTTCAGCTCCATAGCACACAATCGGTTGGATCAAGGATTTATACAGCTTTAGTTTTGTATATCTGGACAAGAGCGTGGATTTAAAAAGTTGTAACATGCCAAAGTACGCTCTGTTGCCTGCCATTATTCTTCCTCTTATCTCTGGGCTGATCAGGTTTTCGTTATTGATTTGTACACCAAGATATGTGAAACTATCTACCGCTTCAAAAACATGATCCTCAAAGTTAAAATTATCCGATTTTTGTATTTTAAATAACAAATAAACTACACCCTAAGTAGGTTGTTTGAATTTGCACAGTTTCGTTATAGTGAATGGTGGTCGTTTCCACTAGAGCTCTCACCCCTCAAAATTTAGGCGGTATATTTATTTCAGTTTGATGCTGTTATTGCTATGTTTTTTGAAAATCCTTCATTAACCGCGCAAATTACAGGGATAAATGAAGAATCAATTATGATATTAAAAACAGTACTAGATGAATGTGATTTGCTATCTTATTTATTTATTTATTTATTTATTTATTTCGTCCTTCCTTGCCTTTCGGCAACACGGGTGTTGGCAACATTTCAAATGTTGCTATTGGGAAACGTTGAAGGTATACTTCAGTTGATGTTGTTTTGTTTTTTCTGTTCCTTCTTCTTCTTCTTCTTCTTCCTACTTCAGTTTTTCAGCTCCCCAAATCACCTTCTTCCTGGCCTTCTTCTTCATCTCCTCCTTCAGGCGGTCTTCCAGGCAAGGGTCCCTGCCTTGTCAAATTGAAATGGGCAAAGCCAACTGCAGTTTTCCACCCGTACACAAAGGACTTGTAGTACGGGTAGTTTGCCTCAGTTACCAGCTGAGGGAAATCGTTTTCTGCCACTACGTAGAGTCCAGTTTCCCTCAACAGTTTGGCCCTAAGTGCCTCAAAGAGTGTGCAGTCCACAATGATGTGCTCAGCCGTCTCCGGAACCCTGCATCTAGGGCATAGGGGATCTATGTCCTTTCCAAGACTGTGCAGTTAGGCGCGGAAACCCCCATGCCCCGTGAGAAATTGCGAAACCCAATAATCCGGAATAACCCAAGTCGACAATAACCGTGATCGGACGGTGGGGAAATATTTCCTCAACGTAGCTCCTTTCGTTGTATTCACCCACCTCCGGTTCCATTCATCAATTGTGACTTCTCGCATTGTTCTCTTCCATTTTCTTGGGTTTTCAGCAATTCTCGTGCGGATATTTTCCGGTAGAGCTGCTGAGCCTTCCCTTTTAAGGACATCCTTTAAGGAACCTTCACGCAGGAGAAGGTCGAGAGGTACCCCTCCTGCTAGGACCTGCACCGCCTCATGAGAAACACTTCGGTATGATTTTGTGACTCGTAGCAGAGCAGTACGCTGAAGCGACGCCAACCTGCGTATCTGCCGCTGTGAGGGATTCTTGAACCATCCGGGGGACGCGTATCTCAGAATACCCAGTATTAATCCGTTGTAAATGGTCATCGTCGCTGGGAATCTGAGACCCCAGAAGGCGCCCCCTAGACGACTCAGCCCGTTTAAGACTAGGGCCACCCTATTCCTGAGGTAGTCCAAGTGAGGGGTTATGTTAAATCCCCTACCGAATCTCACACCAAGGTAGTTGACTACCTCACTTGGACGTATTCTTGAACCCTCAATAACGAGAGTTATAGGGTGTGCCCTGTCAGTTTTCCCTCTTAGAAGAATGGCCTGAGTTTTCTCAGCTGCCATTTTCAACTTCTTCGCCTCACACCATCTTCCTATCAGGTTGGCGCATCGTTCTGCTTCAGCTTTTAAACCGGCTCTGCTGTTGGATGCCACTACAGCCGCCAGGTCATCGACGTAGGCTGTTGCAAGGAACCGCTCTTCCTCAAGCACCCCTAGCAACTCGTCAAATACCAGCTTCCATAGAGCTGGCCCAAGAACCGATCCTTGAGGGCATCCCCTCTCTATGGGAGCTTCTACCTCAAAGGAGCTACCTCGAATCCTTACGAACCTATCCTGGAGGTAGCTTTTGACGAGGGCATATAAGTTGCTAGGGGCATCATACTTCTGCAGCTGCTGGAGTATCAGAGGCCACCAGACGCTGTCAAAAGCGGAGGATATATCGAAAAGCAGTAACATGACATACCGCTCCGCCCTCTGTTCAACGTCTGAGCGAACTCGAAGCAGCGCATCAGCGGTTCCTTTACCTTTTGTTGATCCGTATTGCCGTGGATGGCTTGCTGTTCTTAGAACCGGCTGTAAACTGGCTAAAATAAGATGCTCCAGAACTTTGCTTATCACAGGGAGGAGACATATAGGTCGATATGACTTAGGAAGCTGCTTATCCCTTCCCCCTTCCTTGTAGAGGAGTCTCAGATCGGCGATTTTCCATTTCTTCGGAAAGTATCCCCTGTCCAGGCAATCATTGAAAATCGTTAATAGTCGATCTTCTATTAAGGGGATACTATTCTTCAAAATCGCCACGTCAATAACATCTAGTCCTGGAGCGCGACCAACTTTCTGCCTATCCACGGCAATACGAAGGTCGAATATGTCCCATGGCGGGCAAAAGTCCGTGCCTGGAGGGTATACCGTCGTGCGCCGTACAAAGGCCTCCTCTTCATTGTCCTGGGATGAATCATCGCTGGGATATGTCGCTTGGATAAATAGGGCAGCCGATTCCTCAAGAGTAGTAGCTTCAGCACCAGCATGTTTGATGGCTGCTAGCGGCTGCGGAGGAACTAATTTACCCAACGCGACCTTGTATGGGATACCCCAAGGGTTTTTGATGGACTCATCGACGATAAACTCGTCCCAGGATCTTCGCTTCCGTGAACGCACCTCGTAGCGGTACACCTTAGCCTTGGACTTATACTCGCTCCGAAGTGCAGTGCGCCTCTCGTCACATCTGCACTTCTGGTACGAACGCCGGGCCTTGTAGAGCTCTCTCTTCATCGTTGTTAGGGCCGGCGTCCACCATGGGACAGGTTTGACCCTCACCTTTCGGTGCTGAAGGGAATTCTCTGAGGCATCTAAGATAATATCGGTGATCCTGGTCACTCTGTAGTCCAGGTCATCAGGATAATCATAATGCCCCTCCTCCCAATCTTCATCGACAATTTTACCCTCCAGCATGCACCGAAAGGTACTCCAGTTGCTAATGCGGGTCACAAAACCCTTTTGAATGCCGTGGGAATAATCTATATCCTGTTGCAAGCTAAAAGCGAGGACTTTGTGGTCAGAACTCGTTTCAGGTCTGAGGGTCCAATCAACTATGCGCCCTGCGAGTGTTGGTGAAGCCAGCGTGACATCAATCCAACTCTCCCCCATTCCACCAGAGAACGTAGGGGAGGCAGTGATATCGTTTATTACCACCAGCTGGTTCCTTGTGATAAACTCACCGAGTAAACCACCTCTCCTATCTGTTCGATTGGATCCCCAGATCGTGTTCCAGGAGTTGGTATCTGAGCAAACGATCACGTTCCTTCTATGGCATATGATCGTTTCTATGGCAGATATGTTTTCTTCGATATCATTTCCGTGAGGTAAGTATGCCGAGAGTAGCGTAAAAGCGACTGCGCCCCACTTCACATAACACGCAACTCTGTCTGCCATAGAATATTGCCTCAGATCCATCACGTCGAGGTTCGGGTTGTTAACCACGATAGCAGCTCTAGGCCTCCTCTCTCCACTGCTTAGAGCTATAACCTTCGACGTGAGGCCAAACCCCGTGACCATGTTCCCACGGCAAGTGGGTTCCTTGTGATTTGCTATCTGTACCCGATTGATACTGCAGCATTTTGCAAGCATTCAGCGGAAACGACTGAGATGGCATTGACTCGGTACACCTGGTACTGTCTCCCATCGACCCTCCACAAAATTCATTTCCATGTAGCAGATATGATTGAGCACGCTGCTCTTTGTATCGGTTCCCTCTCAGAAGAGGCTCATGGAGAAGAAAAAAAATTATAAGCAGTTGAGCTCACGCATACGGAGTAAACCACTATAACAGACCATTGTTTATAATTAAAGATGTTCTGTTCATTTAATGGAAATTATTTGTTTCATGGGACCTATATGAAGTTTTCAACAACTACAAACAAAAATGAGTAATTCTACTTGTTTCTTTCCTTTCACTTAGTGAGGAAGAGTGATTTATTCATAAGATTTTTTCAAATGAAGGAGTCTCTTCGAGTCCGTATATTCAAATTTTATTTGATAACCCAAAGTTGCGGGCTATTGGACCATCCTCTGGGGTATCTATAAGTTACTTCTTTCTTATTTCAAATTGCCATCATATATTTTTAAACTCAGTTTAAAATGTGACAATGGAATGTTTCTTTCGTATATGCCAAATACTTAAAATGGGAAAGAGGACAAAAGTCTTGTATCCCGTTTAAAAAATGTATGATGACAATTGGCAATTTGAAATAAGAAAGAAGTAACTTAAAGATACACTCTGGCCAATAGCCAGAAATGTTGAGACATCAAATAAAATTTGAATATACGGAAGAGACCCCTTCATTTAAAAAAATCCTAACAATAAGTAAATGAATGTGGAAAATTGTGTGACTTTGAGAAAAGGCTTTTAACAAAACACGTCAATTTCTAATCAAAGTAAGTTGGTAAGAGAAAGTTGAGTGTTCTTCCATATATGTTATAGATTTTCTCCATATATTATGTTTAGCTATTTCGTATTACTAGGTATTATAAGGAACGGTTAATTTCTCCATATAAATTAAATCAAAGGTATTTTACAGGAAGAAAATATTTGTTCGCCATTCAAACCCCATCGGAAGATTTCAATGATGATGGGACCTACCTGAAATTAAAGGAAACTTCATTATCATTAAACTTGACAAGTTTAAACAAAATCGTTAGAGCCGTGTTTGATTAAATCGAAAAAAAAAACGCTTAAAATGTGACAAAATTTGTTGAATAAAGAGACCGGTTACACAATTGTAATCAAATTTTCGCTGTCTTTGCACTGGCAAATTGCTACTGTATGTATTACCAACGTACAATACAAAGACTAATATACTTATTTATATAACCCTTAAGGTAGAACTCACCTTCATGGGTTTATTAAGATAATTTCATACATTTCAAAGCTTCAAAGTAATAAATAAACAAATTACTTTTATTATCTGCATTGAATTTACCGAATTTTCTCACACTAGAACAATCAGTATCTTTTTTCAGAAACATATTTTCGTACCTCCTTCTCTTCTTTATAAAAATACAATTACGAAAAACAATCTTAAACACTTATGGAAATATTAAATTCTATGAAAATTCAATTTCTGCTTAAAAAATTCAATGCCGCATCTGATTAATAATTAACATTTATATATATATATATATAAAGATATAAGAACCCAGACAAAGGAACATAAAAGGAGGAAAATGAATCGATTGATCATCGCGAGGATTATTATTTGTAGGTATCTGTACATATTTATTTAATATTATAAAGTCATTAATTGTTTGTTACATAAAATTGTTTTCCCCAGTGATTACATTTGCTGTGGTAGTGATGAGCGACAAATGTGACGAAGAATGTGAACCGTCCAACTTACGCGTCTGCTTAAAAGAGGTGAAGCCCGATGGTACTTCCACAAAGCGCTATTTCAGCAGTGTATGTGAATATATAAAAGCAACCCAATGCGGTGGAGGTAAGTGTATAATCCTTTCAACAAAAAGAAAAAGATTGTCTTTTTGACTATTTCAAGTTTTGAGATTTAATATTAGACGATAACTAGGGAACGGAATTTACATATTTTTTTCTGAGCTTACAATTTTCATAAGAACGCTCAATTCAATCGTATTATAGCATTTCGAATCATTTTAACTCCTGTTTCTTTTACATATTTCTCTTGTAAATACATATTTCTAGTATAAATACAATTTTTACGTATTCAGTCTATCTTTTTTAATTTTTTATTTCATATCTCATTTTTTTTTCTCGTCAAATGGCATATAAAACAAAAAAAAATGTCTATTGAAATCATTTAATAACAGTTCATTGCTCCAATTCTAATGTTCTAAGAATGTTCCTGATAAATGTACTTTGTGGAAAAACTATTTAAAATGTATTTAAGATGAAACTCTTGATAAAAGTAGAGATATTGTTAAAACTGGGCCGCTATACATTGCTGACATAATAGTTGGAAAACTAAATGACAACTACCCCGTTTATTTAAAACTTCGTAGTTAAAAAAAAAAAAAAAAAAGGATCAACGGGCATTAATGGGCATGGCATCTTTCAAATTTGACGTGAAAAAACTTTCAACTGATATAAAACTCTTTTCAGGTCACATACGCTCTATTTCTCTTTCGAAAATGTAACATATGATTTAATATGTAATAATTTTAATTTGAAATTTTTTTTAAATTTTATGATATTCATTTATATAGGTACATACATATACACGTATATGTATATATATATATATATATATATATATATATATATATATATATATATATATATAAACATTCATATTCAGGAACTTATAGGGGATCGAAAAACTAAGACAAAATGTCCTTTAGATATTTTCTCGTTTTTGCTTTGTTTTGGAGAAACTACTTTCTTTCTATATATAAGGGAATAACATTATAAAAGATGATTAAAACTGTTTATCAAAGCATTGCTTATATAATATAAATTATTCCACTACATTATTAAATTTGTAAGATTTCTATAATATTAAGAAAGGTTTCAAGAATAATTATGTGAATTGAACATAATTATTTAAATATAATAATTTCATTTTACAACACTATGGAGTCTATGTGACAAATATTAAAAATAAATACAAAATTACGTAATTAAAGACGTTTATACATATAATAGTGATCGACTTGGCTTTATGGTTAGCTTGAAATGATTTATTAAAATAAGTTGAAATGAAACATCGCAACAGTACCTATACATAGATTAAAAGTCTCATATGGTAGGATACTGCTTATGTTTAAAAAATAAATTACTAGAAAATACACTGAATTTTCTACACAAATACTATTCCAATGAAATAATCAGAAATGAATATTTACTTATATTTTGTAATGATTGTTAAAGGTTTTTTTATTTATTATTTTATAGATAGCAGTTACGTTCGCTGCTGATCTTCGTTTGTATCAATAATCGCAGAGAATACAAGCCTAGGCCTCCTAATCTAGTTTGGGATTACTAACTTATGGTGACAGGAAAGATAAAGTAAATGTGAAATATATGTACTTATATGATGTTATTATGTTTTACTATTATTTGACCTCATTCATCTTTCCATCTTATATTCCCATAAATTAGAAGTATTTATTTCAGCAACTGTAATTCCTCCTACCAATAATAATATATACATAATAAGGACGCGACATTGATGTCGATATTTTGTCCAAATCGATGTTTGTCTGTCGATGTTTTGTTAATAATTAATGTTGTTTTCGTTACCTTTTTTTAAATTAAAAACTCTGTAATTATAAATATTACACTTAAAAATAAACATCTTTGTAAAGAGTAGCATTATTTTTAGTTATTTTTTTTTAATAGCCAAGTAATAATTAAAAATCCAGAGAAAAACCCATATCCATGTAGGGGTAGAGTTTGTAGCAAGTGGCAAAACAGACTCACACTGCAGGGCTCATGCATAGAGTATTGAATAACATAGAGGAGGCATGGCTACTGTGGCTGTGGCACACTACCTGAAAGTGTGCTCACTTCCCCCGACCCCAGGAGGTCCCATAGTCCCACACTTCAATAAGCTTTAAATCAGTTATTCAGCTCTCTTTGAATTTTTAAATGTGTGGCGACAACACACTAGCAATTAATCTATTACCATTATAAGATTCATTTTTATAACCTTAAAAACCATCATGGAAGATTGTGTCTGAAGACTTACTGGCCTTTAAAATGGATCAATTTGGACGGATTTAATTTTTTTCTATTGATTGATTCCTGTCAGAACTCAGTTTTTAATTTTTATATTGAAATAAGATGACCGTATAATTTGGAATAATAAATTTAAATCCAATGTTCAGAAAAAATTAAAAAGTTCTTGATTAAACATTGAGCCAGTAATTTTTTTACTTAGCGATTTTCTTATATGAATTCCCTAAAAATTAACATTCGCTCTACAAATTTACAAATTCTTATAGCATCATAAGCTGGTTGAAAAAAACCTCCTCGATTTTTGATGACTAGCAGACTTCTTTGTATTTAGTGGCGTCAAGCACTCTTTACATGATATTTTGGTTGAGTATTTTTACTATGAATCCGAAATAATACACTATTATTACCTTTTGGTTGATCTTATTAAGTTACTGAGTAACTTTTAATTTAAATGCAATTTTGAAATAAAAAATTACAATAATTGAAATAAAAATAACAATATACATTACAACCAATATATTACACTACATCGAAATAAATTCGATAGTACGTCATTGCTTTCAATGGTGAAGTCTTTAGACTTCGAAGGTTCTAATATTTAAAAATGACTGCGTAACTCGGCCATTGAGTGAGAAGATAATTAATGAAGACAAGATAAAAGAAATTTAAATTAAGCACTTAGGAAAACAAAAATTAGAAATTTAAGTATCTGTGGTTTTATTTTCTTCCACCACTATATTCATAGGATTTGAGATTTATTTGAACTACGTTGTTCACTTCGCAAACATTTATTCCCAAAATATTGATTTTATCCAACGGTATAGCATTTCCTCCACTTGATGAAGCTCTTTGTGTACAATGATTTTTCTAAAAAATTTACAAAACTCAAGAACACTGGGATTATATTATGTTCTCCTCGGATTCTGATGTAACTAGTAATTTTTCCAAGTGGTCTGGGGTTATTTTGTATGAGGGAATATACTTTAACATTTTCTCTTTCTTGACCAATGTGCAGTACACACTGCTATATTTTAAACTATTAGCCCAGACAAAGAAGCCCAAGAATCCTGTTTTCCTAGAACCATTGATGACCGTTGAAACCAACTATTCATGCTTTAAATACATATTTAATATAACGGATGAAGCTGAGATAATTGTATTCGCAAATGATATCCTAGTACTTTTTAAGTCAAAATACTTTTACCAGCTACAAGTTCAGTGCAACAATGTCCTAGGTAAACTGTCTACTTGGTCACATAATAAAATATTGGCTTTTAAACCAGAAAAAAAATAAATTCTTTATATTCTCGAGAAAATTCCAATATATTTTATAATTTACCAATATAATATATAATTTACAAATTATTAACTTATAATACAATACCATACAAAGATTAATAGCCATTAAAATCATTAAGGTTATAGAACTATACCTTATAACGCGTCGTGCATACTCGCAAACAATACTCCGATTTCCATCTTATTTAAAGAAATAGCAGAGTTCCTACAAATAAAGGCACTGGAACTAAAACTTGCAGATTTCCCGATATCTGAAATTGGCGAAAGGACTCCTTTTGAATCTTGGATACACCCTAAAGATCTTACAAAGCCAGACGTGATATATAAAGAAAATATCTTTTTAATATTTTTACAGACGGCAGCAAGGACCAAGACAAAGTAGTAGCAGCCATCGTAATATTCGAAAGGGCCCAGTTGATCCACACAGGGCGTTTTTAACTCGGAACATACTGTTCAAATAATCAAGCAGAACTGTTCCACCTTTTATTAGCCGTATTATACATTCAAAATATACATAGGCATATAGACATATTACATTTGAACAATATTTGAGAATGCCAAAAAAACAGGCATGCATACAAACATTAAACGACAGGGCAGAACTTAAAAGAATAACTTACAAAATAACAAAAAATTTTACGGGACATGGTGCAGCCAAATTTATCTGTTCAGGTTTAAGCTAACTGAAATTCTGAACGGAGAAATTCTGTATCTGTGCGGACAAGCTTATTTCCTTTAAATGGGTAAAAGCTCACGCTCTTGTGCTAGGAAAGGAGCTAGCGGATGAAGCAGCTAAGGCTGCGGCAAGGGACACAGCTCTCCCGATTGTTTTCAACAAGGCACCGATAAGCCCAATTAAACAATATTTGAGAATGCCGACAAAACAGGCTTGGGACGAAAAATCGGTATCGTCGACAAAAGGACGATATACTTACGAATACATACAAACATTAAACGTCAGGGCAGAACTTAAAAGAATAACTTACAAACTAACAAAATTTTTTACGGGACATGGTGCAGCCAAAAGTTATCTGTTCAGGTTTAAGCTAACTGACGAGAAATTCTGTACCTGTGACGGACAAAGCGAACAAACCTACGACCACTTACTTTTTAATTTTTCCAAACTGGACAGGTACAGACACAAACTGGTCTCGGCAGTACTATTCAATTCCTACAAATGGCCGCCTTCACCGAAGGATCTAATAGGGAAATATTTTCCAGAATTCGATGCATTTGACCGGATCGACTTCTCTGAACTATGCACACATGCCAACAGAAACATACAAGAATATGACACATGCATTATATGCATTTACATATATTTTTTTATTTATTGTATTGGTTATTGTATGTATGTATTTTATATTTGTATGCATTCTTTATGTTTATGTTTATGTTCATGCTTTTTGTATGTATGTATTTTATTGTTGCATTATATTCTACATTATATTCCATTAGATGTAAATTTGTCTTTGTAAAATTTTATATATGTATGTTATATGACAAAAAACTATTAATTGATTTTATGCACGTAATTAAATACGCGTTATGTCGTAAGATGGTACGCTTAGAAATAAAGTCAATCTTTACAGGGTCACTGTAATGAGAACAATGAAAAAAATGTTTTGACATAAGCAAAGATTTTTTTAACATAATTATTTTGATATAAACAAATATATCATAACTCAGAGGTTTTAACAAAAATAAAGATTATTTATTTTTTTGTTGCTATTTACCCTATACCCTTAGAGATTTGGTCAAACATAACCGCACCTCAGTACGAACGCGTATCGGCTCCTATTCGAAAGCTAGATAGTAACGGGTCGGTTGACCTGGTATCAGGCATGTGTGATCGGTTACTATCTATCCTTCGTAAATGAATCGGATCCGATAAATGCCCGTGCTGCGTTGCGGTTATGTGTGACCAGACCTTAAGAGTCACTTGCGTTTTATATATATATTTTTTATATTATATTTCTCGGTCATTATAATCCGGTCTTCTTTTAAAATTAAAGACCTTATTGACGTTCTGTTCATCGTCTTCCAATAGATAGGGTAGTTCTTCAAAATTTTTACCAGATCTCGTTTCTTGATACTTTTGACAATCCATTAAAAATTGTCTACGTTAATTATTAAGGAGCATTCTCAACAATTGGGTGGTTCTAATTTTTCAAGAGGAATTCATTTATCAGTTTGCTATGGCCTATGCGAAGACGACATAAAATTATTTCTTCCTTATTTGACTTTCCATTACTTGTTTTCTTTTTTGGTTTTTTTCTTCTTTTTTTTTCCCAACCCCAAATCCGATGTATGCCCCTGGTGCGACAGCTAAAAATTCAACTAAATTTTCAAACATTTAATAAAGTTTGTTTCATTTTTACCGACTTTTTTTTCCCGCTTATTCGGTCTCAAGAACGGCTCTAACGATTTTGATTTATTTCGCCATGTTTAATAAGAATCAAGTATTCTTTAAAATCAAGTAGATTTTATCATCTTGGAAATGGTGAGAGGTGGCTTAAATGGCGAAGGAAATTTTTCCTTTTCCTATAAAGTACCTTTGAATTTGTTTGTATGGAGACATTAACTGTCTCCCATCATGCCAAAAAAATAAGTACCTAATGGTAAAAAAAATCGAAGGAAAAGAAGAAAAAAATATTCCGACAATTCTTAACACGTTCAACGCGTTCTGTTTGTGAGGAAGAGTTGCCAGTGTGTTTTGAAACATATAAATTTGATGGAAATAATTTGTTTCCACGATAACTAAATGAAGTTTTCAAAAACTAAATAGAGAATCAGACTCTATGTAGTATTATAGTTGGTAAGAGAAGAACTTTAGAAAGAATAATATTCATTTTATGAAGTCGTAAAATGTATAAATGCGCTAAAAAATCATACTATCTACTTTTAAAGTAGATACCTACGTTCCGGCAATACTTAAAACGCGTCGACAATCGATTCCGCATGCGCCGTGACAGCCCATTATTAATATGAAAAGGATTTAATCGCTTGCGAATGAACTTACAACCTATTTTAAGTTGGAACATACATATTTAATGGAAAATGTTTTACGTGGTAGCTAAATTAAGTTGTCATAACAACTAAATAACTAATGCAGAATCACTAAAGCAGACACCATGGTGTGTAATGTTTGCATTGCCATATCATATGTATTGAGGACAGTGCTTTCTAATATAATCACAAAGAAATGAATAGTGAAATATTTTTGTGCGTTCAATTTCTAATGTTAGTTATGCAATTAAAAAATAAATCATTGTCTATTTTTATTTAAAGAAAAGAGGTGGTAAGTGAAAGTTTTCAGGTGCGCGCGCCCCACAAGATATTTTTATTATGATCTTTGAAACAATCTATATGATTAGATCATAATTCGGAATGAATATGTTCTTTTTTTTTTAATGCGAAATTACACCATTCGAAAAACAGTCACCTATATAAGTCCTTAATTTAGAGACGGAAACAGCGCATAGCTGATGGGAGGGACTAGGTTTCATGGGAGGAACACGATTCTTATAAACTTACTTTTCTCAATTCAATGTCGGGAAATTTAATGTGAGAAAACAACGCGGTAAAAAATTGAGTAAGTTATATTCAAATGACACCCCTTTTTTTATAGCACAACAGAAATAAGGGTGCCTAAATCCCATAGCCATATATTATTAACATGATATGTTACTTCATCATAACAGAAATTTATACTTCAATCTTTAATGATCATACGTGCCACGTCCTTATTAACTTTATCTGGTGTGTTAAGCCATATCTGTTGTCATATTCTGTTACCATATTCTGTAGGCATATAATTATTATATTTAAGGAGTCTGTCATGAAATAAGTATTACGAAAACATTTATATGCTATAAATATTATAAAAAATATTGATATCGTCTTTAAAAGTTATAATTTACGCTATGGAATTTAAAAAGTTAATCACATTGCTCGGTTTCGATCATTATGTAACTCCAATGTTTTCATGACTGTTGTAGCCTTGCTTACCCCTCTTTATTTCCGGGCTGACTTAAGTATGAATTTTTTTATTAACAATACAAAATTCTGAGGGATTCCCACTGAATCTTCCGTGATTTCTGCAAACATGACAATAGGTGGGAAAAACCTACATAATGAATTATGGACGCTTTAATCTTATCTTCACGGAGATGTATTAGTTATGTGATTCAATCTGGTGTGATTCGTAATGTTCCAATAAATGAAATAAGGAAATCAAAGGATCAAGGAAACTGATTCGAAATTAATCAAGCCAATTTTCTAATAAACCATTCTGGATGAGATTACATGTTTTGTAAAAATCTGGTGAATCCCCCAAAACTAGTAAGATTCACTCGCATAACAATGGAGGGTAATCTGTGCTGTGTTCGAATGTTCGGGGATCTCTCAAGAAGCTTCAACACAGGGACGGGAGTCCGTCAGGGCGATGGTTTGGCGTGTCTTGTATTTAACTTGGCTCTCGAGCCAGCTGTGAGGAATTCTCGCATTCAGACCACTGGGACACTTCTAAATAGGCTTGTTCAGGCTCTTGGATATGCTGACTATCTGGACCTTGCCGGAAGGGCACTGGAAGCATTTAGGGGAGCTTTTGAGGCCCTGGAAGTAGCAGCAGTAAGCATTAGCCCAAAACATGATATCCGGGAAAGCTTTGTTCAGTTGGGTTCACACAGTATAGAAGTAGTAAGAGAATTCTTCTACTTAGGCTCTCAAGTGAACTCCCGAAATGACATTGGAGAAGATATAGACAGACGAATTCTGGCTGCTAATCGGTGTTCCTCCGCACTTAAAAAACATCTCCGGTCTAGAATATTTTCAAAATCAACAAAGTTCAGAATGTACAAAACCTTGATCCGACCTGTTTTAACATACGGGTCTGACACCTGGACGCTTACCAGGACTCAGGAACTGGAACTCTCCAGGTTTGAACGCAAGATTTTAAGGAGACTTTATGGGGCCGCATATGTTGACGGAGACTGGAGAAGAAGAACCAGCCTCGAGCTGAGAAGCCTATACAATGACTTATACGTGGTTGATACGATTAAATTATCTCGATTACGATGGGCGGGACATTTTGTTCGAATGAATTCCTCCGAAATCCCATCTAAAGTCCTATCGGAGAAACTGTTAGGACCACGAAAGGTTGGACGCCCTAGGCTCCGATGGGAAGACTGTGTTGCTACCGATGCACTATTGATGCTTGGCATTCATGACTGGAAGGCAGCAGCACAAAACCGAAATAACTGGCGGTCATTTCTGGAGCAGGCCAAGACTTAAGTTGCGGGTCGTAGAGCCGTATAATAATAAAAGAAATAATAAAAATCTGGTACTTAGAGTAGGAATCAATGTGTTTTGATAAATGTTTAAACGCCATTTAGCAACTTCACATAAAATACCTATCCCCTATTTTGTGGCCTCATCTAATTTCCATCACCGATTGTTAGCTTCTTTTAATTTATAATTTTTAATTATTATTAATTATAATTATCTTATATAAAATTGTTAATTTTTAATATTCAATTAATTTTAATATTTATATGTATCAAAACACTTTGACAACTCTTTCCCACTCTTTCTCAACAGCGGTGTCATTAAAGGCATACTGCGCATGCGAGGTGTCAACTTTTTGGATTTAACATTTTTCTTTTTGTCTACTTATTTATTCATTTCTAATATTTAGGCATAATGAGAGACAGTTAATTTCTCCATATAAATAACTTTTTAGAACAAAAAAAAATCGTTCGCCATTTAGACCCCCCGGAATATTTCTATGATGATAAAACCTACCTGATGTTACAAAATTCTTGTTTCCCAATAAAAATGATAAGTTTAATCGAAATCGTTGGAGCCGTTTTTGATAAAATCGAAAAAAATGTTTGAGCTGTTTAATTAATTTTAATGAGCTAGTCTGTTCACACACGCACACACACACACACACACACACGCACACAGACCATTTCGCGGGACTTGGTTATATGGACTCAGGGGATAATAAAACGCGTATTTCCGTTGAAATCCGAAATTTATCATGATCTCATAACTTTCCTTTACTATACACTTCATATACAAGCAAGTGAAAGTAAAAAGAGAGAAAGAGATGATGTTTTTGAAGGTTCCTGTGAAAGATTAGTGTCAATCTTTACTGTTCCCGGTTGCGCGATTTGTATAATACTTTACTTTTTGTAATTGTACTAAATGTTGTTTGTAATTTTTGTAAGTGTACCTCTTTTTATATATCACGGTATCTTGAAGAGAAGGCCGAGCGCTAGATTTCCTCATCCCGCTCCAGATGAATGTCTGAGGTTCAAAGCGTTAGGTATGTGGTTTCACTTTTCTTCAGTTCAACTGCCCTTGTCGACATGCGAATTCCCAAAGAGGTCCTAAACGCCGATCAGCCCCAGCAGACCCACACAATGGCTCCCTTCAAATATTCCCGTTTTAATGGAACTCTGGGATATAATGTATAGGAACCCAGAAAAACCATATCTAAGTTTTCCAAAAAAAAAAATACATCGAGGGCTTTCTTTCCCTATAAAAAAAAAAAAATTCGCAAGTTTTTGGTTCTTCTTTGCCCCTATCTCCTTGAATGGCCAAAATCATTAATACATCAACAATACTTATCAAAATAGAGGTTGTTAAAAATTAGTAACTTTCGACAAAAAATATATAAAACTGCTAAATATTCAAGTTTATGAAGTACTGTATGTATAACTACTGTAATGTATATGAAGTATGAAGTAATTTTATCAAGTACTTATTTCTTTTTTTACGAAATGGATTTTTTTACCGGTTTCTTTTTTTTGTCCCACGTAATAATACGGATATGTTTTGAAAAAATATAAAATGAGATGATGTTTATGAGGGATCCTGGGGAAGGCTGGTGGCAATCTTTACTGCCCCTTTCCGTATTCCTTTGTTAATTTGTCGACTTGATTTACTCCTTTAATTCAAAATAAATTGAGAGTCTTTAAAGGGTAGAACTTCAGAATTGCAGCTCTTGGGCGAGGCCTATTTTGCACCGTTTAGTTTGAACCGTTTTGTGGTTATTGCTGTAACAATGTCGACAATCATCTTCAACGGTTTCAATAAAGACATTAGGGACTAAAATTCGAAAACTAAGTTAAAATTTTATAAAAACAGTAAATAACCCTTCTATCGATTTCTATTAACGTTATAGTTACGAAAGACGGTTTAAAAAAGAAACTAACTCGACGGTTGATGAAATTAGGATTTTCCCCTTCCAAAAATAAATAATTAAAAATTAATCGAATATTATTGAAGAATTCAAGTTTTGCAATAATAATAATATACTACACCTTAAGGATAACAAACAAAAATATGTAAATAAATGTGGGTAAAGCAATTTCCTGTGAATCTAAAGTTCTTTTATTTCTCCTAACCATCCGGAAGAAATTACATTAATGATTTCCTACTGGTTTATTGATTTTTGTTGACGATTCGAAATTTAAATCCTTTAAATGGGGACCAAAGCAGTCCGAGAGAAGGCAAAAAGAAAAAGTAAATATTTATAAGTTAAAATTAATATTTAATTATTTTAGTACTAATAGAATAAATGAAGTTTATATTAATATGAAAAAAAACAATGGTCCTGCAAGGTCCTTTTTGTTGACGATTCGAAATTTAAATCCTTTAAAAGGGGACCAAAGCAGTCCGAGAGAAGGCAAAAAGAAAAAGTAAATATTTATAAGTTAAAATTAATATTTAATTATTTTAGTACTAATAGAATAAATGAAGTTTATATTAATATGAAAAAAAAAACAATGGTCCTGCAAGGAAAATATGATGGCTAAACGTGTTTAGCAGCTTTGATTACGGCATATGTTCGTAAAAAAGTAATGAGCCTAGAATTGTAAAATATTCCCACGTATAGGGAAAAATAAATGAGTAAGGATTATAAAGGTAAAAGCTGAGGTGGGAAGAACAATAGTTTTCTGAAAATCTTTCAGTTGAAGACATGATCCTCAAATTCTGCTTTGTTACAGTACTGTGTAAGTATGGATACGTTCAACTTTAAACCACTCGCTGTTGTTTTAATTAATTGTCTTTTTTTATTTTTGTTGGTTTCACAGACCTTAGCCACTTACATCAGCAAGTTGCCTCAAACCAGTCCGAACATAAAACGCCTTAGATTCTTCTCCTTGTATTAGAACTGAGCATTTAGGGTTATTAGTACACGCTTACGTCGACGACGAGACTCCCAACTCAGTCATCATTCTCTAAAGTCACCTTCTGCCCACCTAGTCATAGGCTGCTTTGCAATTGACAAGTATAGCGTGTCCATCTCGATTCATGTTCAGTGACTGATTCTTCTAAAGCCGACTTGGTTTTCACCTATTATATTTTCATAAAACGGATATATCCGGTCATTGATAATCATTATCTTGTAGATGACCGGGAAGAGTGCTAAGTCCTTGTAATTATTGCACTCATGCATGAAGCCATTCTTTATGAGAGGATGAGGCCCATGAAAGTACCAGGGGGGTGGGGGGGGAGCGGCAGCTGCCCTTGCCTAGAAGCAAGAAAAATAAATTTAATTAGAATAAAAATCAGTTTTTTTTAAGCGAAAAACTGTACTAATTGTCAAGGCTCAGCTACAATTGTTTTTTTTACAAATTGTATATACTTTTCTAAAAATTTTAGTCTCATTCGCCTATTACTTCCGAAAATGTTTCAATTTGAAGGCCTATCTCTTGCCTCCCCCTATTGACTATGACTCCCCCCCCCCCCCACACACAATTTAGACCCTGGGTACGCGCTTGATAAAGCTCGGATTCCAAACCTCTAGAGTATTCTTACCTCTCTTCCCGTACCTCCTGAATTAAATGTAGTAACATGTCTTTTGATTTTCTACACCATGTTTAAACAACTCTCTCTCTCTCTCTCTCTCTCTATATATATATATATATATATATATATATATATATATATATATTTCTTTCTTTTTTTTTAAATCTGCACAAAGCAAGTAGCGTGTTAGTGAAAATAAAATGTTTTCTCCCTTATAAGGTTTTTTTCTTTTTAAGTAGATATTTATTTTTGGAAACCATTGATTTTTGGAAGTGAGGTGGTTCTATACCCATTGATTAATTATGTAATAATAATACTGCACTACCAAAGAGAAAAGCAGTAACTAAATAATTGTAAGATATATTATTGCTTGATTCGTTGTAAAATCCTGCATTCGATGAAGAACTAATAAGTATAAAGAAAATAAGGAAAGATTAAACTAAAATAAGTTGTTTATTGGTTTTCTATGGAATATCGAATGGAGAATTTGAGGAGAATTTCACAACGAGTCCAACGATACCATTAGCAAACAATTTTGGAATAAATGAGTTTCTCTCAGAGCATTTGGTACTTTCCTATTTGATAGCCTCCAGTTATTTAGTATATGTTACTGTTACTTCATAGTAGATTACTTCACAGGGTCATCATAACCTTCCCTTTAAAGTTTACAAACATATGTTTTTTCTAAACCCTTACTTCAATGTTAATTTCACTGATAAATATTTATTATTACTACACTTTTAATAAATTAATGAATAAATTAAAAAAACAAAACAACATTTTATTGAAAATTACAAACAAAAGTTATGAATAGAAGAATTCCAGAATTCCAACTGATAACTTACATCCACTTCTTTGGCATCTCCATCTCTTATTAATCCCATGGCTCAATTTCATTTGATGGCCATTTCTGCAAATTATTTCTGATGGTAGTATTCCCACTTTTTGTAAATATTTAATTGCGTGGTGTTCGGAATTAAGTAAATCCCACAATTTCATCTTGGAGATATTACACACAACAATTAGATTAGAGATCACAAAAATAATAAATGAATATCAGATAGGTTAGAAGGAACCATCTGGTTTTAAATTAATAGTGATTTCATAAAAGTAACAGTAACATATACTAAATAACTGGGGGCTATCAAATAAGAAAGTACCGAGCATTTAGCGGTGCAAAAGTCTTCAAGGGTGCTATTATGAAAACAATCACAATAAATAATTATAAAGCTTACCAAATTGTACAATGAAACTAAAACTAAAACCCAATGGATGGGTAAATCAATAAAAAAGGGCTGCAATTTGTAATTAAAAATTTACTCAAATTAAATTCAATAGGTTTTATTTTACGTCATTAATGCATTATTGAAAATATATTATGTTCATCGCAATTAAGATTATAAAAAACGAAAACAATCTATAAAGTGTAATATTATACCTTCATGTAAATTAGAATGCTACTGACTTCTAATAATTATTCTATAATACCAATTTGGGTTTTTCAATATGATAAAATGTTTCCAAATGTTTTTAAACTGCCGCATATATCTATTAATAATTGCGATTATAGCTTTATATTGCCCCTCTTATGTTTGCAAAACATCTTTATATAAATTTGTAATCTAGTGCTCTTGAGAATATAATTAATAATTATAGAAAATGAAAAAATATTAACTGACAACTGAATTTTTGTATCATTTTCTACACATTTATTCATGCGCTGAGTTTTCTCATAAATACTATATTAGGCTCTGAAAATTACTTTCAGTGAATATTAATTAAAGAAGTTAACCATTTAAAATAATATTAGTACCAAGTGCTAAATCTGAACTTCGTTTTTTGACTTTTGCGCCGCTAAATATACGATTTTCACAGTGCGTCGAGAGATCTAGAGCTTTGTCATGAATTAACCCTTAATAATTTAATGATATTGCAGTTTCTTTCATGCAATGGTCCTGTTTCTGTTACTGATTTGAGTATTTGAAAACATTTTTACTTAGAAATGAAGCTTTCCTGTTTACAGTATTCGGCATGTCAGTCGCAGATTCAGATTATTATATATTAAACAACTGTAGGAGCATTTTCTGTTTTGACGAATACATACCAGTTTGCGGAGTGGAATACAGCGGTAGCGAAATTGCAGACATGCGCATATTTGAGAACTCATGTTACATGAAATTGGAAAACGCCTGTTATGGAAGTAAGTGTGGATTTTTATAAATTTGTATTCTCTAGGGGAATCACTTTTGAAATGCATTACATTTTCATCTAATTTGTTATATTCCCCTGATGTTTGTATATTGTTCACTATTAATCCAGTTATATGAGAGTATTTACTTAATAATAACTTTTCACATGATAGTAACATTTCACATAATAAATAACCCATATTTGTCATAAAAATAATTTGGGTCTTTTTCATTTTAGGAAACCTTTTACTAAGTTATGATAACGGTTATTTAAATAATAACAAAGGTTACATCATTATTGAAAAACACATGATTTATTTACTATCTAACTTATTAACAAGAAATATTGCAAAAAAAATCTGTGATGGTAGCAGCTGACATACCTAACTCTTTCTTACAAAAAGATGTCGTGTAACCATTAGCCCATAAATATATAAATAGTTTGACTTGGGCTGAAACCCTGCAATTTTCGAACCATGTACCTTTATATATACTTCTGGATTGGTTACATCCCTGTCTTCGTCATCTCCAAATCGGAACGCATTTCTCACAGTAAATTATTTTCATGTAGTGTCTTTCTCTGCATTTCATTTTTCCATGTAGAACACCGATTCTTTGTAAAAACTTTATAGCTATTTTATTTGACTTCAAAGCTGAATATAATTCTAATAGATTCATTTTTAAAATACAGAGCACAGATTAACTTTATACACCAACTCATAATAACCTTTAGAGAATTTCAAATATGAAATCATATGATTTTATCTGATATAAATAAATCACTGTTTAAAGTCATAAAATAACCGTTATTATAACTTAGTAACAGGTTGTCTAAAATGAAAGAGACACAATAATTTCTATTAATTATATTTTAAATGTTCAAATGAAACGTATAAAGGTCTGGCCACACATGTCCGCACCGGATCCGCACCGTAGCAATAATACAGGTTATGTTCAGAATATTTTTAATTTAACTTACATATTACCTGTAGTTATGCCTAACGTGGCCTGTGTCTGACATGTGTGGCTTGAACTTTAAAGGTAATATGTAAGTTAAATTAAAAATATTCTGAACATAACCTGTATTATTGCTACGGTGCGGATCCGGTGCGGACATGTGTGGCCAGACCTTAATGGAGTACAAAAATGGTGGTTTTGCTTGTTTATTGGACGTCATTTCACACTTTATTTACCTGACATTGTACGGGCTCAGGACATCCCCATTTTACGTCCTATTCGAGGGATAGCATAGCCAAGGAGTTTTTACTCCCTTTAAAAAATCCGAGGAATACCGCTGGAAGCGATCCCGCGACTTTTAATAAGATGGCGGTTTTATTTTATAGTCAACAAAGTAATTATTGGCATATGTATGTATTAATAATGATTAATTACGCATGGAATATGATTTTTTTTTTCTTACTGCTTAAGTGCTATTTACTCATCTTTTATTTGAACAACAATAACAATTACTCACTATCCATTCCCCTTCTACAATATTACTATGACCAACAAGCATCTTCACAATGAAATAATATGTTCTTTTACAAATTTACAGGATATTTCGTTCCCTGCTGAAAAGCCTCAAGAGCAAAACAAGGATATGGAAAAAACAAGAAAAAAAAAGAAGATATTTAATAAATATATATGTAAAAGTAAATCGTTTTCTTTCCAGTTTTGTTGATTAAGCATCATTAATAATTAAACACTTATTATATAGCTACTTTTATAAATCCTTCACCACACACCTTCGCTACAGCAGACACCTTTCTTTCCCGCTGGGTTCTCTCAGCCTTTTCTTCAAGTCTCTTCTATAGTTCTCACTACATTCCTCACCTTCCGTATCGAAAACTTTACAAGTTTTACTTTCTCCGCTCCGGATGGTTACTAACTATTTTCTGTCAACAGTTGGCTTTGTTACAAAACAGAAGAAGTTAATTTTAATAATAATAATAATGATGATGGCTAAACGAACCCGTATATACCGATCGCCACCCAGACCCAACTTTGACAGATTTGCCTTAATGCAAACATCCCACTTCCGTCTCGGCCTACCCCTCCGACGTTTCCCATTGGGCATCGCGCCTATTAATCTTTTCGGAATTCGTTCACTACTAAGTTTTTCAATTTTACACGCCCATATTATTCGTTTCGCTGATTACCCATTTTATCACGTCAATTATACAAATATTTAGTGACACTCAGTTGGCGTTGTGTAAGCGTCTGAATTCTCCAGTTCATCTGTAAACATCCGTCTTAGGTCCAAATATACTATGCAAATATACTTTATTTCCAAAAACTCTCAGCCGTAGCTCATCCCTCAATGTCTGCAGCTACATTTCGCATCCGTAAACGACCGCATCCATAGATAAGAGTTTTGTGAATCCTAATTTTTAAGTTTCGGGAGAGAAGGCGCCATTTAAGCAATTTCGCTACTGAAAAGTACAAGCATTACCGACTTTTAATCTAGCCTTAATTTCCTCATCGATTTCGCTTTACTCTAATTACCATCGTCCCTAAATATTTAAATGCCTCAAAGTGTTCAAACCGTTAACATTTCTACGACTAATCATATATTTTGTCTCATCCTTATTTTTTTCCAGCCCAAATTCTTGACCGGCTTTCATCAACGTTTTTAGATTTACTTCTATGGTTTCCGCATCCTCAAAATCAAATTCAAAACCTTTCCGGTATGTGCCACCTCCCTAATGGCGTATTCTAGAGCTAAATTAACACGTTCACGCCGCACAGTGAGACGAATCGCCAATCTAGGTGGAAATAGTTAATATCAACTAAATGAAAAAATCATGACAACAACAATCTAACTAGGTCATTTCCAAATTATTAATCGCTTGAAGCAAATATTAACAGAATAATGGGGGGTTGAACACGGTAGTTCCCTCATAATGCTCAGACAGTTAATTTCCGAATTATATTGCAAAATTAATAAAATCGAAGAGTGGATTGTGTTGTTTTTTTTTAATTTATACTAGGGAATAGAAGACGATTCATAAATTAAGTTTATATAAGTTCTTGGTCCTTTAAATGGGATATAGTACAGATATCCTTTACTTTCAATAGCCAGTAAGCTATTTTTTTATTATAAAAAATAAGATTACTGAAAATCTACACCCAGATATTTTAACAGAATATAGTTCACACTATATAGAAACAAATTATTCATTATGAATAGCTAATACCTGCTAATAAAGGTGTTCGGTTTTTTTAAAGGTGTAAATCTCTCATTGTCGAAAGCCTATAATTTTCATATTCGGAGACGATGCGGAGTTGTTAATGAAATTTATAATCATATATTGATCCAGTTTCATCATAATACATTATGGAAATCTCCAAAGGCACAATAAAACGAGATTCTTCGGCCAAGAGGACAAGAATTAACAGCAAATGGTAATTTTTTTTGCGAAAGAGATTTCTTTTATGTTAAGGAACAAAGAATAGATGAAATGAAAAAAATCATTCCGGTTTCATGAAATCATCAGTCTACCCGAGTCATTGAAAAACTATAAATTGCTTGAAACAAATGCCAAAAAAAAAAAGGTTTAACACCGAAAATCCGTCAGGGTGTTGTCAGTTAATTTTCACATCTTTTTGCAAGTGTCCAAAATAAATAAGTGTATTTTGTTTTGTTTTGGAAACTAATTTATACCAGGCAATTCGGCAAGGAAGTTGATATCTGTGTTTGGCTTTTAAAATGAGGAGTACACTAATTTATTTCCAGTAGTCGGAAAGCTACTTATTTTATTATTTAAAAAAATGGGGTTACCAAAAATCTACTCTGAACTACACCCATATATTTTCATACAGTATAATCAACACAAAATAAAAAAAAATAAACGTTTCTTTACGAATTTCTATTATCTGTTTAGATGGGTGTGCGGTTTATTTCAAGCGTAAACTTGTCATTAGTGAGTGCCTTTCACGAGTTGGGGAACAATACAAATTTAGGCTGGTTCAACCATGTAACTTTGTCAACTCGATATTGTAGACTTGTAGTTATTTTATTTTCAAAAGAGACTGCCGGCGTTACCTTAATGATTTGTGAAGAAGAATGTAACCAGGATTAAGATATTCCAGATTTGAATGAATAAAAACGATGAAATATTCGGTTATTTGTTTTTGGGAATTTGATATTACAATTTAATAGGTACACATTTAATTTTTATATTTATTTTGTAATTTCTATTTTACTTTAATTTATAATTTCAGAATAATACAACATTTTAAAAATAATTATTAATATAATTATCCCATTATATAGGTACAATTTTCTTAAATAATTATATTTTATTTTTTCTATTTTAATTTTACATTTTATTTTATTGTTATAAATCCTTAGTCAGAAAGATTGTGTTGACTTTTATTTATTAATTCATGCTTAAATTTAATCGTTTAGAAAAATTAAAATGAAACAATTCGCTTTCAGAATTATTTCCACCTTGATTGGCGATTCGTCCCAATGTGCGCCGGGGCTGTAATTCATGCTCCTCACCTATTGGCGGCTTACCTTAATAATTTTCGCTCTATCGGACGGGAGTTATTCAAGGGCATTATGCATTATTGACAATCCAACATTAATAAAATAAACGATACAATCCTACCTCGTTATAAATCGACGCGGTAAGTTTTGTGATTTACTAGGTGTCCGATGCGGCAGTCTAGTTTAAGCCACCAGAGTTACAAGCCGGCGTGGACGAGTTTAATAAAACTGGTGATAGAGATCACCTTGTTTCAAACCAGAGTGAACCTTCTCAAAAAAATAACAACCGATTCTTACTTTATTGAACGTTTCGGTCATCCACCTTTTTACTAAGTTTACTACCTTTTTTGGTATTCCCTGCTCGACAAGAATATTACACAGCTTTTAGTGGTTAACCGATCATATGCCTTTTTGAAATCGATGAAATTATTTCTCTAATATTTGACATAAGGAGAATATTAGAGACTAGGGTTGGACGGTTCTGTCTGAAACCGCATTGATAGTCTCCGAATATTTTCTTATGCGTAAGAGAATTGTAAAAACCTGTAATTTTAAAAAAAAAAGATATTTTTCTCTTATATATCCACAGTCTATATATACTGTATATCCAATCTTCTACATCAGCCGCCACTGCTATTCACTTCGACACTTGTGTGTTTTTTCCCACCGACAGAAAGTAAAAACAGAGAATTTTCGAAAGAAGAATTATTTTAAGAGTATTATAATAAGTATTGTAAAGATTAATGACGTTTTTATAAATTAATTTTTGTATTATTTATGAAATCTGAAATCTTTATGAAACACACAAAAGTTGAGGAAAACTACAAAGAAGCACAACGAGAAGTTATAAAATTTAACGGCCGGTAATTATATTTATATATTTGTGAATATTTAGTTGGTAGAAACTTTTTTTTCTATGTGAGCAATCCTAATTCAGAAAATAAAGAAGGAAATTATGAGAAAAATTGGTGTTATTATTAAAATTAAATAACTTAAAAAATTAAAAAATTAAATAAAATTACTTCATTAGGTAATCAATTCCATGAAATTACTTATCATTCTCTATTTAAAAACATGTAAATTATCAATGCAAATATTTCTTTAGACAATACGAAGATGAACACTTAAATTAAGATAAGAAAAGCAAGTTAAATTTTATACATCTATATTAAATATTTTTAAACCATTAATGTTGTGACTAAATGAAATTGAGATCTCAAGGAAATTCTTTTAAATTTTATATTATAAAATTAAAAAAATACGTTATAATTCTTTCGTCGGAAAATCCAGTTAGAGGATATGTGATGCTCAAAATATTTAAAAATTTCTTAAATTAGTTTTTTCTAGTTAAAAATAAAACCCAAATGGTACAAGTTAATCTACATACAGTGACTCTATCATCTGTAAGTTATTGAATATTATGAATTGCATTAAATTACAATTATATCTGCTAATGTACATTAAAACAAGCTTAGTCTGGACAAGGACAAAAAAAGGTATGGGGGATAAGTCATTTCTTATAATCGCAGTTGAATAAATTAAATTTATTTATCTTTTTTTTTTATTTATCGTGGTAAATCCCCCATAAAAACAGAGCCTGGCTGGGCTACATAATGATACATTATAGGAATTTATACATAGGCATCAAATATTTCACATAAAAATAGTAAACTTTAATGGTTCATATGCAGCAGTGTATCATTCATGTTTGGGCAAAAGGGGTTAAGTCATAAAGAAAAGTTTTTTGTATCGTCTTCTTAAAATTAATAATTGACAATAATTTATTCGTTATTCATAATTTATTACAGTCTCTGTTGAAAGAATATAGTTTCATTTATTATTCTGGAATAAAAAAATACAATAAAAAAGAATTTATAATGATTTTCAATAGCTTGGAAAATCGTTGTTTAAGCTTAACATTCGATGACTTAACCCCTTTTGCCCAAACACCAGTGATATAATAAGGTAATGGTATATATATATCTATGGTATATATATATATATTTATGGTATATATATATATATATATATATATATATATGTGAAACATTTCACCTTTAATTTACCTAAAATAAAATAAAATTGTAAAACTTTTCTGGACAAACTCAAACAATCTCCCATAAATTTGTTAAATTAAGGCTTGTGTTGAAAAGATAAAACCAACCGTCACTTGTTTGAAAAACTTCAATTAATCGTAACCTCCAATCGGCAAGTTAGTATTACGCGCTTCTTTCAAGTAGTTTCAAATGATCTAGTACTGCGTATTCATCAATCTTGAAATGCTTTAATTTTTTACTCGTAGCCATAGGGTGTATTTGGACTTATGGAAATTACATTGGTTTTATAAGAATAGAGGTAGAATATCATGGGAGAATCGATTCCCTATGAATTATCCGAATTACATATTGTACAGATTACTTTAAGTTCAAGGTTATTTACATGATTTTGGTTAGTTAATTTAATGCGGGCCTGTGAAACTCGCAGTAGGCTATCTTAGCTGAGTCTATTGATTGCGACAGTTTTGTGGTGATAGTATGAAAGTAAGCGGAGGACTTTAGAAGGATTTTGTAGTCACCAATAAAGCCAAGCGAATATTTTAAGATTTAAATGCTGAAAAAGATGTATGATTTCTCAACACAATAATGATTCAAAGCGAAAAATTCCATGGTTTAATTTGATAATCTTTAGATTACTTATTAACTTAGCCCCCTCAACCTCCTGATACAAATTACGTAGGTTTGGTTTTTAGATCAGACTAAATACGGAAATAAAAAATTAAGTGCAGCACCACAATCTATGCGAAAAGGAGTATCAGTCCCGCAAAACTATTTCCTTCCATTTTATTAATCTAAGCACCCTTAAAATACTTCAAAACATTTAGAATTATTTTTAGTGACAGAAAACATTTCCAAGATTTTAAATAACTAATTTCCACATGTTATTTGATGAACTGTAAAAAAGGCTTCTATTACACCATAATTTATTTAACTGTTGTTGTGAAACTCGTTTTACTCTTTAACCGTTACAAAAAAAGAAATATTCCTTCAATTTATGAATAAACATATCTATTAATGGTATAAATTTGAAAAAGACATGGAAATTATGTTGTTTTTTTAAATTTATTAAATGCAATACAGACTTTTGATTTAAATACAATACACTTACTTTTTTAATTGCTAGGTGTAAGGTCAAGTGATTCATGCAACTTCATTTCTAACGTTTTTAATTTATGTATAGTTCCATGGCTAAAATTCATAGTTGACTGCTAAATTTTTTAAGAAATATACGATTTCCTCTTCATTAACCGACTTCGGAAGAGAACGTTAAGCAATTCGATATGTACATTATTTTTTGTTTTGTTTTGTTTTTTGTCCTCCCCTTCCTCACAGTTTAGGCTATACGGGGTTCCCCGGGCCAGGGCGAGGGAGTGGGATTGATACCGAGTATTATTAAATGTCCCCTAGCTCCGGGCTTTGAACTTGCCTTCTTCGATCATCGGATTCCAATCATATGATCATATGTCCGTGGGGCTGTGGCAACGCGATTTTTCTAACGCGTTTGCCTACTCTGCCATCGCGCAACTCTTTATCCAGTTTTTTTTCAACTATGTATGTTCTCCGATTAATCCGAGAAGAATGGACCAATCGAACAATACCTTTTGCATCCTATTTTCTACGGATGGTCCGATTAAAAACTTTCTTGGCCTCTTAATTTATTTAAGAAGATATCGGAAAAACATTTAAATAATATATACTTATATAATTATTATTTAAAATAATTACTAATTGGAAAAACATGTGGCTTATATAAAACTAGCTGTATATCCCGGTTTCACCCGGAAAATTTCAATTTTTAAATCTATAGAATCTATAAACTGAGACTTTTATCGACTCAAACGGTCGATTTTGTAAAAACCAATGTAAAGCAAGATCAAAAAGATTATTATAACAATAAAAAATATACCCAGAGATCGGCTGAAGTTATGCAATTTTATTATGGACAGGTGTTCGCACCTGGTCTGAAAGAACCACTGAGCGAAATTTGGAGAATTTAGGACAAACATTATGGATTTCTATAAAGAACAAACAGAATTTCACCTTTATATGCATAGATTATAGCTGTATATCCCGGTTCCACACGGGGAATTTCATTTTTCTTCTTCTTCTTCTTCAACGGTCGATTTCGTAAAAAAAAACATTGTAAAGTGAGATCATTATGATTTTTATAACAATAAAGAATATCAGCTAAAGATCGGCTGAAGTTATGCAATTTTAATATGAACAGGTGTTCGCACCTGGTCTGAAAGAACCACTGAGCGAAATTTGGAGAATAAAGAATATCAGCTGAAGATCGGCTGAAGTTACGCAATTTTAATATGGACAGGTGTTCGCACCTGGTATCAAAGAACCACTGAGCGAAATTTGGAGAATTTAGGACAAACGGTATGGATTTCTATAAAGAACAAATAAACAAACAAACAAACAAACAGAATTTCAACTTTATTTATATAGATAATGTATGCTCCAATAAGCTTTAATAACTAAAACAAAGCGCATGATCTTCCCCTACATTTTTTATTGTAAATTTGATTGGTTCGTTTTATAAATAATGCAATCGATACTGTTATAATGCTCGATGATTTTCAACCAATCAAATTTAGAATCAAAAGTGTGGGAGGTGAAAATAGACAGTTTGCTAATTATCAACATGTTTTTTGGTACAAACCTAGATATAACCTTAAATATTTTTCCAACAATGGATTTAAATAAAGATATATATTATTTCAGCAGAATATAATATCACCATCGTTTTATGAAAAATGAAACAGTTATTTATGGTTTTGTCAAGGTTGCTGTTGTTCCTAACTGTTCCTAGAAAACTTTGCCAAGAAATAAAACTGAAGATAATTTTTTAGGTTATTAGGATTAAAACCATTAGAAAACACCGATAACAGTAAAACAACATCAATGGTAAGTGTGATCGACGGATGGACATCATAATCATCAGACCACAAAATTCATGGAATGTTAAGCAATGCTGAGTATTGATATACCTTTTTTAAGCAGAAGTTAAGACTTCTTAAAGTTTCCGAAGGATCACTTAAATTTTAAATCTTAGCCATTGTTGATTTAAATTAGATTTTGATTTATAACTTCCGAATGAATGATCAAAAACTGAATTCGAGTTCAAAATATAAGAAAAAATTTCCATGGAAATTTTTGACATTAGAAAATATGAAAATCCTGAAATCATTCTAAATGCTTTCAAATATCTGCAAATCTTCTAAATGCATATTCTCTTCCCATCTATCAATTTCAAAGTCTACTGTTTTTGGATGAAATCATAATGAGTAACATATCATTTGGGAAATTCTCCATTTCACGCCGCCTCCGAAAAGATTTTGTGGTATTTTACACGATATTTAATATTTTAATTTAATAATTTTGATTAACAACTAGTATATATTCGTACAAATCAAAAAAAATTTCCCCGTTTTATACTGTAACACTTCTGTTGGTTAACAAATATTTATTAAACGAAAATATAACAATATCAATGCCAAACGAATTATAGCAACAAAAATATTCGAGCAGGTTACAAAAAATGTAACTTTCTAGCACAAATCATATGGTTTGAGCTTCACAGTACAGGCAAACACTAAGACTAACTGGCCCAGTCACTCGCTCCATATATATAGTCGTAAATGGAACCTTCTGAAAGGTTCCAGGTCTTCGTCGAACAGTCTAGTCCCAAACACGTGCTCTAACGGTTCGCTCCAAACGCCAGCTCGCTTCAACAAAAGGTTTGGGATTTTAACCATATGTTTTTATTTAATGTTACATACACATACATACATAGACATTCCTCCAGGACGTCTTATTTTCCACACGGGTTTGCTCTCTATGACGCAAGGTCTCTCCCGTAATCCGCTGCTCTTGCTCTTTTTCATTGTGGTTACCCGCATATGGCGCCAACCTTGGCTTCTTCTCAGGTCGCAGTCCTCAGCTGCCACCTGGAGGGCGTCAGTCTTTTCTTGCGAGCTACACTGGAAGAGGCTATAGTCTTCGTAGCTCCAGTGTCAATCAGCATCGTGTGATTCTTGCCGTTGACGCTGCCATCCACATATACGCTGTCCCAAGGAGGTTACCATTATTGGGGAAGGACCTTGGGAAGCTTTCATCCTCCGGGTATTGGCGTGTCTTATTTTTCCTGTGTCAGGAGCGACCTTTCCTTTGCAGGAACTCCTAATGTGTCCGAGCTCCCCACACTCCGGCACCGTACGGGTCTCCTTTCCGGGACCATAGGGCTTTTAAAACTTTTAAGACAAGGTTCGCTAGGTATGCAGGTATTGCCGGCTCCCCAAAGTTCCTACACCAGAGTGGTCTTCTCTGTGAGTCTAAAGCCTTCGCAACCCCTGAGATCACACCAAGTCTCTGTGGTTCACCTTGTCGCGGTCGGTGGTGCACGTGTCCTGGACACATCTATAGCTTCAAGAATCCTCGGTAGCCGCCTCAAACTCCAATTGTATGGATAGTACAACAACTAGCAATTTAGGGCGAGCAGGCCGCACCGCTATCTGAAGTCGACGAATGCTTGGACCGCTAAACACTCCAACAAACTTTCTGGGGCTGTTGGATAAGCCAGTCTTAACATCATCGCAACGTCCGCCTCGAATTATTGGATAGTCTCGGTTGCCTTCTGCTTCCTGTTCTTCAGCTAGGACTGGTACACCTGTTCGAGGTGGGCGTGGCCGAACCGCATCTCAAGCCGGCTTACTAACAAGTCAAAATCATAAAGGTCGTTAGCGTTGGGGGTCTGTAGGACATCCAGAAATGAAACAGTTGATGTTAATAATTATTTATTTGTGAACAGTTTAAGGCAACTTTCAAAATTGAACCTTGTTTTTTTTTAATAATTGTTTTCAACAATACGAATAAAAACATGTGAGTGATTCATTAATAAATTATCACTCAACATCCCCCTTTCTTTATTCATGAATCACTCATCAGCCCAAGGCCATGGCTGAGCTTCTTCATGCGTGGTCCATACAATGGCTTGGTGAGGATGTCTGCCAGCTGATACTCAGTTGGGATAGACGAAATTTTTATATCCCCTCCAGTCACCTTCTCTCTGACAAAGAAATGTCTTACAGCAATGTGTTTAGTTCGACGATGAAATTCTGGATTTTCAGCCAACCTCACTGCTGCTTCGTTGTCCACGCACAGTTCTGGAGTCTGTATTCCTTCAACTAAATCCTTCAACATTCCCTGTAACCAAACTATCTCCCTTGCTGCTTCACTAGCTGCAACCACTTCAGCCTCAGTAGTGGAGATAGCCACAGTGGCCTGTTTTTGACTATACCAAGTGACTGCAGCTCCTCCAAAGAGACAGACCACTCCAGTGGTCGACTTCCCAGTCAATCTGTCTCCTCCATGGTCTGAGTCACTGTATCCTACAAGCTGTTGACATTTAGATCCAAAAGGATATTTCAAACTGTAATTCACGGTTCCTTTTAAGTATCTAAATATACTTTTTACTGCAGTCCATTCAGTTGGAGTAAAGTTGTCCAGGAATCGTGATACATAGCTCACTGCAAACGCTATGTCAGGCCTGGTTCCACACATCAAGTACATAAGTGCACCTACTGCTTCCCTATATGGAACCTTCTCTCTCCAATTTTTAAGATCTTCTATTTCCTTAGAGTTATTTACCTTAGTCTTATTATTTGGAATTTCCTTCGTGCACGCTGGTAAAATAGGGGATTTCACAGGCCGGCATTCACTCATATTAAATTTTTCTAAGATTCTTTTTGTATAAGCTCTCTGACTAAGTTTTAATCCCTTTTCACCATCTTCTTCTATTTCAAAGCCTAGCATATATGATGCTTCATTAATATTGAACTTGAATTGTTCTCCAAGTTCTTGTATAAAATCGTCAATATCGGCTAAACTATTAGCTGCAATCAGCCCATCATCTACATACAAGGCAATTATCAGTTTGGAAATATTTTTCTTTCGGATGAATAGACAGGGATCTGCTGCGCTTTCACTGAAACCTTTCGATGTTAAGAAATCCTTAAATTTCTTATTCCAACATCTTGGAGCCTGTTTTAGCCCATACAGACTTTTTTTTAACCTGCAAACTCGCCCACTACCATCATTATGTCCTTCTGGTTGTTTCATATAAATATTTTCTTCTAAATCGCCATATAAAAAGGCTGTTGTGATGTCAAATTGTCTGAGGGTGAGATTTTCACTTGCAGCAACACTCAATACTGTCCTAATGGTCCCTAAAGAAGCAACTGGACTGAAGGTTTGGTCATAGTCGATACCTTTCTTTTGTGAGTATCCTTTTACAACCAGCCTAGCCTTGTATTTATCAATAGATCCATCTGGGAACGTCTTCACTCTGAAAACCCACCGTGAAGGAAGGGCCTTCCTGCCTTTTGGCAAATCTTCCAGCACCCAGGTGCCGTTCTCCCTGAGGGAAGCAATTTCGCTGTCTATTGCTTCTCGCCACTTATCACTGTTGATACTCGTAACAGCTTCATGATAAGTTCGAGGTATGACTTCATTATACCGTAATGTTTCAGCAGCACAGATGTAATCAGCGAGCCGGGCAGGAGCTCTAAGTGTCGACCTCGGTCGTAGTTCCATCTTCTCTTCTTCAGTATCTGGCAATTCCTCAGCTTCTCCATCCAGTTCCATCTTCTCTTCTTCAGTTTCTGATACTTCCTCAGCTTCTCCTCCCTCTAGCGCCTCTTTTTGAATTCTCGTGCAGTATTTTCCCTCTTTTTCTTGCAGACTTATATTTTCTTGGTTTTCAAGGTTTATATTTTCGGTTTCTGAATCCAGACATTCTTTATTATTCATATCTTCACCTGGGTTACCAGTGCCTTCTTTATTAAGATTATCTTCACCACCTATTATTGGCAATTGCATTAAAATAGTTGATTGTTTGTTTACCCCTCTTTGTAGTTTTGTTACGTCTTTTTCTGATGAATGATTTTCTCTTATAACCTTCTCATCAAAGATAACGTCTCTGGAACGCACAATTTTGCCTTTAGAAAATATTCTATACCCATAGAAGTCTCCCTCATAACCTATTAAAATACCTTCTTGTGCTTTCTGAGCCAACTTACTTCGTTTTTCCTTTGGTATGTGGACATAACATTTGCTTCCAATTACTTTAAAATATTTAATGCTCGGTTTCTTTTTGAACCATAGCTCAAATGGGGAAACATCTTTGATATTAGTTGGACCAGACCTGTTAAGTATATAAGCTGCTGTGTTGGTTAATTCAGCCCAAAGCTCTACCGGTAAATCATCACGATTGTACATCATAGACCTCACTGCTTCAACCAACGTTCTGTTTTCCCTCTCACTTGAGCCATTTTGTTCAGGTGTGTAAGGCATAGTAAACCTGTGCTGAATCCCTTTGGACGCTAGAAAAATATTTATCTCATCATTATCAAATTCACCTCCATTGTCACTCAGGATGGCCTGGATTCTATGCCCTGTTGCTTCTGCTTCAGAGACCATATATTTCAATTTATCACCTACTTCACTCTTTTTCTTCAAAAAATATACAAATCTGTAGTTTGAAAAATCATCTTTTATTAAAAGAAAATAACGATAACCAGAAAAAGAAGGTGGGAACGGTCCGCAAACATCAGTGTGCAATAGTTCTCCTGGTTTACTAGTTCTTGGTCGAGTTCCAAACTTCAGTCTATGAGCTTTTCCGACAGCGCACCCTTTACAGACCTCTTGGTCTAGTTTCAAACTAATGCCCAATTCCTTTGCGATAATATTTTTTACGTGTCTCTTATTTTGATGAGCTAAACGTTCATGATATAACTGTAATGAATTAACAGTGTTTACAGCAGTTTCTGGAAAAACTGGATAAATATCAAGCTTATACAATCCTCCACTTCTGTCGCGTTTTCCTCTCAAGAGTGGTTTTCCATTTAGCTTGAATGTACAGCTTTTACTATTTGAACTGAAAACACTGTTAAGAGGGTTTTTATCATGTGCTGCCAACACTGAAAAGAGATTTTTCTGAATACCAGGGACGTAATTAACATTTGAGAGGGTCACTTCTATTTCTTTCCCAAATACCTTGCTACGAAAGTTAATACTTCCCATACCTTGAGCCTCGACTAAGCTGCCGTCAGCAGTCACTACCTTGTGAGGATTTTCAAACTTCTGAAATGAAGAAAATAGATCCCTTCTGTTAGAGATATGACTCGTAGCTCCATTGTCCACATACCAACCTTCTTCACCCCACTCAGCCTTTCGGTCAATGGCTAGAACATTGTGAGTTATGTTGGCTTCAGGAGACTTGTTTCTTTGCAACCTATTTATAGATTTAAATTTACCTCTATTCTCTTCCATCTTTTTCTTGCAATATTTAGCTATATGCCCCTTTTCTTGACAATAAAAACATTCTATATCATTTCTTGTTTTACTTAGCCTTCTTCTAGTTGTGTTATACAATCTAGTTACCAATGCCTCTTCTTTAACCTCTGTTTTTTGAAAACCAATCAACGACCTTTCATAGGCACAGATTTGTGCGGTTAAGTTATCAATCGTCCTTTCGCTTTTGCTCATTAGCATCCAGCTTGAGCGAAAAGAAAAATACGAATCGGGTAAAGTTCCTAATATTTTGCATTTTAAAAATATTCCTGGAAGTTCCCGTTCAGGATGTTCATTATCTTTAATTTCTTGATTTAGTTCTTTCCATAAATTTTTAAGTTTACTAATATGGGTAGCCATGTCATCGTTCTGTAACTTCTTATATTCAAAAAATCCCATACATAGATTGTATGCCTTGTCTTCAGTTGCACAATCAAATATTCTATGGAGCTCCATCCAAACTTCCCTTGCTGAGGTCAACCTAATTACCTTCATTAGCGTCTCTTCGGACATATTGTTAGTGAGAACTAAGAGAGCAGAACTATCAGCTTTATTGAATGCAGCTAATTCTTCTTGGTACTTTTTCAACGTCTCAGCTGATTCCGATGAGGCAACTGTTTCTGGCTTCGTTAGTTTTCCTTCTATAACATCCAAACCTCCAGGTATTGACCTTAAGCAAATCAAAATTTTGTACCTCCATGTGGTCCAATTTGACTTGCCTTCAAGACAACCAATGTGAACAAGTTTTGTTTCCATCTTACAAGAATGTGGGTCCTTAGTTTTAATACTTCTTCTTTTCTCCTTTTTCTTGGTTTATATATCAGGGCAGGCCCATAACCAAATGAAACAGTTGATGTTAATAATTATTTATTTGTGAACAGTTTAAGGCAACTTTCAAAATTGAACCTTGTTTTTTTTTAATAATTGTTTTCAACAATACGAATAAAAACATGTGAGTGATTCATTAATAAATTATCACTCAACATCCAGAGCGTCACCTCTGAGTGCCAGCGTAAGGGAAGCTGCCTTATCTCTAGGAGACCACCCATTAGCACTGGCCGCAGCGTTGAATTGCTTCAGGTAATTTGACTAGGAAGACATACCATCAAAAGTCGGTGGTTTTATCCTGACTGGGCTCTCCATAACTGTGGCTTCACATACTTCGTAGTCTATTAATGGCAGTTGTGCGATTCTCTGCTTTCTTTCTTACTTCCAATGTCTTTTCTGATCTCTAAATCTCCTCCTCTAATGCAACGGCCCACACTTCTTGTTGGCTCTCATTCATTTCACATGAGAGGTTATTGAATCTGTCATTTATCTCGTCTGACTGGCTGGCCAACTTGTTGTTAAGCGCTTTGACATCACTAGGCACGTTGGTAAACTTTTCATTTATTTCAGTCGACAAATACGAGTTTAGGCTGGTCAGTTTATCATTGAGCTCAGTGGACTGGTTTTAAATTTCAGCCGACAAATCATTTAAAAGAGCTATCCTCAAACTCTACTGTTTCAGGATCTACGCCTTGACTCGAGTAGTACTCACGTAACCAAGCCAACAAGATCGTATTCGTACCTTTAGTGTCTAAATTCAGCTCTTCTAATTCCCTCCTCAGCTCCACTACTTTAAGTTCTCCAATTCGTTTGCCTCGCATTTTTTTCTTCTTCAAACCCCACACCTGACACCGGTTGTAACAATGTGGGTTTACAAATATTTATTAAATGAAGATATAACAATATCAATGCCAAACGAATCATAGCAACATAAATTTTCGAGCAGGTTACATGTTGCAATAATTTGTTTGGCATTGATATTGTTATATTTTCGTCTAATAAATATTTGTTAACCCACAGAAGTGTTACAACTGGTGTCAGGTGTGGGGTTCTTGATTTGTAAATATTTAATGTAATATACGACTACACTGGCACTGGCTTCTTTGCTATATATCAATAATTTACTCCATCACATTTACTCCGGACATCAATCCGAGGATAATAAAATTATTTTTCATTTCATTCCTTGTTATGCCCATTCAATTAACTGTATAAGGGGGCTCAACGCAGGTTTTCATATCAAGAAGGGGGGCTTGGTACAAAAAAAATTAGGAACCTCTGCTCTAAGGGCAGGTAGGAGGATATAAATTTTCAACTATTCTCCTCTTTAACAATTCATTTATAAATTTAATAAAGTAATAAGCAGGGCAGTATTTTGTTTGCATCATTTTTTTAAACAGCAGACCAAATATGTTAACGAATCAGAGTACTCAGAGCTATGTGACCAGGTTTTATTTTGCATATTTGTTGATGACCGCATATATTTGAATATTTCAGTGATCTAATAAAGTAAACAATAACGTTTGATATAGAAAAGTAAAATCAATGTTAGCAGCTAATATACCCGATATTGACATTTTTCACATTCGATAGTTCAACATTTTAGAGACGATATGATAAGAAGAACAAAAATATTATAAGAAAATATTATAACGCTGAAAACCTTTTAATTTTCCAAACTTAATATATATCGCTGTTGCCGCGGTGAAACATTTTAAGTGAGAAAAACATGATTTTACAGGAGAAGCAAATTACTGATCTATAAATAATTTAATAGTCACTTTTTCAAAGCAATTCAATGCATACCAACACAACAAAATTTTATTGTAATTCTTACCACGGAATTGTAAAATCAAAACAATAAAAAAAAAAAATATTTAATTTCTAAATACCTTTGGCGATGTGTAAACTCTTACTCATAGGAAGATTCTTTCTGATCAATTTAAATCGTGATACAATTTTTTAACACATGAGTGTTTTCCACTAGCTCATGGGCCGTAAAATCTTCTTTCCAATGATATCTAAATCAGGCTTTGGATTTTTTGTCACATATGAGGTTTCACCGCGGCAACGACGCTATAATATAAAATAAAACATATGGTTTATCTACGGTATCACTCCATCACCACATAATGTCAATCTCGCTGGTTTTTAGGAAAGACGAAAAAAATTTACCAACGATTCGCTGATCTCATAAAACGAAAAATTGAATAGAGTTAAAAACAAACTCCCCATTTTTTTTTGCTTTCATGAGGCAGGTCCTAAGTTGGGGCCGTGAAGTGACGTGAGGTGACCCAAGAAAGTTGGGACGTGATTTATTGAAAACTGCGGACCCGTAAAGCAGATTTCGTTTATGTGCAATATTTATATTAGAGTTCCGATTATCTCGAGGATCAATTAATAAAAATATTATTGCACGAAATACTTCCTTGAAGTTGCTATTTAAAGAAAGTTAAGAAACACGGAGAATTCATCCTCAAAGATGAGCTTTCTAATTTTTATTTTTTATTACTTTTAAATAGTCAGGATGTGATGTATCGTATAAAAGTTCTCGGTCCCTAACTGCCTCAATTAATTTTTCAACATGACCGATAGGCGTTGCTTAGTTGATAATTCAAAACTCGATCTGTGCGCTATCTAGTGAGATTTTGTGCAACCTTCTTTGTTTCTTTGGTGCGCCACTAGTAGAGACCATTGACGTTACTTGGTGATGGAGTGACAATTTTATATAATCGTATACATATCAAAATGTCGTGTCAGGGATGTCCGGGATAATATCAGAAACTACTCAACCGATATTGATAAAATTTGGCTTATTGGGTGTAATTAGTCCAACTTAAAACATAGTTTTATCTCGATTATTGACTTAAATATTTCTTTTATTGCAAATTAAATTTTTATTAAAGTTCCCTAAACCTCCAATGTCAACACAACATTTCATTTACATTCGATATTTAGTTTAGTTGAATTTCGAAGGTCTGACAAGTTGATTCGCCTTTATGATGACGTTTATAATTTAGTTGACGATAATAACTTAGTTGACGTTAACAATAAAAGAGTTGTTAATAAACACCTCAAGTTGGTTCATTATTTCTTACATAAGATTGACTACATTATAAAAATTTTCGGGATTCCAAAAAATAGGACCCATCTGAAACATAATTTTGAACGCGTCCTTGTTGAGCATGGTTGGCAGTTTTTGACACATTTCAATTCAATACCTTCTTCAGTACTATTTAAAAGGCTTCAATTTCCTATTCGTTTGGCTTTTACGATAATCATGATTAAATCTCAAGACGAAACAATCTCCAATAGCGTCAAGGACTTGGAAAATTCGTGTTTTTCCCATAGGCAATTATATGCCGCCTGCTCACGTGTGAGGAAGCCATCGAGTCTAATAGTGCTAGCAAAAGTAATATTGACTAAAAACAACTGAGGGCGAAACAGGAATAATTGTAATAATAAAAAAATGTTAATCACTATTATTAATAGTTATAAATTAACGTTATCTACCTCCCTCACAAAATTCAACTTTTATATTTTATTTTACATGTTTTGATAAATTGTACTTAATGAATGAATCATTAATAGTAAGTAATCCATAGTAAAATATGAGTTTTAAAAAATAAAAACTTTAACTCTCCTAAATTCTTTTCCAAATATTTGGCGTAAAGTTCTATTTTAAACACTTAGGTTTTTAGATTAGCTGAATTTTTTTTATCTTAAAAGTGAATTTTGATTTGACTGTATTTAAAGGATTAGGATATATAATTAATTAATTAGACAGTTAACGTAGATTCTTTGCCCACCACCCACCACCATTAAGTCCTTGACGCTATTGGAGATTGTTTCGTCTTGAGATTTACTCATGATTATCGTAAAAGCCAAACGAATAGGAAATTGAAGCCTTTTAAATCGTATTGAAGATTCTGACGGTATCATTGAAATGTGTCAAAAACTGCCAACCATGCTCATCAAGGACGCGTTCAAAATTATGTTTCAGATGGTCCTATTTTTCGAAGCTTTGCCCCTTAACAATATGTTTATTAGATGTAGATGCGCCTAAAGATTATAGTACCTGTGATCATATTTTTTAATAATTTAAATTTAAAAAATGATGATATTGAGTTTGTGTTGGTTGTTGCAAAAGTCTAATGTAGCTCGTCGTTAATATTCTATGCTATTTTCAAATAGAAGATTATCACAAAGGACTTTAATTTAACTTTAATTCTTCATTTGAACTTATCAACGAATCAGTGAATCTGGTGCATATGCTTTGGCACGGCATTATGAGATTGAACTGGCCCTTAACTTAAACTTAACTTAAATTAAATGGAAGGAATGAGACCTTACCAAACTATTCTGATGACAATATGTCTGACAGAGTTAAAAAAACGTCTGCTAAATTACAAAGGGTAATTCTGTACCTACCTGAGAACATTCTGCAGATGGCTGTCACGCTTAGGGCCTATTCACACTATCGGTTTCGCGCCCGCTCCACTCTCACTCCGCTCCCGGTCCGCTCTCGCTCTACCCCATTCACACTAGCGCTCCGCTCCCGCTCCACTCCGGGTCCGCTCTCCTAATGTCTTACCATATTCACACTATATAATTTTACACCGTCCAATTTTGAAAGGTTTAAGCTATTAAAGCCATTAATAATCGAAGTTGTCTGTATTCGGATTTTAATTAATGATTAACTTTCAGTTATTTAAGTATTCATTTATTCTTCAATTTTACGGCCAAAAAAAAAACATTTTTTCGTTTGTAGAAATAGCTGGTAAGTGTACTTTTCTTGATGAAGAAGATAATATTATCAAAAAATATAATAAGAAGAATATATTGCAACACAATGATAATTATTAATAATAATTATAAATTAATTTAATTAATGGTGAAGAAATAATTTAAATATTTTTCGGAATGTGTTCGAATACGCTTGAAAATTTCAAGTTGAAATAGGTAAATGCTACAAATTTACCGATTGTATTCTTTTCTTTTCCTGATTAATATTTTAATTATTTTTTGCTTTAATATATTTTTTTGTTAATTATCTGACATTTTTCATAATATACTGCATTTTTATTCGTTTCAAATTAAACGTTATTTTATAATAGCAATGAGTGTGCAGTCAATAAATAAATCGGTGACCATTTTTTACGAGTACATTAATTCATAGCAAAATATATCTCAAACATAACATGAATTTTTTATGTCGAAAAAACCGCGCGTATTGTTGGTGATTTTTTTTTTTTTTTTTTTTTTTTTTTTTATCATTTCAAGCGTATTCGAATACATTCGGAAAAAAAATTTAAATTATTTCTTCACCATTAATTAAATTAATTTATAATTATATATATATATATATATATATACATATATATATATATATATATATATATATATATACATATATATAATTATATATATATATATATATATATATATATATATATTTTAAAGTTGAACTTTCTTGGCCGTAAAATTGATGAATAAATAAATACTTTAATAACTGAAAGTTAATTATTAATTAAAATCCAAATACAGACGGTTTCGATTATTAATGGCTTCAATCGTGAACGGTGTAAAATTATATAATGTGAATATGAAAAGACTTTAGGAGAGTGGAGCGGGAGCGGAGCGAGAGTGGAGCGAGAGTGGAGCGGGAGTGGAGCGAGAGTGGAGCGGGAGCGGAGCGAGGCCGGACCTGTGCCAATATTGTGGTTAACCTCTCTCTATTCCTCTTTAGAATATTTTGCCAGTGAGACCGGACCTGGAGCGGAGCGGGAGCGGAGCGCTAGTGTGAATGGGGTAGAGCGAGAGCGGAGCGATACCGGAGCGGTACCGATAGTGGAATTCTCTGTCTATTTCTCTTTAGAATATTTGAGCGGACCGGGAGTGGAGCGGGAGCGGAGCGATAGTGTGAATCCGCCCTTATCATTATCAACGGGTACAATATTTATCAACTCTCTACATATGTACATATACGTGGTATAAGTTTTATCTTTTTTTTAAATTCAGTTACCTATATGCGAAATATATACTTATGGAAAGTATTAAGATCGGTAAGAATACTCGTTGTGATTTTAGGTTTTTTATGGAAAAACACTGTTTGGTGTCTCCTGAGTCCGATCAGCCAAATTTCGCAATACGATATGTGTCTGTGTGCGTGCAAATAACCTTAACCTTGTAAAACGGGCTTTACACTTGAGATAGAAAATACTCAATACGGTTTGATTATGCAATGTGAAATCATCTCATCTCACCTCAAATCACAAGTGTTTACAAAAAAAATTAAAATAATTATTAAAAAACTTTTGATTGTTTTATCTTAAACTAAATGATTCGTTAAATTATATTTTTATATTTAAAAAATATGTAAGATAAAATGTTTCAACTTTCATTAAATGACTCAACGTTTTTTTTAAGGACCTAGGTCTTCTTTTCAATAGCTTTAAGATTTTTTCGACACTTAGCTCGTTCTAGTGCTTTTCTCCTCCATTTACTCATTCCCGTTGTTTTCAGATCACTTTCCTCTTCATATTTCAACCTGCTTCGTGGTTCAGAGAGGGGGTCTTCTTCCTCCTGACTTGCCAATAGAAAGCTTTTTAGGGAGACTATTTTAGGGCATCCTTTGTAGGTCTGCCGCCCTACTTGAAATTGTCTTCGAGAGGAAATACACGCGCGCATGTTTGATTGTATGTGTGTATGTGCGTAACTAAAATTTACTTAATACATTATCAAATGAAACCGAAATTCCTTGTCCGGGTACTCTTTGGATGTTCCAGTTAAACTTTTTTCTTGTAGGACTTGACATGCTGAATTAAATAAGTAATAATAACATACTATAAACTTTTTTGAAGCAATTTATATGAGTATTATATATGACTGGTGTTTGGTCAAAAGGGGTTAAGTTATCGAATGTGAAGCTTATGATATAATATTAGTTTTTGAAAACAAATGCAATAACACTCAATTATAACATCCTAAAGCACGCAAATTTGCCTGGATGATCAATGTCAGTAGAAATACATTCATCTAGACTGTAATCAGAAACTCTTTTGTTATTTCTAATTCCACTAAACTAGGTATTCTGAAAATACTTATAAAGAATTTCCTTCGTACTATTTTTAAAATTCTTTTCGTCCATGATAGATGTAAACATGAAATATGTGTGCCGTTCATTTGTAGGGACAGTGTCCCATTTTTAAAAAAAAATGCAAATGATACTTTTAAGAAAAGTTTTAGTAAAAAAAGCGTTGCATGAGTAGGATCAATATAAAAAACCAAAACCCCAAGAACATCTTTAATTAATCATTTGGAAAAAATGCTTTTTTATAATCGTCAAACGATGTTTATATTTAGAGCTAAACAAATACTTTGTTTAAATGGAGCATTGTTTTTTTTTTTTTTTTTTTGTAATGTCAAAAAAGACATGTACTTTTACTCATCTACAGTTCAATTCAATCGTTTTTATCAAACTGAATTTTAGTTTACTATTAGAACGATCACTTTTCTTTCTGAAGACCTTAGACATAATCGCTAAAAAATAATTACCAATTAAAAAGTTTATTTTTGTTCATTACTCAACGCACAGCAATCCTATTGTCTTGAATAGGAATTTTAAATTAACATGAATAATACTCCTAATTTTAAATACAGGTTTTATCTTTTTTTTTAATTTACTATTTTTTTTTAAAATACTAAGCTATATGATAATTATTTATCAGACATTCTGCTTTCTGCGTATATACGAGGGTGAATCAAATATAAACGAGACTTATTTTTTTTATTTTTTTTTTTTTTTATTTTAAACGCATAAAAGAATATAGTTTATTTTTCTACATAATCTCCTGATTTGGAAACACATTTTTCCCATCGGATAGGCAGCTTTCCAATTCCTTCCATGTAGAAAGATGCAGGTCGTGTCTACAGCCAATTGCGCAAGTAGGCTTCAACCTCAGCATCACTATTGAATCTTTGGCCTCCCAAAGCTTCCTTGAGAGGACCAAACACATGAAAGTCACAGGGTGACAGGTCTGGATTGTAGTAAGGAGGGTGTTCCAATGTTTCCCACACCAGTTGCTCCAATTTTTCCCAAGTCAAGGCTGCTGTATGGGGGCGAGCATTTTCATGGAGAAGAACCACTTCCCTGATCGATAGGTCTCGTCTTTTATGGCGATATGCAAGTTGGACCTCACTCAAAACGTCACGGTAGTAGGCCGCATTAATTGTCCTGCGCTCGTGCAAAAAATAAGCCTTCAATAAGCCGTCGAACACTGCTGATGTTGTTCGCTGTAATGCCGGTACGAGGTCTGCGGTCATGGCTCTGATTTTCAACACGATCGCTACCCTCCACGAACTGTTTATGCCATGCAAACACTCTGGCTCGCGACAGTGTCTCTTCCCCGCACTGGGCAGTCAATCTCCTCAAGATTTCGGCCGGTTTTACGCCTTCTGCTGCTAGAAACTTGATTAAAACACGTTGCGCAAATGACGGGTGCACCTCTTGCTCCAACATCGTCACGGTGGACACTGAGAGGGTCGAGGAGGCGTGCCCATGTGCTTCCCCTACTCCTGACAAACCTACCCAACTACAAACAAAGCGGGAACGTTCTCCCTCCACTATTGTGCCTGAAGGGCGAAAAGTCTCGTTTATATTTGATTCACCCTCGTACTTTTGATTCACAAGAAAAAGAAAAAAAAAAATCTTTATTGCTTTCCTAAAGTAGCAATGGAATTGATTAAACATTTAATTTCAAAATCGAAAATTCCTTCTTCGTTTATCTTCAGATATTGAGGATGGCCTGTCCGTTTGTAGCCAAATCCTTATCAGCTATATACGAGCTCGTACAGCTAGCTACCTTCTAACCAGATTTTGATGAAATTTTATGATTGGTGAAAGATGTGATCTAGGTGAAGTGATGTAGCAAGAAATTGAATAACAATTTCTTGTCTGTCTCAAGGAGTCTTTCCACAAGAGACCAGAAAAAAAGAAATAAAAAGAGACAACTAGATTGAAATAGAAGAGATGGATAGAAGATGGAGGTCTCAAATCAACAATGTCGCACGATAGCGTGAAAAATATTAATGCCATCCGTCCCACATATGAATATTACCCTGAAGGGTTAACCATATGAATGAGAAGTTAACTTATGAGATTAACGATTAACGATACCTTTAGCCGCAGTGTAAATTATGAATCTCATCTACCTTACACTTTCAAATATTTACGATATATATTATATATATATATATTTTAAGAGGGGTCTTATCAAAGTTACCATTATAATATCGTAAATGAGGTTATCGTAGGTAAGGTCATAAGGATATGGTTAGATAAAACACAATAAATAAACCCCAAGTAATAGATCAGTTGTTGTTGTTTGTTAACGTCCCTTAATGCTACTAAAGCTAATGAGACGATGCTACAGTGCGAGTCCAAACTTTTGCCTGTCCAGGTACATTTAGGATAGGGATTTTTTAACGTGTACCTGACATAGTACAGGCTCGGGACCTCCATTCTACCCATTCGAGGGATGGCATAGCCAAGGATTTTTTACTCCCTTTGAAACTCCCCCGCGGTCGTGAACCCTCGACCTTTAGTCTTGTAGGCTAACCACTACACCACAGGTGACCCCTTGAAACTTTGACCAAAGTTCAGTTATTACAAAACTAAAAGATATTATATTAACTGCTTCCAGACTGAGTATAATTGGTGTAAATATGAAGTACGTGTCATGCCAATAGTCACAGAAAACACCGATAACGTAGATGAGGCTCAATAATAATACTCATGCTTTTAACTACGGAAAAGTTATACTCGAGGCGTAGATCCTCTACTGGTATGTCAGAAAACACATGGCAGGCAGTTGCTTGGTTTCGGAGATATGCAAGTTACTAATAACCTCTTTTCACTAAACATCTCTCTCATCCATTGGCGGATCCAGGGGGGGGGGCTGTGGGGTCTGCAGCCCCTCCGTTTGGAAAATTTTTGTCAAATAAAGATAGAATTTGACTTTATTTAAAGTAAGAAAGCAAGATAAAGAACAAATAATGTGCAGAACAAGTAGAATTTTAGTTATGGGAAATGAACATAGAGGTAAAGAAGCTGATTAGCAGATCCAAATGAAGGGCTGTGGGGCTGCAGCCCCCCCTCCCCTTTAGGACTGCAGTACCCCCCTTTACGATCGGCTGGATCCGCCCATGCTCTCATCCCAACAACCCCACTAACGTAGGTGAGGTATAGTAAATCAACAATTTTCGGACAAGAAAATATTCTTGTTCCAATAATTTAGTTTTACGCTAGTTTCGCACCATTTTCAACTAATATATCATTCATGTTTGGGCAAATGGGCTTAAGGCATACATTTTTTTTTTTTTCTCGTCTTCTTAAAATTCATAATTGACTATAATTTATTCGTTATTCATAATTTATTACATTATCTGTTGAAATAATATAGTTTTATTTATTATTCTGGAATAAAGAATACAATCAGAAAGAATTTATAAAGATTTTAAATAGCATGGTAATGGTGTTATTGTATTTGTTTTCAAAAACTATTATCATATTATAATTACAAAAATGGATATATTTTCTAGGAGGTTCAGTAACTCCAATTTCTAAATATTATTCGTAGCAATAAAATGTTTTTACAAATTTGTTCAAACAGATAATTCATAAATACTTTCCCTTCCTATATGAAATATACAGTAAGGGAAAGTATTACTTTCTATGGTAACGCAGATATAACTTTTATCAAGATTGGTCAACTGCACTGGGCAAGTTTAACTTCTGAGATGTTAGAAGAGCAACTGCATGGACGAAGAGGGATTAGCAGACCCAGGCTGCGCTGGACTGACGGTGTGGCAGATGATGCTAGAACCATCTTTGCTGCTCGCAACTGGAGAGCAGGCGCCCAAAATAGAGACGACTGGTTGTCGAAGCTGCAGGTCGAAACTGTTCCCTCGAGGAATGTAAGGCCAAAGAAGAAAAAAGTATTGCGATCGCGAAAAATTTCGACTTCAGGTTTTCAACGGAAATCGACGTTTTGTTGTCGCCTGAGTCCAAATAACCAAGTTCCGCGAAATGGTATGTGTGTGTGTGTGTGTGTGTGTGTGTGTGTGTGTGTGTGAGTGTGTGTGTGTGTGTGTGAGTGTGTGTGTGTGTGTGTGTGTGTGTGTGTGTGTGTGTGTGTGTGTGTGTGTGTGTGTGTGTGTGTGTGTGTGTGTGTGTGTGTGTGTGTGTGTGTGTGTGTGTGTGTGTGTGTGTGTGTGTGTGTGTGTGTGTGTGTGTGTGTGTGTGTGTGTGTGTGTGTGTGTGTGTGTGTGTGTGTGTGTGTGTGTGTGTGTGTGTGTGTGTGTGTGTGTGTGTGTGTGTGTGTGTGTGTGTGTGTGTGTGTGTGTGTGTGTGTGTGTGTGTGTGTGTGTGAACAGACTAGCTCCAAAACTATTAACCGTCAAACCTGAAATTGGGTATTTGATATATGTATTTACCCGCAATATGACAGCCAAAATTTCACCAAAATTGGTCAAACGGAGGGGGTACTTTATTTCATAACTGTTTGCGAATTTTTGCGTTTTTTCCTATTTTCTAAAAAACGGCTTTAACGAATTTGATTAAACTCGGTATTTGATATATATATATATGCGGCTCTAATATATATATATATATATGCCCGCGATTTTACAGTCAGTGTGTGCGTGTGTGTAGAAGAAATGTAACAACTTTTCTTTACCTACATCCCTATTCCTCTATTCTTTGCTGATGTTAAAGAAAAAAAATTTCAAACATTGTAACAAAAAAAGTTCATGCATGCAATATCATTTTTCAGGAATAATTTTGAATGTATTGACATAGATGTGAAATTTGGTTAAGCGTTCATATAAATACAGATCATTTGTATACTATTGTGTACTAACCAATACAATTAGAATACCAAATGTAACCCTAACCAATACAACTGTAAAAAACCCAATCAATTTATTAAATAAAATGGTAGCGGTAAAATGAATAAAAAATATAACCGAAATTAAGATTTATCATGAGAAAGGGTCATGCTGCTCCTTGACCATAACAGGTTGGATATGAAATTAATGTGTTGAGTTTCGTTAACTTGTTACAATTTTTTGTTTACAATACAGAATATTAAGTGCTAGAGGTAATATGAGTAAAGATTGTAATATGTATTGGGATTCGGTGCGAAAAGGGTTAAACCACTCACTGACCGTAGTGAGCCCGCTAAAATTTACTAAAAATCAATTTTAATAGAACCAGTTTTTAGTTGCTACAACTTGTAGAGTATTACACACCCAGTGTAGTAAGAATGAACACACAATGTGCAGTATGTATTTATATATTTTTTTACTTTCACTTACCTATATATGAAATATACAGTAAGGGATAGTATTGCATTCGTGAAAAATTTCGACTTCTGGTTTTCAACGGAAATACACGTTTTGGGGTACCCTGAGTCTAAATCACCAAGTCCAATCCAAAAGTGTTTATGTGTGTGAACAGACTATCTCAAAAGCTATAAACCTGAAATTGGGTATTTGGTGTACGTATATGCCCGCGATGTGACAAAAAAAATTCATCAGAATTGGTCAAATGGAGGGAGTACTTCCTTCATTTAATTAATTGTATCTATTTTTTACGTTTTTTTTCGATTTTCTCAAATAACGATTTTGATCCAACTCGTCATGATTAATGAGAATCAAGTATTCTTTAATATCAGGTAAGATTTATCATCATAAAAATGTTCTCAGTGGGCTTTTATGGGGAAGGGGATTTTTTTTTGTTTTCCTATAAAGTACCTTTGTTTTTGTTTATTTGGAGAAATTAACTGTCCCTCGCTGTGCCTAAAAATAAGAAATGGCTGAATATTAAAAATGAAAAAATTTGGGTGAACATGTATAGGAGAAGAAAAGAAAAATATTCCGATAAATCATAAAACACGTTGTGCCCAGGTATGCGCAGTTCGCCTTTAATGACACCATTTTTTATAATTAATGACGTTCCGTTCATGGGAAAGTGTTGTCAACATGTTTTAAAACGCACATAATTAATGGAAATTATGTTTTTTATGGAACCTAATTATGTTATTCATGGAATTATGTTATTTATGGAAACTAAATGAAGTTTGTCCATTCACATGAGCTGCAAGGCCCGCTGTTCGCTAGGCGTAATGTCACACTGATAGACAGACACACGTTGGGTATATAGGGGCAGTGCACATGGGCAGTAAGCTGACGCTTGTTTCTCCTCGTATCGGGCGGCTAGTCAACGCTTTTGCGTTCCACAAGTACCTTCTTTATATAGGGGCAGTGCACATGAGCCGCTACGTTTTTTCCTATCTTCCTCATTAATACAGGCTAGTTTTAAGTAACATAATTATTAATTTCATTTGTATTACCTATTTAACTTTAAATGTTATTAGAAAACCAATTAAAATTAATCTTTTAAATTATTATTAATTAGATTGATGATTTTGTATCATTACCAATGAGGATTTAATAAGATAAGTAATTTGAGATTTAATCTTTAATATTTTATAACTCATTTTATTTATTTTATTAATTTAGACGTGTGTAATGGTCAACTTTTTCAGTAGGATGATTGGTAATCAGGATTTTCTGTCAAATATTCTGTATTTGGACAGCCTACATTTCGATCAAAACATGAGGATCTTCAAAAGGGCTTGCCTTGCCGAATTATCGCAAGTAAAAACTATTTTTTAACAATAAAAAAATTTAGTGTTTAGAGAGCAAAAAAAAAACAAACAAAATTAGGTAAATGAATATGGAAAAATATGTCAATTTGAGGAATGGCGTTTACATATTTATCAAAACGTGTCAATTTCTAATCTAAGTAAGTTTGTAAGTGAAAATAATGTGTTGCGCGCGTCGCACTTAATTTTCCCTTTTATTCCGCTTTCAAAATAGGCGCTCGAAATAATTGTTTTTTGTTTTAACTTTAAATGTCATTTAATAAATCTATTTAACAGTTTAAAATTTTGTGACCTAAAACTACTATCTATTACGAACTTAATTAAAGAATATAAGATCAAATGATAGATCCCAATGAAACGTCAATTCCCGGTTATTTCTCATTTTTAAGCAATACACCTCCTGACGTGCGAGGTATCGTAATCATCAGATCAGTTCCGATATAAATCGTTGCTTACGCGATTATTGTCCTCGAGCACCGTACACTCGAAGCTCTGTGCGAGGCGAGTGCTAACTATCCAAATCAGTTCGCCATCGGCTCTTTAAATAGTCAGCTGTGGAGAGGCGTTATCGTGGTACTTCCCCGATTAGATGGTCTCTCCGGGTAGGGGATATAAAGGAACAGTTTGGTCCGAACAGCAGCAGTTCTGCGAGATCTTCTGAATCGAAAACATGAAGCTAACTATCTTCTTTGGAATTGTTCTGAGTAAGTACCACTATTCCTATAGCAAGTACTACCATAGTGCTGGTTCTATAGCATTAACAGTTCCTGCAAAAATCTTAATGTTATTTCAAAAACGTAGGACTTAAATCCTTGCTGATTTTTTTTTAATTTTATATATGATTTTTTTTTTTACAAAATCAAACTGTAAGAGCGTTTTTTTTTTTTTTTTTTTTTTTTTTTTTTTTTTTTTTTTTTTTTTTTTTTTTTTTTTTTTTTTTTTTTTTTTTTTTTTTTTTTTTTCGTTATCTTCTATCTTCAAGTCTCCCTCTTTCTATCTTTACTCCTCTCGAGAATCAGCAGTTAATTTAAATACTTGTAAATCCATGGAGAAAAAAAAATGGTGTAACACATTTAAACATTAATACCTAGATATTCATTTTGGGCATAACGATAGAAAATTCTCTATTTATATAAATTATTATTGAATACATCCACAACCAGCTTCTCACTATCACTATAATTTAGATAATGACCAGTCGGATAGTGGTCTTATCCAATTAGCAGATTATGAAATAGTTTGTTTGTTTGTTTTAACGTCACTTTATGCCACTAAGGCTAATCGGACGATGCTACATTTTTTTGTTTATATAGTGAAATTAACGGTCTCTCGTTATCCATGTATAATTAGGATAGTGATCTTTAACGAGTACCTGGCTTCGTACAGGCTCGGGACCTCCATTTTACGTCCTATACGAGGGAAGGCATAGGCAATCATATCTGTAATTGTAAACGGCAATTGATGAACTAAGCGTCAAACTCCATTTTTGGACAAAATAGAAGTTTAAGTTGAATTTTGAAATAGGGTTCTGTTCACTTTAATCGCTTTTGAAGAACAACATAACGCACTTTTTTTTTTATATTATTCAAATTTTTTATATTATTTTTAAAATCACAAATCATTTTATTGGTCACTCATAAGTCCACATTAAAGGTGAATCAGAACACTTACCATACTACTTTTGTTCAACATTCCATACAAAGCCATTCGTAACGTTCCATCATAATGGGCCGCGATCATCAATCTTTATTTTTCTGTGGAGAGTAAATTCGTATAAAAACAAATGATGCTAAAATTATATAAAGTGCTTTTTGAGGATGAAAAACGTACGATGCAAGATAATCTTTAATAAATGGGTGATTCTCATTTAATTTGACTTTTTTAGACATTGATTTTCGGGTTTAAAAAATTCAGCTTGCGAATATAATTTGATGTGAATATCATCAATAAGATGTTCAAGACTTCAAAGTTGAACAAAGTTTGTCAGTTCGTTCAGTATTAGTATTTTACAGTATTTTTTAAACTCAAAAAAGAGTTTAGTTACGAACGTTTCTGTATTTTTATTTATTTATTTTTTGTTAAGTTTTTTTTTTTCGCTGACTCTTGACACTCCATATCACAGTGTCATAACTCATTTTAAGCCATCGAATCTTGTTTTTCTTTTGGTGTACAACAATTACCGGGATGGCTTCTAGTCAGTCCTACTGCTTTAATTGCCAAGCTCAGTAGTAGCCTATTCTTTTCGCTAGTTTACCTAAGAATAAGCCATTCTGCCAAAGCTTAGGTTTTTCTTCGGATATTTGCAGCTCATTGTTCATCTAGTTAATGGATAAATATATGATTTTGCTGCAGAGTTTTACTTAGTTTTTGAAATGAAGTTGGTGTCAACTATTCACCGATAATTAATTCATTCACTCCTTTGCTGTCAAAGTTAAAGACCGAACTGTATTTTCACAAGCTGAGTAGATTGAATAGTTCCAGTTTAACAAGCTATCATTTTGTTTATTTTCTTTCTCTTGGCCAACATCTCTTTTTTATAAAGAATATATTTCGCATTATATCCTTCGCCCATTTTTCTTTTCTCGATTGCTCCTTTCTACAGCTTAAAATTGCTAAACAACAGAAATATAAGCATTAAAACATAACAACGCATCCCCACTATTATTTTTTCGTCACGAGTGTTACATTTTTATCGTAACACTCGTGACATTTTCACAGATAATCTCCATACTTAGCTAAATCAAATGTCGGACATATACGATAGGATGAACTCGAATAAATGTCGCTAACCAACATCTTTTGCCTGTATCATTCTGATTTTTCAATGAACGCTGATACATTCAATAAATGTAACACTCGTGAGGGCTAATTTTTTTGATATACATGATTTTGCATGACATATCAAGTTTGCACATCTACAGATAGCTTGTATTATAAACAAAGGTTATCATGACCATTCCCAATACATATTTTCAAAGAACAGTGTTGCCCAGATCAGTCCACGACACTCGCCATGAATTTTTCAACTAACCTTTGGGACAGATTAATTTTCCTAATTTACATTCGAAGTATTAGAGGTAACTAAAAATATCATTCACCTTGAAACACCACCGTATTACAATGAAATACCTCATTCTTCAAATCTAATCAATTATCATTTCAGGATGTGGTGAACTGAGCATAACCAGCTTGGGGACTGTAACAATCGTGACGTTTTCAAACTTCGCATTGAGATATTTTGTTTTTTATGATGCCTAGATTCAATTAAGTGTTACCATCGTATTGCTATAGCAGAAAACTATAAAATAAATATCCAACAATTTTTTTTGGATATGAAAAGATATCTTAAAAACGAAGGTTAAGGCCGGGGACACTAAATGGTCAATTCATATGAGAATCACCCAACTATATTTTACTTAGAAATCTTTAGATCCATAATATTAGGAGCACCAGTAGCTCAGTAACGAACTATAAAATTGTTTGTTTTTTACTATGCAGTGCAAAAATATTATATACACCGGCGCTTGTATAATATTACGAATACAGAATATTCACTTTCAGGACAAACAGCGAAATCGACTTACACCACTATTATTCTAATCGCCTAAATTACTTGATAACCTTGGAACAAAAATTATTACTTTCGCACGTTAAAGATTAATCTAGGCGGGGAAAAAACACAGCACTAATCATGTTTCTTTGATATAGTTTGTTTGTTGTATTTCATACATAGGTAAGTCTTTAGTTAGTAAGACGAAACACATGAAGTAAGATGTGCTATCTCTTCCATATGTCATAGGTTCATTTGCGATTTTTTTAATTGCTTTAAGATTTTAATCCTATTAAGCCGGCATTCGCGAAATTAATAATGAGTAAAACATAGTAATTGACCAATAGCTAACTGTAAATTCGAGACTTAGTAGTCACCTGAGTATTGTTGCGTGTCTCTTAACGAGTTTCCAATCAAATTTATTATCAACTGAACCAGAACCTTTTTTTATATATATATATTTATTTATTTTTTGATAAATGTACATTTATATATTTATGTAATTTATTTATTTATTATTAATATATTTTCAGTGTTCGGCTTGGCAGCCTCAGCGTCAGTTGGTCCGACCAAGGACTGTGACATAATGTGCCCAATGATATACCAACCAGTTTGTGGTGTCGAAACTCGCGCGGATGGCACCACCGAAAAACGTACCTTCAGTAACTCCTGTGTCATGAGAGTAGTAAACATCTGTGAGGGGAGTAAGTATAAATTTAATTAAAATTAACATTGTGCACTCAAGTTTACGAAATTCTTCAGATGGACACAGTTTGATATTAAAAAAAACTGAAAATACTCAACTAACTTCTAAGTAAGGTTGATTATCAAAATATTGGGAATCACTGAGTTTAGTGAGATTCTTCAGCAGCCATGGGCCCCCTTCCCACCTAATTTTTCATCTTAATGATAAAAAGGAAGATCGTCTTAAAAATTCATCTGTAAAATAGGCTATTTATTCAATAAAAACGGCAATTTTTGCTACTTAAGATGAATATGGTAATTACCGTTTCAGTCCCATATCACGTTTTGAGCGTTTCATAAGTATCCTTTCACAAACTAAACCAATCTCGTGGTTTTAAGATTTGTTTATATTCAGAAGTTAACAATTATAATCGTAAAAAAACCTCTATTTATTATTATCACCCATTTTAGAGGAAATCAGGAAAGCGGTCCCAATAAAACATTTGCAGTTACCATGGAAAAGAAGAAATCGCTGGATATTGCGAGTTTTTCTTATGCAGAGATGAAGTGGCAACTCGGCCTGATTAAAATCTAGAAGGTTCTTAACGGTTAGAATCAGTTGACAGGAAACACTTCGGTGCCCATTTTTTGCTGCGGTCTCTTTTAACTCAAATATTTTTTATAAATGTTATGAAGGTAACATTGTCCAAAGATGGGTCTAATTGGCAAAGCGTCATTATTAAATATAATGGATATTATTGAAATAACTAAACATTGTTCATGACCGAGATTCTAACGTAGGTAAAATAAAAGTCACTTTAAATAATTACCATTCACTTTAATAAATATTTTTTACCATTTGGAAATGTACATTCTTTTAGTTTTACTCAGTTTGAAATATATAACAAGCATTGGTTTCTTACAGTGGTCAATTGGTGTAATTTATATCGGTAATCACCGTGGATCTGATATTTTAAAGTTTCACAGAATTCATTTTTACTGAATTTGAACTAACTAACTAAAGTGTCTTGAACTAAAGTGTTTGATTGGGCATATATATTGCTTTGTAACATGGAACAAAACAAAACACAAAACATATGATTTTAAATAGTTTCTAGGCTTGTTGGAACAAACTTTTCTAGTACATGTTGGAGATTAAAAGATGCTCAAGTACCATTTACACTGGCCTAGAACCTTCCACACAGTTCTTTTTCAGACTACATATAAGGAGCAATGGATAGCAGAGTTAGTCTAGTTCAGAAGCTCAAGTCATATGGTTCGTTTGGTGTTACTGTGTAGTTTCAAAGCGATGAGTTACAAAGTTTGTAACCTGTTTTATTATTTGTGTGGCATTATATATTATTATCTACATTTAATTAAAATTTTTTAACACACAAGTGTTACAATATGATGATACATATATGATATGATTGATTATTAATTATTTTCATGATTTTCAGGAAATTATGTTCCCTGCTGACAATGCTGAATCACAAAAGAATTTCACGTTGTACGAAAAAAGAAAAGTATTTTGTAAATGTTTTTCAAATAAATAAAGAAGTTGTTATTTTGTTGTACTATGTTTTTTTTTTGTTTGTGCTTCCTGATTAAATTTATCAATCTGTCACAAATTTAATTAATCTGTGCAGAAGAAAGGGTGCAGTGAAAAATCTGGTGCGATGCGCGCAACACACAACTTTCACTTACCAACTTACTTTGATTAGACATGACGGACGTGTTTTGTTAAATGCCATTTCTCATCAAAGTCACAGATTATTCCACATTAATTTACTTATTTGTGTTTGTATTTGCTCTTTAAAGTACACTTATTTTTTTTATTATTAAATAAAAGTTTTTACTTGTGATAATTCGGCAACTCAAGCATACTACTCCAAGTCGTCTGATTTTATAATTCTCTTTGTGATAATTCGGCAACTCAAGCATACTACTCCAAGTCGTCTGATTTAATAATTCTCTAAGTAGTTGTTAAAAACTTCATATAGTTACCATGAAAAAAAATAATTTTCATTCAATGAACAGATCGTCTTTAATTATAAACAATCGTCTGTCATTTAAGGCGAACTGCGTATGGGTGGGCTCAACGTGTTTTATGGAATATTTTTCTTTTTTTCTCCTGTGTATGTTTTCTTGATTTGTTTTCATATTTAGCCATTTCTTATTTTTAGGTGAAACGAGAAACCGTTAATTTATCCATATCAACAAAAACAAAACTACTTTGCTGGCGTTGATGACCTCAAGGGTTTTACGCCTTAAAGCCTTTGCAAACAACAAAAGTACTTTAAAGCCAAACAAAAAAGGCCCCTTCTTGCTTATCTGATATTAAAGAATACTTGAATCTCACTAAGCATGACGATTTTAATCAAAATAGTTAAAGCTATTTTTGAGAAAATCGGAAAAAAACGTAAAAATGGGAAAACGTTTTATTAAATAAAGTGGCCCCACCGTTTGATTAATTTTGATGAAATTTCGGAGGGTGCTTCACGGGCATATACATACATTAAATACTCAATTTGATCAAAATCGTTGAAACCGATTATGAGTAAATAAAATAACATGTGAAAATGAGACAAAATGTATTAAGTAAAGTGCCCCCACCAATGGATCAATTTTGATGAAATTTTGACAGTCACATCGCGGGCATATACATGTATCAAATCTTAGTTTAATCAAAATCTTTAGAGAGAATCGAAAAAAAACGTAAACTTCTTCTTCTTCTTCTTTTGCTTATCCCCTTCGTGCCTTTCAGCGTTGGGGAGTGCATAGCCAGGAATTCCACTCATCTCTGTTCCTTGCCAGATTCCTGGCCTGTCGGAGATCTTTGCCTCTTCCTCTGCAAAGTCTATCAATATATTCGAGATAGGACATTCTTGGGCGTCCTCTAGGTCTTCTGCCATCCGGAACATAGTCCATCGTCTTTAGTGGGTCCCTATGTTCTTCCATCCTAACTACATGGCCGAACCATTTCAATTGGCGGGTTTGCAGAAACTCTTTCAATGGGGCGATCTCGAGTTCCTGTCTTATTCTTTCATTTCGAACATGGTCCCTTTTAGTCCTACCGGCGATTCTGCGTAAAAATTTCATTTCAGCAGCAGTGACTCTGCTCTCCTGCTTGTCTGTCAATACCCAGCTTTCTGCGCCGTACAAAAGTATTGGAAGGTACACTGATTTAAATACATGGAGCTTGACGTCCTTAGTCACCTCTCGCTTTCCTACAACAGTGTTGCAGATCTGGTAGTAGACAGCATTAGCTTTACTTATTCTGTTCGATATCTCTGAGTCCACTTTCCCAGATCTTTCTATGACTGTTCCTAAGTAGTTGAAGTCCGTGACCACTTCCAGCTCTTCTCCATTGCAATGTACATGTATGTCTTCGATCCGTCTTCCAACTTGTAGCACCTTGCTTTTGCTGGTATTGATCTCCATCCCCTTTCGGCGAAGTTCTTCGTACCATTCATTCACTGCTTGCTGTAACTTTTCAACCGAATCAGTGATAAGAACAACGTCATCAGCATAGAGTAGAAGCTGTATCACTACTGGACGAAGGTTTCTTCTCCCAAGGAACGTCCTTTCTGTCCTTCTTTTACATATAGCCGCCACCTCATCAATATAGATTAGAAATAACAATAGGCTTAAACTATCTCCTTGTTTGACCCCCCTTGTTATGTTGAAGTGACCAGATTCCACCCCGTTCAACCGAACAACTCCCTTTGGGTGTTGGTAAGTGGATTTAATAGCTTCCACTAGGTTCTTTGGGACGTTCTTTGCTCTAAGAGCCTCCCATATTTCATGTCTGGGAACCGTGTCGAATGCTGCTTTAAGGTCTAGGAAAGCGAGGTATAAACTTTTATCTCGGTCCCACGATTTCTGGATAACATTTCTTAGGGAAAATATGTGGTCCTGGGTCTGCCGCCCTGGTCTAAACCCAGCTTGCTCTTCCCCAATAAGATGTTCAACTAGGGGCCTTAGTCTTCCTTCCAGGACAGTTGTATATAGTTTGTAAACAATAGGTGAAAGGCATATGGGTCGATAGTTGGAGCATTCTGCCTGGGATCCTTTCTTGTGGATTGGGATTATGACATTATATTCCCACTCAGTTGGGATCCTCTTTTCGTCCCAGGCTCTTTGAACTTGTAATGCCTTCTCTAGCTCGGGGCCACCATACTTCACAAACTCTGCCATTATATTATCTCGACCTGGCGCTTTTCCATTCTTCATTTTCAAGATGGCTCTATATATTTCGTCTTCTTCAATCACCTCATCAAACTCATCCTCATTCCACTGTCCTTCGGAGTTCACTGGATAATTATAATCCCTGCCGAATTGTTTGTTATAATACAGCCGCCAAACTTCTAGAATGGCTTTGTCTTCTGTGACGACCTTCCCTCGCTCATTTTCACATTTCTCATAGGTTTGCTTTTGTATCCTCTTAAAGCCTTAATTTTCCTCCAAAATTTTTTAATGTTCTCTGCATGGTCTTGTTTCAGTTTCTCTCCGAATTCGATCCATGATTTTTTCTTCGCTCTTTTGACAGCTTCCTTTGCCCTATTTCGTGCCATCACATACATCCGCCATTTATCTGGTGATTTGTCTTGATAGTAGTCCTTCCACGCAATTTTCTTTTCCTTGATCTGAGCCCTCAGCTCTTCATTCCACCATGAAGTTCGTTTGTCTTTAGTGGATATCCTCTTCACACCACAAACTTGAGAAGCTGAATTCAGGATACTATCTTTTATAAACAACCATAGATCATTTAGGTTTTTGTCTGCATCGAGTTCTTGGAGCCTTTCCTTCAGGACTTGTTCATATTCTGCTCTCTTCTGGGGGTCCTCTAACTTCTTAACCTCTATCCTGTTGTACGCTTTTGCTTTAACCTTGCGTTCCTTTAGCACCCGGGTGTCAGCCACTAGTAGCATGTGGTCGCTACCTATCTCCGCACCTCGAATTACCTTCACATCTGTGAAATGCCTCCTGATGTCACGGCTATAAATAAAATAGTCTATGACGCTATTGGCGTTTCTCTCAGTGGCTGAGAAAGTAATTTTATGGACCCGTTTGTGCGGGTAAAAGGAGTTTCCCAGAAGCAGATCGTTCTCAATACAGAACTCGATAAGGCGCTCTCCACTTTCATTTTTAATGCGCTCTCCACCATGAGGACCCATTGCACCACATGCCCTCAAGTGGTCACTGCCTGTTCTCGCATTGAGGTCTCCCATTATTAAAATACTCCTGTGGCTGTTCCTTGCTTTAACTACAGTTCGCTCCAGGTCACTGTAGAAGTGTTCTTTCTCAAGGACGTCAGAGTCGTTGTTGGCGCATACACTTGTATTAGAGCCCAGTCTCCTATTCGCAAATTTAAGCTTGCCATGATTATGCGAGGGCTTATTGGTTCCCATTCTACCACTTTCTTAAATAGTTCATCCTTCATGATGATGCCAACACCTTCCACTGCTCTGCGCTCAGGGAGGACTCCTGAATAAATAAGCGTGTGCCCTCTATCCATCTTAACTTCACCAGAGCCTTTCTTTTTCATTTCACTTAACCCAAGAATATCTAGCCTGTATGTCATCATTTCATCGATTATTTCAACTTCTTTGCCGGTGAGTGATCTCACGTTCCAGGTTCCAATTCGTATATCCTTATCCATACCAGGTCGTTTCCTTCTAGACTGTCCAAATCCGAGGCTATTCACTAAGTTACTTTGAATCAGGTGTAGTTACTCCTAGGCGGGTGATTGGCCCAGCCTAAAAGGCCCCGTTACCTCGGGACAACAGGTTCCTAGCTTCAATCAGGAGACAGGGTCCCTAGATAGGTTGCCTTCGCTACGGCTAACGTAAACACTAGATAAAATTCATGAAATAAAGTACCCCCTCCGTTTGATCAATTTTGATGATTTTTTTTTTTTGTCACATCGCAGGCATATACATACACCAAATACCCAATTTCAGGTTCGTACGGTTTATAGTTTTTGAGTTAGTCTATTCACACACATAAACACACATAGACCATTACGCGGGACTAGTTTATTTGGACTCAGGGGACCCCAAAACGTGTATTTCCGTTGAAAACCGGAAGTCAAAATTTTTCACGATTGCAATACTTTCATATTCACCTTGCTACATATTTCATATATAGGTAATTTAATTTAAAGATCCCTATCCTAATTATACCTGGATAGGCAAAATTTAGGACTCCCAGTGTAGCATCGTCGGATTAGCCTTAGTGGCAGAGATGGGCAAATTGTATCTGCAGATACAGATATCGGATACTGTAGCTGTGGAAAGTACTCATGAGAGCAGATACAGATAGTATCCGTATCCGTACGGACGGATTCCAAAGGATCCGAGTACTTCTCGTATCTGTCAGCTTCGGATACAGTGACTACTCGTATCTGTCAGGACAGATACCCGAGTATCTGAGAGTACTTCGGTATTTAGTTATTTTTTTCCGGATACTATTTCGGATATTTCGACTTCTGGGGCTGGGTTGTTTACAATTCTATTATTATTCTAATATTCTATTAAAATTTTAAAAAAATTATTAGTATTAAGCCGTCAACATTTTATCGCTTCGAAATAAGGGTGCAATATCCAAAGCGTCAATTTTGACAAAAAGTAATAATTTAAAAAAAAAAACGATAGGAATATAAAATTATTTACTTTTTTTATCTTTTCAGATTTTTAAAATTGTAAACTACTGTGATGATAATAGTGGCTTATAATTGGAAAATACTACCGATTTTAAAATTCGATGCTGGTGGGCGGGGACATTTTATTAACTTTCCGTTTTCGTCGAGAAGAGTCTTTATGGTAACGGCAGATTTTGAAAATAGTAACATTTTTAAAATTTGGTTGGGGAGGGCGTTACTACGATTTTTTTTTTAACTTCTGATTAATTTGTTATGATTGTCTGTCTATATCTATGTTTACGCGTTCGTAGATTTTGAAAAAGTATTAATGTTTTACGGATACTTCTACTTCTGAGGTTAGGAATATTTAAAATTTTGTTATTAAACTTTTTTATTATTATTAGGCTGTCAACATTTTATGTTTTCGAAATAAGGATCCTATCGAAAATTTTAAAAATAATCATACTTTTAAAATTGTAATTATTTAAAATTAATAATATTCAAAGGGAAATTTTTTTTTCTATTTTTTCACAATAAAGAAGCATAATTAGGTTTAGGCTGGCTTAACTTTTGAAAATAGAAATAATTTTAAAATTACTATATTGTGGGGGGTCCACCTTTAAGAGAAAATTGTAACTTCTAAAATTAATACGAATAGAATTTATATTTTTGTTAATATACACTAAATGAGGGCTCATACGTGTATGGATTTGGTGAATGGTATCAATTTTAAAATTCGATGCAGCGAGGGAGGATTTCTTCGGGATGAGCGTTTAAGATATTGGGGGAGCAGATTTCGAAAATATTTACAATTTTAAAATTTGGTGCGGGGCTACTACGCAATTTTTTTTAACTTCTGATTATTTCGTTGTGAGGGTCTATATTAGTTGCACATAAATTTTATTATAATACGTTTTATTATAATCAAAATATAAAGAAACACACAATAAAAGTAGATATGAATTGAAACATTCCTATCTAACATGGAGACGCTATAAATCAAAAAGAATCAGGAACAGTTTATTTGAGATAATAAAATGCAATTCACAAACTATTTCAAATTTTTTACAAATCAATTAAATTATATGGAAAAACATTTATACTATCTTACATTTTAATAATTTCGATAGGTTAAATGATGGTCAGGATTTTCAGTTACAATGATATTTATTATGGTAAGCCAACGTTTCGATCCAACTTGTGGATCTTCATCAGGGCTAAAAGAAAACAAATATATGAGTATCTATGCTAGAGGGTGACAATAAATGGATACATTACAGAACTGATAATAATATAAAAGATGGTGTATACATGAATATTAAAATAAGGGGCTGGTTAACAAGATAAAATAGAATCTGATATTTACCTACTGAGTCCAGGTGGATACTAAGACTAAAGGTAAAAATAAGGTGAGAGGTAGTGGTAGGGGGTTAGTTTGCCGACTTCAAAGGTTTATGGCGGGGAAATCCAACGCTTTTGAAGTGAAGGCACATGACAACTGAGTGAAGAAAAATATTTGTATGCATTGTTACATTATGTATTATCTCATTTTTATGTTATTATTCAGTCCAGACACAACTATTTGTATACAGTACCATATATTTTGTTAGTTTTTAAATATTTTTCTTCACTCAGTTGTCATGTGCCTTCACTTCAAAAGCGTAGGATTTCCCCGCCATAAACCTTTGAAGTCGGCAAACTAACCCCCTACCACTACCTCTCACCTTATTTTTACCTTTAGTCTTAGTATCCACCTGGACTCAGTAGGTAAATATCAGATTCTATTTTATCTTGTTAACCAACCCCTTATTTTAATATTCATGTATACACCATCTTTTATATTATTATCAGTTCTGTAATGTTTCCATTTATTGTCACCCTCTAGCATAGATACTCATATATTTGTTTTCTTTTAGCCCTGATGAAGATCCACAAGTTGGATCGAAACGTTGGCTTACCATAATTAATATCATTGTAACTGAAAATCCTGACCATCATTTAACCTATCGTAATTGAAGAACAGTTGACCATCTCTCATCTCTACTAATTTTAATAATTTATTCAACTTTTTATCTTTTTAACTTAGGGAACTTTTTAACTTAAAAATGACTTAGGAATCTTTGTCATTGTTGCATAGGCTGGTAACAACAAGAAGTAACAAAATAATGAAAACCTCATCAAACTGATGGTGTGTTAGCATTGACATGGGTACTTTACAAAGATAGTCATGTAAAAGATAGTGAAATTAAAAATGAATATTTCAATGATAAAAATACTCCTGTTTTCATTTCTGAGTAAAGAGTGTTGCAGAGACTAGGGCAAAATTATAAGGGTAGAGGTAGGAGAGGTTAATTTGCCGACTTCAAAGGGGTTTACTGCGGGGAAACCCAACCCTTTTGAAGTGAAAGTGTACACAACGATCAGGTGTAAACTTAAGATAAGGAATTGTAAAACTAGCAATATACAATAGATGGTACAGTATACAAATTGTTCATATCTGGACTCAATAATTAGATAAAACTGAGAGTACACACAAGCAGACCTGGGCATTATTTATATGATTCCGGTTTTTCACATTTCATAATAAAATTGTTTTTGGTTTTTAATATTTTTAGAACAATATTTCTTTTTATGACAGAATGAAAATTTGTACATTAAATCTACTCAAAGAAGTACTTATAATTAATTAAACACTTTAAACGTAAATTCTAGAAAATTCTGGCGAATCAATAAAAAAATAACTTTTAAAAGGTGACTTCAATACCACAAAGAATTTGCTTAAAACATTACATTTATGTATTCACATTGACTAATCAATGATCATACAGGAAGTTATTTTGGAGCAACAAAAATACATGGACTGGACAATAAGTCCTCTTCGTCCCAAGAAATAATGCTTGGTAGTATGCTTTTTAAATCCGACTCCTCTCAAAATCCATATTTATCCATCAGGGAAAAATGATACTGTAATCTATGACCTAGATAAAGGGATAATTTCATCTACTTACTCTAACATCTTCCGCGTCCTCAAATCCTAGTTTTGATTTCATAGGTATCCGCTACTATCGATGTAGCTCTATATTATTATATCACTTCTTTTTTACATACTTTTTTTCATTTTTTATATACATTATTACCTTGTGTGTACTCTCAGTTTTTTATCGTATTATTGGGTCCAGATATAAACAACTTCTTTACTGTATCATCTGTATTGTTAATTTTACAATTCCTTATTTATTTCTATTTTACACTTTGTCGTTTTGTACCCTTTCACTTCAAAAGCATTGGGTTTCCCCGTAATAAACCTTTTGAAGTCGGCAAACTAACCCTCCCCCCTACTCTCACACAAATTTTCCCTCACATATGATCCCATAATTAAAGGTAAAAACTCATAAAAAAGAAATTAAAAAAATATGATTTTTCAGTATCACATCACATTCAACTAGTTTTATTAAGAGTTTTATCGCTGCCAGAGGATTTTCCCTTTCTATAGAAATAAAAACCTATCGATTAAGCCATATTTCATCCGTATGTTTTATGGGTGAATTTTTATGAAAAAAATTAATTTTTAAGGCATTAGTAAGAATTTTATCGCTACCAGACTGTCGGTTTTGCACTTGACTCTGTGGTTTCTAAAAATGCTGAAATTTTTAGGTGTATGTTCTATGGGTGAGATTTGTTGCATCTGGATCCAGTACTATAACCATTATTTTCATTTTGAGAACCACTCCGTATTAGCTACTGTACCTAATCATGATAAACGACTCCTCTCAAAATCCATATTTATCCATCAGGGAAAAATGATACTGTAATCTATGACCTAGATAAAGGGATAATTTCATCTACTTACTCTAACATCTTCCGCGTCCTCAAATCCTAGTTTTGATTTCATAGGTATCCGCTACTATCGATGTAGCTCTATATTATTATATCACTTCTTTTTTACATACTTTTTTCATTTTTTATATACATTATTACCTTGTGTGTACTCTCAGTTTTTTATCGTATTATTGGGTCCAGATATAAACAACTTCTTTACTGTATCATCTGTATTGTTAATTTTACAATTCCTTATTTATTTCTATTTTACACTTTGTCGTTTTGTACCCTTTCACTTCAAAAGCATTGGGTTTCCCCGTAATAAACCTTTTGAAGTCGGCAAACTAACCCTCCCCCCTACTCTCACACATATTTTCCCTCACATATGTTATCGGGGACGTTGTTTTTGAAAAGAATACTTATTTTGTTTTTAATAGGGGTCGAGAGGGGGGGGGGGGGCACTATAAAGAAGTTAGATTTTCGGAGTTCTTTCACACAGAGGTCCAATATTATGTTATCGGAGACGTTGTTTTTGAAAAGAATATTTATTTTGTTTTTAATAGGGGTCGAGGGGGGGGGGGGGGCGCACTATAAAGAAGTTAGATTTTCGGAGTTCTTTCACACAGAGGTCCAATATTATGTTATCGGGGACGTTGTTTTTGAAAAGAATACTTATTTTGTTTTTAATAGGGGTCGAGAGGGGGGGGGGGCACTATAAAGAAGTTAGATTTTCGGAGTTCTTTCACACAGAGGTCCAATATTATGTTATCGGGGACGTTGTTTTTGAAAAGAATATTTATTTTGTATTTTAATAGCGGTGGAGAACGGGGGAGCGCACTAATATTGATAATAAATACCTTTTTTGATTTCAAGAACTCCGAAAATCTAACTTCTTTATAGTGCGCCCCCCCCCCCTCTCGACCCCTATTAAAAACAAAATAAATATTCTTTTCAAAAACAACGTCCCCGATAACATAATATTGGACCTCTGTGTGAAAGAACTCCGAAAATCTAACTTCTTTATAGTGCGCCCCCCCCCCCCTCTCCACCCCTATTAAAATACAAAATGAATATTTTTTCAAAAATACCGTCCATAATATAGTAATGGACACCCGTTTAAAAGAAATTCGAAAATGTTACCCTTTTCAATATTATAGGCCCCTCCCCACACGAACTTTAAAATAAATATTAATGTTAATGGTTACCTGGTCATGATATAATATGCTTAGGTAAACATGAAGAATATTCCCACATTTCAAAATATTCCGTGAATTTAAAGTTGTGGAATGAGGAATACCCCCCCCCCCCCCCCCCGACCACCACCACCACCAAGATTGAATTTAAAAATTAATACTTTTTCAAAATCTACGAACACGTAAAAATAGAGACTGACACTCATAACAAATTAATCAGAAGTTATAAAAAAAATCGTACCCCCTCCCCAACCAAATTTTAGAAATGTAACTATTTTCAAAATCTGCTTCCCCCGTTACCATAAAGACTCATCTCGAAGAAAAGGGAAAGTTAATAAAATGTCCCCCCCCCCACCAGCATCGAATTTTAAAGTCGGTAGTTTTTTCCAATTATAAGCCACTATTATCATCACAGTAGTTTACAATTTTAAAAATCTGAAAAGATAAAAAAAGAAAATAATTTTATATTCCTATGGTTTTTTTTTTAAATTATTACTTTTTGTCAAAATTAACGCTTTGGATATTGCACCCCTATTTCGAAGCGATAAAATGTTGACGGCTTAATACTAATAATTTTTTTATAATTTTAATAGAATATTTGAATAATAATGGAATTGTAAACAACCCAGCCCCAGAAGTAGAAATATCCAAAATAGTATCCGGAAAAAAATAACTAAATAACGAAGTACTCACAGATACTCGGGTATCTGTCCTGACAGATACGAGTAGTCACTGTATCCGAAGCTGACGGATACGAGAAGTACTCGGATACATTTGAAAATTTTGGAGGGATTCGAGTACAGTATCCGAGTAAAAAAGTATCTGTAACTTGTATCTTGTATCCGAAACTAGTACTTTTTTACTCGGATAGTGCCCAACTCTGCTTAGTGGCATAAGGTGACGTTAAAACAAAGAAACAATACAGATAAGTGAAAGTAAAAAAATATATATAAATACATACTGCAGATTGTGTGCTCAATCTGATGGGTGTGTAATACTCTACAAGTTGTAGCAATTAAAAAAAGTTTCTATTAAAATTGATTTTTAGTTGATTTTAGCTGGCTCACTATGGTCAGTGATTGTTTTATCCCTTTTTGCACCTAATCCCAATACATCTTGCAATATTTACTCATATTACCTCCAGCACTTAATATCCTGTATTGCAAACAAAAAATTCAAGGGTCAAGGAGCAGCATGACCCTTTCTCATGATAAATCTGAGTTTCTCTGATATTCTTTACTCATTTTACCTCTACCATTTTATTTAATAAAATGAATGAGTTCTTCTGTATTTATATGAATGCTTAATGAAATTTAAAGTGGTATTTTTTACATCTATGACAATACCTTTAAAATTATTCCTGAAAAATGATATTGCATGCATGAACTTTTTTTGTTACAATGTTTAAAATTTGTGGTTTGAAATATTTTTTTCTTTAACAACAGCAAAGAATAAAGGAATAGGGATGTAGGTAAAGAAAAGTTGTTAAATATCTCTATAATCAAAACTCAGTATACATTAAACCAGTTATAATTATAAAGTATATACAGTTTCAAACAATACAGGTCTCGCAATTCCTTACGGGGCACGGGGCCTTCCGAGCCAAGCTATATGGCTTTGGAAAGGATATTGATCACTTGTGCCCTACATGCAGGATACCGGAGACGGCTGAGCATATTATTTTAAACTGCACCACCTTCGAGGAACTGAGGGCTAATGAGGTTAATGAGGGAAGCTGAGCATTATGTTCTGTCGGAAAACAACTTCCCTCAACAAATGGAAGTAAGAAACTACCCGTACAACAAGGAATTCGTGTATGGGTGGAAAAATATTTTGGGACCACAGCTCTTCAATCTCGGAAGAAGAGGACCAGCACTGGGAAGACTACCAGATTAATAACTTAAAGTGGAAAATTAGGCAAGGTTCATACTGCTCGAAGGGAAGACGGGACAAATAGAAGAGATAATGTACAGTCATTACTTACATAGCAGATTACTTCTGTTATATAGTTTTACAAGCAGCAGTTCCTATCCAGGAATGAGTAACATCCAACTGGTGCTAAAACCCGTTTTGCCAATTAGGCAAGGTAGGGGTGCAAAATAAAGAAATAATAAAGTTTCAAACAATACAAGGAACTTCACTTCTTCATTGCTATATCCACATACCTGAAAATAATAAATAAATAAAAAAAATAATTAGTTCTTATTTCAGTAAAATACCAGAACCCAATCTTTTAAACAGGAATCTAATCTAAAATCAATGTACCTTAAGTTCAATGTAAATTTGTTACGAAAAATTCTTTTTCTTCAATGAAAGAAGCAAGTTATGGATGCTGGTCAGTGCAGTCATCAACCATACAATATACATCTTCTGAATACCTTGGATAAGAGATCATCAATTGGTATAATTACCATTGATAACCATTTGACATATAAGCAAGATGCTGTCCTTAAAATTCAATATATAGAAAAAGGTTAGTTACTTACTTCACTTGAGGCATGTGGGGTTCCCGGAGAAAGGTCATAGTGGCATTCTTAACTTGTTTTTGCAGACTGCTACTTTTGTCATCATACCACATGGGATTTTAAATTTTTTATTATTTTACATCTTCCTCTCATTGTATTTTCCAACTTGAACCAAGGCAAGGGAGGTGGTTGAATTTGACGAGATGATCATCATTCATCGAAACAAGTTATGCCAAACATATGAAGGACAGAACCAACAGAAGATGATTCATTTGATTTTAAGAGTTGTGAGTAAAATCTTCTTAGATATTAAGAAGATTGCAGGAGAAAATGGGTTTAATATCGAAACATGTGCTGACTGCTTTGATGTAACTTTATATGATTATTTTCTAGAAGAACTATCGGTACTCGCTGGCAAAGGACTAGAGGGGAAGTTCTTGAAACCTTCAACAGTGAATCAATATGGTCAGAGGTTCAGAAATTTAGGCGATATGGTGATGTACCGAGCGAGTGTTAATGACAACAGGCAACTTATTGAACTAGTGGTAGATGACTAAGGCTGTATGAAAGGGTCTGTCAAATTTGAAAACTTGCAAGAAAACAAGCACTAAGGAAAACCCATTTAAAGAGGCAGGTAGTACCAAGTGTTGTAGATGTGAAAAAATTGACTCAGCTTATAGATAAATAACTCCTCAAAGAATCATACAATTCTTTGAGAGACCATGGATTCTTGATGAATACATAGTGGAGGAGCTACTGTTGCTTAAGTTGTAGGTGTTTAACACGAGGATGTGAAGGAGGTTGCAGAAATATTATTAAAGAGTTGGTTAGAGTGAGCTCTCTCTAATATTGAAAAATTGGCTGCCGATTCATTTGAGAGGCTCTCTTTCAAGGGGAAATCAAACAGCAAAATAGCAATTCTTGTGCCGTAAGATCACATTAAATATTTTGACTTAATATTGCTAATGAGAGCAGCAGCTGGAGTAATGGTACAAATAAATATCTATTTGCCAGAGGGGATGCTGTAGATGGATGTGTGGAGCCGAAAACCCTGAAGCACTGAGATGAACAACTTTGAGGAAGCACATGACAGAATACCTACGTCAAGTTGCACACCCTTCAAACTCATCTAGGCTATTATAGGAAAAGTCTTGAACCAAGTTTTAGCCTCTAGAGACAACGGAGATATAGCAAAGTATAGAGGCAAGCCCATTGATGATTTGTTTGAGCTAGTACAGCATTCATCCTCTAGATGCTACATCAAGTTTCCAAGTTGGAGAAGCTAGTGAAGAAACGGGTATTGCAGACTCACCTCAACCTAGTACATCAGGATTTCAAACAGTGATACCTCAACATTTGTACAGCACCATTTAACGTAAGAAAGAAGACGATACAAGATGGTGTTTGACAACGCATATCTATTAAATCTTACTCTTTCTACTCTTGGTGATATCTCTTTTTCTTCTTTGCATGAAATTCCTGATAGCTGACTTTGCCCTCTTCAGTGTCCAGTCACTCAAAGAGGGCTTGATAATTTTTTGACTACAGGACTACTTGATATTTTTTTTAATCCTTCCATCAATCTTTCTCAGCTTGGAAAATTGTAATTCATTATGTAGTGCTTGAATTCTTCTTCCAAGTCCATCTTCGCATAATCTAATTCTTTTTCTTTGAGAGGGTCTCCTCACATGCCTCTTCTTTCTTCCAGGAGTATTTCCTCGTGGGGGGGAATATTCCTCTTCACTTGTTGTATCCCACGGCTGTAGTGTGTCTCCTAAGTTAAGGTGAGTTTGCAACACAGGTTTCTTCACTTCCCTCTTCAACTTACAACTTGCAAAGTAGGTCTACTAGGACAAACAAATCATCTATTCGCTTGCCTCTATACTTCGCTATACCTCCGCTGTCAATAGAGGCAAAAACTGGCTAATACAGCCTAAATGGAGGGCTTCCATAATTTTAGCCATAATAGCTAGATGAGTTCGTAGGGTGTGTCCATCAGTTTGTACAACTTGACGTAGGTATTCTGTCGTCAAATTGATATATTGCAGCATTACTGCCAGGTGCTTCCTTAAAGTTGCTCCTCTCAGTGTTTCAGCTGCTCACATCATACTATACTTCCTCATTATGGGGGCATCGTCCACAAAGGTGTTCCCTCGGGCAAATAGATATTTATTTGTGCTCCTTACTCCAGCTGCTGCTCTAATTAACAGTATTAAGTCAAAATATTTAGTATGATATTTTGGCATAAGAATTGCTATTGTTCTGTTTCATTTCCCCTCCAAAGAGAGCCTCTCAAGTGGAGAGTGGAGTTGGCAGCCAATTTTTAAATATTTAATAGTGCTTTATACTCCTCACTACGTTCACTCAGTTCTAACCAACTAGGTAATAATATTTCTGCAACCTCCTTGATCCTCCTCCTGTTGAACACCCACAACTTCAGCAACAGGAGCTCCACTAGCTGGGTGTATGTATTCATCGAGAATCCGGGGTCTCTTAAATTATTGTATGATTTCGTGGAGTTTTTCCTGTATAAATAGAGTCAGTCTCTTCACATCTGCATCACTAGGTACTACCTGCTCTTTAAATAAACCCATTTAATTTAATCCTTAGTGTTTGTTTTCATTCTAGTTTTCCAATTTGCTTATACTTTAGGCATTATTTAAAAACAAAAATGGAAATAATAAATAGTTTAAATAAGGGATGTGAAGGTAAAAATATTAACATAAGTCACTCTCTCTCTTCTTTGATGTTTCTACTTGAAACGCACGTGTTAGAAAAACTCCTGTTACAAAGAATAAAGGGATAATTCATAGATATTTTGGGATACAGTTGGACACACTAACATCTACAAGTTATTCGCGGGCGCTATCGACTATAGGGTGAGCTAGTAGTTTTGCAAAATGTCGGAAGGAACGGGGATAGACATAGTTGATGTGATAGAGATAATTGGTAATTTTAAAAGACCATTAATTGAAGGGCAGGCTATCCTTGATGCAAACCACATAATTACATGTGGAATAATATCTAGAAGTGAAAAAGTAGTTATTTTACAAGCCTTTTGCCTTCAAACAAGCGATCCTTAAGGCCTGCCCCATCAAATAAAAGTGGAAATTAAATTTATTAATAACAATAAGCAATTTTTTGTAATTCTAGGTGTAAAGCTGGTAGTAATGGTAAATGCAAATACATAATTGCAACTTTACACTACGTTCTTCGGCTAGTAATAATATTCGTTACCTATTCATACAATCATTATTATGACAGCTGTCGTTTTCATGACAGCTTAGATTCTTTGTCATATTATTTATTTATTTATTAATACTTTCAGGCATCGCATTGAAAACTTGGAACAAGTAAGCACAACGGATGTAAGACAAAAATGGGGAAAATTAAAGAAAGAAAAACAAATCTGTTACACTATGGTCCCAATCATCGATAAAATGTCAAATAATAATATTTACTTGGATAAATATAGTCACTTTCTAAGTAGTCAATTTATCAATATTCATTAATCATGAATAACTGGATACCAGTCATTCATTATTCACTTCAAATGAATACCATAAATACTCAATAATCATTAAAATAATCCGTACGAATAATGAATAATGGATGAATAATGGATTGATCATTCATTTCTTTTATGAGTCCCAATTGTTCATATGCATTGCTCAATATTCAGATTACAATTTGCCCAACTCTGTTCTCTATGCATTATATTATATAATATAACTAAGTACCTAACTAAATTCTAGTCGATTTTGAATTATTTTTAGATTATAGACAGGAATAGTCCAAAGAATCATTGAATAAAAGACGAGATATATTTACTGTACAGATATTAACTGTACAGTAATTATTTACTGTACAGAATCTCTTATCGATGATAAATTAATACCAAACCGAATTACAATCCTTTGAGTTGGGGAATTAGATAAATTCAATGTGATTAAATAACTTATTTACAAGGAAGAATGTGTCTTCATGTTTTATTTATAATGATACAATTATGAAGAAATTTTTTAGACCTTATTTTAATTATTGAAGAAGAAGAATTAGCATATTGATTGAATAGCAGCATAACACTTTGATTTGATTGAATACTGCAACATCAATATGAGCCTGAATAAACATTTTTAGTTCAAAGATACAGAACATTAATTCATTTTTTCATAAATATGAATATTTATTCAAATCAATGGTATAAAATAAATAAATACACAAGTGAAAGTAATATTTTAAAAAATGTACTAAATTTAGGGAAATTAATGTTGAATAAAAACATACATGAGTAGGGAGGAAAGGGCCTAAATAAATGGATTGCATAAAAAAAGCAAAAAATATTATTATTTTCAAAGAACTGTTTCAATTTATACAGGTATTAGCATTTTGGTAAGGGGTCTTAGTTTAGGTAATAAATGTTATATCATTGATCAAAATACCACCACTGACCATTAATCATTTTTATATGCTTGACACCTTTTTTTTTTTTTTTTAATATACTTTGGTGTGATCAGTAGATTGCGAAAAACGGAACATCTTAGGTAAAAAACACTAATTTTAAGGAAATATGATATTGAAATTAAAAAAAAATTAAGCAGGGGCATCCTAAACTCCAGAAATATTGTAGTTTTATAAAAAATAATAACCTTCCATCTAGTTTATTAAAAAATGTGTCAAGTATGTATTTGGTCTTTTATCCACTTTCCATAAATCATATTTGTATAAGTATACATTCATATTTTTTTCTTTAGAAGGAAAGTGAATTTGAAGAATTGGTGAATTTCAGTAAAAATGCTTGTAATAGCTTCAAAGCTAAACTTAAAAAAAAATATTTCACGTGTTTTTTTTTATTTACTCAAAAACGGATTTAAAGATTTCAATCAAACTTGGTATTTGATGCATGTATGTGGCCGTGATGCGACAGCCGAAATTTCATCGAAATTGGTTTAACGGAGGGGCACTTTACTTAATAACTGTTGTCTCATTATCACGTGTTTTTTTTTGTTTACTCAAAAACGGCTTAAAATACACCTATCGATTCACCTTCACGATGTATTTGCAAATAGAAACTCGTAGTAAAAAACAAGCAAGCAGTAAAAAAACTCGACTGTTGATGAAATTAGTCCCTTCATATATAAATTAGCAATAATGAATCGAAAGGAGCTGAGAATTATCAAATTTTGCTTTTCAGATACTCTATAAGTTATGGAGATCTACAAATATAAGTATATACTTAAATATGTGAAGTTGAGGAATGGCGTTTACATATTATTGAAACATGTCGATTTCTAATCCAAGTAAGTTCGTAATTGAAAATTGTGTGTTGCGTGCATCGCACCAGATTTTTAACTGTTAGTTCTTTAACTATTTTGAAGGTATGGATCCTATTCATTATACCTATATAAGAACGAGACTTACTTCAGACGAAATAAGACTGTAAAATTTAGAGAATTATTTTTTAAAAGATTTAAATTAATATAATGATGTCACATGTTACATTTTGTGACTCCCAAGAACATTAATTTCTTTAAAAATCATTATTTTGGAAACTATGAATATTAGTGTGTGCACACTTAACATTATTGCTAAGGAGCATTTGACCAAGCCATCAAGAACCAGAAACATAAGAAAACATGACTTTGAAAATCCTAAACCATTAAGAGCCAAATACCACCATAATTTTAGAATCACCCGTTTACTGAAATTATAATTTTTGTGATCAATTATTTTTTTATGTTATCTTTAATCATTGAAATATATTTTTGTTCATGAAATATTTTGAAATTCTTAACAAATGATCCTTAGTTGGGATATTTAAAATTTTGAACAAACGTATCACGAGTGCCTACTTTTACATGTTTTCTCACATAAGGCAACATTTAGATCAGTGGATTGTACACAATGGTCCAATTATTTAATCTCATTTTTTTATCGTTTATGAGGATGGCTAAAAGGTGAAGTATATAAGTAAAAAGTAAATACTCAGGATACACTCGGTATATAGCTTAAAAACCTTAACCACAACAGAAATGTATATATTTACAAGGGTAACAATAATTCAAACCAAAACATCTTTCATAATTGTACACACTTATCTTAAACCTAGTTTAACAATTCATCTAATTACTGAATCATTAGACAAGCACTTAACTAAAACAAAAGAAAAATATAATAATGATTTAATTTTAGTCGTAGGGGACCTGAATTGTAGATTAGCGGAATTAAATCAGTTAGATCCCTATATGTTGTCAGAAACTGATCTATTTAGTGAAAGACATAGCTTTGACAAAGTTGAAAACAAGAAAGGTAAAGCCATTATTGAAATGATGGAAAATAGGTCCTTTGTATTATTAAATGGTAGGAGACAGGCAAGGGCACTTTACTTGTATTCAAGCACGGGGTCAAAGTGTAGTTGATACTGCTTGGTGTAATCTCGAACAGGCTCATAATGTTGCGGATTTTAGCATAGTAAATAAACTATCAAACTCTGATCACTTAGCTTTAAAGATAACACTTAAATACCCAATGTCGTATACATGTAAACCAAAATTTCCAATAACAGACAAACCATATAATGTAATGAAATGGGATAGTAAGAAAAAAGATGAATATATAAATCTATTAAAGCATTCCCCCAAAGTAGGTTTGAATATCCTTGATTACAATTCTGATACTGATTATTTATACAATAATTTATCAAATTCAATTCAGCAGACCGCGAGCCAGCTTGGCCTAATCCGTCGAAAAAACAATGTTACAAGCAATAGCCTTAAAAGAAACAAAAATTGGTTCGATCATGAATGCTATATCGCAAAAAATGGGTTAAGAGTAATTATAAAAATTGGAAAAAGAATAATTATAATGAAGAATTAAGAACAGTTTTTTTGGCCTCCAAAAAATTGTACAAAATTTTTCTAAAATATAAGAAAAATTCCTATGAATTAAATGTAATCAATGCAATAAGTAACACTACCAACAGTAAACAATTCTGGCAAACAATAAATAGCTTTCGTAATACATCCAATCCAACCAATCCCATAACAATAGAAGCCTGGGAATCCTACTGTGAATTTAATTTCCCTACAAGTGTACTTAAACAATACACTTATTTTGGAGTTTTACATCCTTTACTAGATTCCCCGATATCAATAGAAGAATTACAAATGTCTCTAGATAAATGCAAACTTAATAAAACCCCAGGAATGGATAACATTTCGTATGAATTTTATATAAATTTACCACAGAACTGGAAACTATATTTATTGACGCTTTACAATAGAATCTTAGACACCGAGATAATCCCGAGGAGCTGGTCTAATATACTAAACGTACCAATCTATAAGAAAGGGGACAGAGCGGAACCGGACAATTACCGCCTTATCTCATTACTTAATTGTATTCTAAAAATTTTAACTCAAATTTTCTTGGAGCGATTAATTTTGTGGGATGAGGAAACGAATTATATTCCCGAATCACAATCAGGCTTCAGAAAGGGTCGCGGATGTTTGGATAACCTTTTTACATTAAATACCGTCGTTCAATACCAAATAGGATTCAAAAAGCAACAGCTTTTTGGTATATTTATCGATTTCAAGAGGGCCTTTGACTCGTTAAATCGAGAAATCATGTGGGAAAAGTTATTCAAGATAGGTATTAGCCCCAAAATAATAAGGTTATTCAGAAATCTGTATAACTCAATGACGATGAGGATTAAATGCCATGGCCACAATCTTACAAGTGAAATTAAGGTGACCAAAGGGGTCCCTCAGGGTGAGGTTACTAGCCCATACTTCTTCAGTGCTTTTTTAAGCGATATGGAAGAATATATGAGATCAAAGGGGGCTGATGGGATTCGAATCTCGCATTCATGTAATATTATGATATTATTGTATGCAGATGATGTGGTCATATTCTCAGATTCATATTCGGACTCATTAAAAAAATTAAAAATTCTTTTAGAATACTGTAATATTAATCAGTTAGAAGTAAATACGACTAAAACAAAAATAATTCAGTTCCACCTAGGTAAAAACAAATTAATTCCAAAAATTAAGTATAACGAATCAGAAATAGAAATCGTTAAATCGTATACATATTTAGGTATAACAATATCCAGTTCCAGAACTTTTCTAAAAGCAGCTCAAATGGCAGAAACAAAAAACAGAATATCAACTGGAGCAGTTTTAAGCATATGCAGTAAAGCTAAGATAAGAAATTGGCAAGCTAGAATTAGATTAAATGAAGCCATTAATACCAGCAGTTTATACTATGGTGTACAAATTTGGGGGTTAAGATATTCTGATAGGATAGAAAAAGCCAACTTAAACTTTTATAAAAATCTTAACTCTCTTTGCAAAACCACACCAGCTTGGATGATAAGATTAGAGTTTAACATAACCAATAGTAAATGTTATGTGTTAAAATATTGTTTAAAATGGATTTATAAATTATTATTGATGAAAAACAACAGATTCCCCAAAGAATGTTATTTAAAACTCCACGAAATGTCTCAAAAGAAGGACATTATAAAATTTAACTGGTTATGTCAAATCAAGCAGTGGCTTAACGAAATAAATCAAGCACACATACTTAATGAATTTAATGCAACATTATTCAAAAGTAAAATATCCCCGGTACTATATAATTTTAAAAATTATCTCGAGCAAAAAGATAAACTGCAACTACTATCTTCTAAATATAATCCTTATTATTTGAACATTTATGACCAAACTGACAAAATACAAAGTTACCTAAATTTAAATCTGCCATTCAGAATGATCAAAATAATAGCGCAGTTAAGACTTTCCGGCAAATATATCATTAAGCTTTCCCTAAAAGATAATACTTATATAATTAACACATTAGAACAGTGCTCTATATGCAATAGGAAGCAAAACGAGGATTTATACCACCTGCTAGTAGGATGCCCCATGTATGAAGATATAAGACGTAAATATTTACCAGGCGTTCAAAACAAATCCGTAGTAGAATTACCTGCAATTTTGAAAGTAAATAGTGCAGAACAAATCCGGAATTGGTATTTTTTTATTATCTATTCTATGAAACTGAGGCAATTCATACTTGAGGGATAAGATACGTTTCATTTTCATTAATTCATTTCGCTACAATATTGACGTATTCTCATTAACAGTATTTAAGTATACATATATCTACACTTTAATATATTTTACAATATACTTATATTATTATTTTAATTTAAACAATTATTAGTTACATAATCAGCATAAGGAGAGAATTTTCTATTTATTTTCGCTATTATAAAAAAAAAAAAAAAGAAAGAAAAAAAAAAAGGATGAAATAAACACTTTTACTATCGTTTACATAAAACTAGTAGATGTAAATAAATAGTGTAAACACTGTTATAAACACTGATGTAAATAGTATTGTAAACACCTGTATAGATTCTAAAATATGTTGACATTTTTTGTATTTATTTAGGGTAAAGGCACCAATTGCTGACACTAACCCAATTACTGACACTTGCTCCTTATACCTTGAATAATAAGGGTTGCAAGCTCTCCATGAATTCGAAAAATGCGCCAAATCAAAGCCACGTCGATTAGCTTCTGATTCCCGCCAATTTCAAGCCATCATTGATAACCTAAATCTCGGAAATCAAGCTTTAGAGTCACTCTTTCTTCAGCTGCTGGATCCTTAAGGTTTTTGCTAAGGAGGTGAGTCGCTATTTTGTTTTTTATAATCATTTCTTCTTTGTGTTTTCTCTTGAATTTTCTTTTTAGCACTCTAATAATGATGTCAGATAATAAGAATAGTTTTTTCCAATGGGAATTTCCAATAAAACAATTTATTTTGGGGATGTCAGGATTTGGGTATCCAAAAACATACCTTTACCCAATTACTGACACTTTTGTCAGTAACTGGGTATTTCGTAGAAATTTAGTTCCAATGTCTAATAAGGTAATTTTTTAACGTAGAACACAATGGTGCTGTCCGTTTTTTAAAAAAACGATGGGATCCAATTCCTGACAGGCGGTGTTAGTTACTGGTTCTGCGAGTGTCAGTAATTGGGATGTACGCACACCAGATACTGAAAGTGAGCATAGCCAGTTACTGACATTCTTCTCCCACGTATTTTTACTCCTTCTTTATAACAAACAATCTCCAATTTATACTAAGTAAAATAAGAAGAAGAAAGAACCAACTTGCAGGAAAAATTATAGGGAGGATCAGATGCTGGCAGCACTTGATGACGTGAAACTAGGGGTTCCTGTGAAGACTGCAGCTCGGAACCACGGGGTACCTCGCATCACATTTTATTATAAGGTAACTGGCAAATATCCTAATATCCTAATATTTCTGGTACTCCCGGCCCAGCAAGTATTTTGAGTCGAGAAGAAGAAGGTGTCATTGTACAATGGATTTATGAAATGTATAGAGCAGGATTTTCTGTCTCTGGTGACCATCTAAAAAACAGTGTTCAGCATCTTCTCAAGAAGGAACTAAAAAGAAATTCACTATTTACTGACGATCGGCCTGGTAAAAAGTGGCTAAAATGTTTCATGAACCGACACCCTTCCATCAAAGGCCGAATAGCTGAGAATCTAACATCTAGTAGGTCCTCAGTGAAAAAAGATGATATAGCCGGTTGGTTCAAGCGTACCGGAAAATATTTACGAGGAAAATCATTATTCGGAATATTAGAAAATCCAAAAAGGGTGTTCAATGGGGATGAGACAGCTTTTTTCCTTAATCCTAAAGGGAAAAAAGTATTAGCTCCCAAGGGAGCCAAGAATGTTTACTTTACAGTAAATAACGACGTGAAAGTTTTTTCTTCACCACAAAAAAATTAAAGAAAACAGTCCAGACTTCTAGCGACGAAGAAGACAACCATGTGCAGTGGGACCCGCAAGATGAGTCAAATGGGACCACCGAGAAAGAGAATGACCAAGAACATGAGCCATTTAATGATGAGCAAGTGCAATTGGATGACTCATTCAATTTCATTCTTCCTAATCACGAAATTTATGCGATAAAAGATCCAAATGTTTCTGTTCCATTTACTGATACCACATTAGGTGGTTCTGATGTTGAAGAAACACGACTGGATATTGTCCAAACCACTGAAGATATTATTGGGATAACATCGCCTTCCTTAATCGAAAAAATGGACGACGATGGAGTTATAATAGAAATATCTACAATAGAAAATAAAAATTCAACTAAGAAGGACGACAAACCCTTACAAGAGCTAGTAGCAGTTGAAGGTAAAGAAAAAGCAGTGAGAGATTTGGATCAGATTTCATCGAGATTCAACAAACACTTTATGGAATGCCCAAAAGTAAGAGAGGGTGACTACATTACTGCTTATATATCTACCAAATAAAAGAATATCAGCGTTGCGTGTAGTATATTTAGTATTGTAGATGGGATTATGATTGCTAAATGTATGAAAACTTGTAATCGTATGAAAAATGACTTTAAATTCAAAGAAGAGGTGATAACAATAGAACCTAATAATGTTATCGCACGGTTACCGAATTCGTCAATTCTTTCAAACGAGCAATTCTTGTTAGAACTTCCATTACAAATTGATTAATCTGAATTGAAGCTAGAAGAAATTTTTTATTTCCAAACGCACAAAGCAAATGATAGTTTGTAAATTTTGAGATGGACAATCACATCTCTGTCTTAGTTACCAATAGTGTATCCCTTCTTATTTATCAAATATTTTGTATATTTTAAACTTATTTACTTGAGTTACTTTTACCTTGCTGTTTATTTATATTTTAAAGCTTTAAATAAAATTATTTTAAGTTGTAACAGGGTGTCAGTAATTGGTTCCTTATAGTGTCAGTAATTGGTGATTGAGTGTCAGTAATAGGAGAAAAAACATGCGTCCAAATTTTTAATAAAAAAGGTAATTAATTCATTATTAAAAAACCTTTAACTAGCAGGAATGAAAGAATAGATATTGGCCTAACAGAAAAGCTTTGAGTTGTTAGGCTGCACCAATAAATAAGAGAGATATTAATGAAAAACCAAAAAGTGGTTCTTATAGTGTCAGTAATTGGTGCCTTTACCCTATATCTATTGTCCATTTATAGTGAGATATTTTTTCATTGTTAAATATGTTTGTTTTTTGTTTTTTGTTTTTTCTCCTTATTATTAGTTTGTCGTAGTAGGTATGTAGTGTATGTGTATTTTTATTATTTTTTTTTTTTTCTTACTATTAGTATGGTATTAGTAGTGACCAACTCTATTTGTATGGGGTTCTCCCCAAAAACAAATTACAATAAATAAAAAATAAAATACTCAGGATACACTAATTCACTGTATTAAAAACATTGTGTCATTGAATCGATCTAAAAACTTTCCTGATGTGAATATTCTCTTAAGCTTTATGAAGACTTACCTACTAAGCCCTTCTAAAAAAAAAAAAAAAAAAATCATTGAAGTATGTTGAATAGTTTAGGCAAATATGTTGAATAGCTTAAGAGAATATTCACACAAGACAATATTCACTAACTTAAACCATTAAGAGCCAAATACCACCATAATTTTAGAATCACCCGTTTACTAAAATTATAATTTTTGTGATCAATTATTTTTTTATGATATCTTTAATCATTGAAATATATTTTTGTTCATGAAATATTTTGAAATTCTTAACAAATGACCCTTAGTTGGGATATTGAAAATTTTGAACAAACGTATCACGAGTGCCTACTTTTACATTTTTTCTCACACAAGGCAACATTTAGATCAGTGGATTGTACACAATGGTCCAATTATTTAATCTCATTTTTTTATTGTTTATGAGGATGGCTAAAAGGTGAAGTATATAAGTAAAAAGTAAATACTCAGGATACACTAATTCACTGTATTAAAAACTTTGTGTCATTGAATCGATCTAAAAACTTTCCTGATGTGAATATTCTCTTAAGCTTTATGAAGACTTACCTACTAAGCCCTTCTAAAAAAAAAAAAAAAAATCATTGAAGTATGTTGAATAGTTTAGGCAAATGTGTTGAATAGCTTAAGAGAATATTCACATCAGGAAAGTTTTTAGATCGATTCAATGACACAATGTTTTTAATACACTGAATTAGTGTATCCTGAGTATTTACTTTTTACTTATATACTTCACATTTTAGCCATCCTCATAAACGATAAAAAAATGAGATTAAATAATTGGACCATTGTGTACAATCCACTGATCTAAATGTTGCCTTATGTGAGAAAACATGTAAAAGTAGGCACTCGTGATACGTTTGTTCAAAATTTTAAATATCCCAACTAAGGGTCATTTGTTAAGAATTTCAAAATATTTCATGAACAAAAATATATTACAATGATTAAAGATAACATAAAAAAATAATTGATCACAAAAATTATAATTTCAGTAAACGGGTGATTCTAAAATTATGGTGGTATTTGGCTCTTAATGGTTTAGGATTTTCAAAGTCATGTTTTCTTATGTTTCTGGTTCTTGATGGCTTGGTCAAATGCTCCTTAGCAATAATGTTAAGTGTGCACACACTAATATTCATAGTTTCCAAAATAATGATTTTTAAAGAAATTAATGTTCTTGGGAGTCACAAAATGTAACATGTGACATCATTATATTAATTTAAATCTTTTAAAAAATAATTCTCTAAATTTTACAGTCTTATTTCGTCTGAAGTAAGTCTCGTTCTTATATAGGTATAATGAATAGGATCCATACCTTCAAAATAGTTAAAGAACTAACAGTTAAAAATCTGGTGCGATGCACGCAACACACAACTTTCAATTACGAACTTACTTGGATTAGAAATCGACATGTTTCAATAATATGTAAACGCCATTCCTCAACTTCACATATTTAAGTATATACTTATATTTGTAGATCTCCATAACTTATAGAGTATCTGAAAAGCAAAATTTGATAATTCTCAGCTCCTTTCGATTCATTATTGCTAATTTATATATGAAGGGACTAATTTCATCAACAGTCGAGTTTTTTTACTGCTTGCTTGTTTTTTACTACGAGTTTCTATTTGCAAATACATCGTGAAGGTGAATCGATAGGTGTATTTTAAGCCGTTTTTGAGTAAACAAAAAAAAACACGTGATAATGAGACAACAGTTATTAAGTAAAGTGCCCCTCCGTTAAACCAATTTCGATGAAATTTCGGCTGTCGCATCACGGCCACATACATGCATCAAATACCAAGTTTGATTGAAATCTTTAAATCCGTTTTTGAGTAAATAAAAAAAAACACGTGAAATATTTTTTTTTAAGTTTAGCTTTGAAGCTATTACAAGCATTTTTACTGAAATTCACCAATTCTTCAAATTCACTTTCCTTCTAAAGAAAAAAATATGAATGTATACTTATACAAATATGATTTATGGAAAGTGGATAAAAGACCAAATACATACTTGACACATTTTTTAATAAACTAGATGGAAGGTTATTATTTTTTATAAAACTACAATATTTCTGGAGTTTAGGATGCCCCTGCTTAATTTTTTTTTAATTTCAATATCATATTTCCTTAAAATTAGTGTTTTTTACCTAAGATGTTCCGTTTTTCGCAATCTACTGATCACACCAAAGTATATTAAAAAAAAAAAAAAAGGTGTCAAGCATATAAAAATGATTAATGGTCAGTGGTGGTATTTTGATCAATGATATAACATTTATTACCTAAACTAAGACCCCTTACCAAAATGCTAATACCTGTATAAATTGAAACAGTTCTTTGAAAATAATAATATTTTTTGCTTTTTTTATGCAATCCATTTATTTAGGCCCTTTCCTCCCTACTCATGTATGTTTTTATTCAACATTAATTTCCCTAAATTTAGTACATTTTTTAAAATATTACTTTCACTTGTGTATTTATTTATTTTATACCATTGATTTGAATAAATATTCATATTTATGAAAAAATGAATTAATGTTCTGTATCTTTGAACTAAAAATGTTTATTCAGGCTCATATTGATGTTGCAGTATTCAATCAAATCAAAGTGTTATGCTGCTATTCAATCAATATGCTAATTCTTCTTCTTCAATAATTAAAATAAGGTCTAAAAAATTTCTTCATAATTGTATCATTATAAATAAAACATGAAGACACATTCTTCCTTGTAAATAAGTTATTTAATCACATTGAATTTATCTAATTCCCCAACTCAAAGGATTGTAATTCGGTTTGGTATTAATTTATCATCGATAAGAGATTCTGTACAGTAAATAATTACTGTACAGTTAATATCTGTACAGTAAATATATCTCGTCTTTTATTCAATGATTCTTTGGACTATTCCTGTCTATAATCTAAAAATAATTCAAAATCGACTAGAATTTAGTTAGGTACTTAGTTATATTATATAATATAATGCATAGAGAACAGAGTTGGGCAAATTGTAATCTGAATATTGAGCAATGCATATGAACAATTGGGACTCATAAAAGAAATGAATGATCAATCCATTATTCATCCATTATTCATTATTCGTACGGATTATTTTAATGATTATTGAGTATTTATGGTATTCATTTGAAGTGAATAATGAATGACTGGTATCCAGTTATTCATGATTAATGAATATTGATAAATTGACTACTTAGAAAGTGACTATATTTATCCAAGTAAATATTATTATTTGACATTTTATCGATGATTGGGACCATAGTGTAACAGATTTGTTTTTCTTTCTTTAATTTTCCCCATTTTTGTCTTACATCCGTTGTGCTTACTTGTTCCAAGTTTTCAATGCGATGCCTGAAAGTATTAATAAATAAATAAATAATATGACAAAGAATCTAAGCTGTCATGAAAACGACAGCTGTCATAATAATGATTTTATGAATAGGTAACGAATATTATTACTAGCCGAAGAACGTAGTGTAAAGTTGCAATTTTGTATTTGCATTTACCATTACTACCAGCTTTACACCTAGAATCACATTGATACCTATCTTTCTGAACTGAAACTGGTTAGTGATGAACATAACCAAGTTACTAATTTCATCAAATGTCTATCCCTGACCAAGATTGTCACTCCTTAGCTAGAAACGAAATCAGTATTAGGCTAGGGAGAGACAAATCAGCTATTTATCATTAATTTTGGCAAAACTAGGACAAATATTACTTAAAGGAGGTTATGACTGTGTAGAAATTCGAAGGCTCTATAAAACTATGATAAAAAATATACATATATTGTTTACTATCATCGTTATCATATTGATAACGTATAGGGAGGGACTCACCATAAAAATATTTTTCAGTTTTACACCTTCCTCCACGTCCTGAAAGCAACTGAGGGAACTTAGGGGAAAATGACATGAATCGAGGTATAGTCAGGTTTACAACAAGGGTAACCCATATGTTCTCAACTCGAAATTTCCTTTTCTGAGGGGATTGGTGGGTGTATGAAAAACTAGCAAGGAAGTGACCTCACAACTGTGTGACAAAGGGAAAAACTGTTGTGGTAGTTAGCCTCTACCCTTTGGAGTCCTGGCTCAATTTTATTTTGCATCCTGAAAGTATGCTGATGAGATTAGTGCCTGATTTTTTAGAATTATTGTGATGGAAAAGTATTTAATTATTTTTCAAAGTACATGACCTACACTTTGTGACAGGCTAGGGAGAGACAAAAAGAGCATTGTTATTGATTTTATGGAATGTTATCCTGTATTTAGGCACTTGAAAATGAGATAGCTGTATTCATAACTGAGGAGGTAATAATTAGGAAAAAAAATTTGAAAAATCCTTCAGGGGGTTCTCAATATATCACGTTGTGACACAAATACCACCATAATTTTAGAATCACCCATACAATAGTCATATAAACTTGGTAATTACATAACAAACATATTTAAAACTTCATTACATATTATGGTTTAAAAAAAGGCATAATTATTCTTTCTAGGATATAGTCCATTTAGAATAATAGCTATCTAGAAAAAAAAAAGATTATTTCTGGCCATAAGCCCCCAATAATAGTAAAAAATAAATAAAGTAAATATTTAAAAACATATATTAAACAATGGGTTTTAAAACTCAGAAGAAGGGGCTACCCACTGCATAGAAATCAGCATTAAAGAATGAAAGAAATAATGAAAACCATCAAGATAGTGTTCTAGGCAAGATAAGAACATCAGTTTGTATCCCTATGTTGCCAACACCCTTGTTGTCAAAAGGCAAGGTAGGGAGGACATAAAAAAAATAAATAAATAAAAAAATAGCTCATAAGTACAAACATATGTGTCAAGTGTAGCTATCAAAACAATTAAAAGTCATTTTTGATTCGCAAAATGCATGGAGTCAGCAGGCTGAGGTAAGATTTTCAAATTTGTCACTAAAATATTTTGAATGTGCAACTCCATACACACAAAACCTGGGAGACCATTGTTTACAATTGGTCAAAATGGTGAGAGAGTGAATGATGACAAATACATTCTTTTTTAGTTTTATGGATGTGAACCATAAATAAGACTTCAGCATTTAAATAATTACACTTTTCGTAAATGTTAATAGGATTTTGATGTTACTTTAAAAGTTTTATATTCCACATTTAAGTTATATTTTGGGGTAAATGGTGATAGAAATTCTTGTTTCAGTTTTTATCTATGTTTTAAAATCCCTGGCCCCTATTCATCATACAACGGATTAAGATGACGAAAATTACAACTTTTGAGAAAACCAAGTCCCTTTCAAAGCGAAAAAGATGATTAGAAAATTCATAGTATTAGATAAGATATTGAAAAAATCCTCTTAAAAATTTCATACCTCAAACCGTTCATAGACGCCGAGAAAACTGCAAAAGCTAAGAAAATAAAAATAAAATGTGGTCTAACTCATAATAATTGTGTTTGATATAATTTTCACTATCACGTCCTTTAATCTAAAAATACATACCTAACAAAATGCTTGAAACGAATTAATAATTATAAGATCGGCAGGACGAAGATCACGACCTTCCCATAAAAGCCGAAAATAACATTGTAGTAAAAGAAATAAAAAAAAATAAAAAATGAGCTTGGAAATCCCACTGCTATTATAATTACAGTAACTCGAGGTACCTCATCAATGCTTGATAAAGAGCTGGAGAGGTGATTTAGTGGCGCGTCGAGGTGGTCGAAGAAGTTTCCGGGTAGAGGACAAAATAAAGCAAAAGGCTGAAGTGAGAACATGGGCAGTTGTAGGAGAACCTTAGAAGCAAGAACATGAAGATAGCTGTCGTAATTGGAATTTCCCTGCGTAAGTAATATAGATCTTTTTGTGGTGACAGAATATCTTTAGATCAGTTAGTAGAAAAGACTAATGTACTTTAAGAAACATTAAGCCATATGAATGCAATTATCAGTGAACATTTTTATTATAGTTGTAGGTCCTTATAGATCTTTAGCTACGTGAACCCAACTCTTTGTTTTTGCTATGCTATTTTTCGGTACGCATGTAGCATTGCAGTTGATTCTATCTATCCATCTGATTGTTGGCCTCTACTTAGTCTCTTACATACTATTTTTCTGGCATTCGTTCTCGTACGGAAGCTTCCTGACGAATTGCTTTGAGCTGCCCATGCTGAGATTAAATTTCTCGTCTATTTAACCTCTTTACCGGTTTAGGATTAAAAAGAGTTATCTCTTAAAATATTTAGTTAAAAATATTATTCGGATTACAATTTTACCATTTGCTTCAAAAATCGATTCAGTAAACATTTTTCTGCCTTTTTTTTTTTTTTTAATTCATGTGGAAACTCTTAGGCCCTTTTCAGTTTATTGCATACGTCTCGAACGAAATTCACCACACAAAACATCGTATTCATATTCACTATGGGACTGCTATGAATCTATGGGGCTTAAAATAAATTTCGGAAAGACCGAATATATGGCTATTTGCGCTGGTAATGACGGTGATCTCCTCGTCGACTCTGAGAAATGTACAAAGGTTGATGTTTTCAAGTATCTGGGATCTTACCTCGACTCCTCAGGATCCTCGGAAACAGATGTGAGGAAAAAAGTGGAGCAAGCTCGAAAAGCCACACGCATGGTGCCCCCGGTTTTGTGGAACGGAACCTTTACTAAGGAAAATAAGCGAAGGATCTTCCACGCCATCGTCGAGCCCATCCTAACGTATGCATCTGAAACTTGGACCATGGCATCCCAGCTTTACTCAAGGGTTCAAGCTGTGGAGATGGACTTTTGGAGGAGATACCTAAAGGTAACAAGGATGGACAGGATTAGTAATGACGTTGTTCGGGACAGGATGGAGGTCCCCTTGTCTGTCAACCACAGAATTGGACAGCGAAGGCTAAGATGGTACGGCCATGTAAGAAGAATGTCCAGCGAGCGATGGCCGAGACGAGTCTTAGATTGGCAGCCGCCAGGAAGACGGAGAAGAGGACGACCCAGGAAAAGATGGATAAGTGAAGTAGAAGAGGAAATGGCCGGCCGAGGTCTTGAGGATGGAGACTGGTTGGACCGCGATCTCTGGAGCTCAGCCCTGGTGTAGAAAGGCAACCCGTGTTGGAACGCCTATAAAAGTAAAAAAAAAATCTGATGCGATGCGCGCTACACACAACTTTCACTTACGAGCTTACTTAGATTAGAAATCGACATGTTTCGATAATATATAAACGCTAAACTTTTCCACATTTATATGCTTATATTTGATATCTTCATAAGTTATAATGTATCTGTAATGCAAACTTGAAAGTTCTCAGTATTTTTCGATTCATTATTGCTTATTTCTTTTTTAAGGGACCTAATTTCATCAACAGTCCGTTTTTTTACTGCTTGATTGTTTTTACAGTGAATTGGTTTTTGTAAATATAAAGTGAAGGTGAATCGATGGGAGTTGTATTTACGACTCTAAGTAAAGTTTGCCTCGTATGCCTTTATGGAAATCGAGAACGAGTACTGTTCCTCTAAAATGACTTTATATTGCCTTCGGAAATTTATTATGGAACTAAAGTTTCTATACTGAAATATAATTAATTAAAGATTATCTTATACCATATTTTTTCACATCTTAAATGCTTTAAGTAATTTAAGCATCATGTATTTACTCTCTGAATTAAAATAATTTTTTTTATTGTTAAATAAAAGTTTTTATTTACATCAGTGATAATACGGGATCTACATCGCGGGCATATATACATACACCAAATACACAATTTTAGGTTCGTACGCTACACACATACACACAGACCATTTCGCGGGACTTGGTTATTACGTGTAGTTCCGTATGTATTTACCCCAAAACGTGTATTTCCGTTGAAAACCGGAAGTCGAAATTTTTCACGATCGCAATACTTTCCCTGATTATATACCGTAAAATGAGGTGACATTGTGACTAATGGGGTGACTTTGTGACAAGCCTGTTTTTCTACAGTCTTTGAATTTCCCTCCTTATAAAGAATCAGGTTAGGCAATTCAGTGTACTTGTCAGTTGATCAGTAATGTGCTGCAACCTGCTGGCCACATATAACTTCTTTCATTCCATTTACCATGGTGCTTTATTTCAAAGTTTCAGCTAAATGAAAACAATCAAACATATATGAAATAAAGTACCATGGTAAATGTAATGAAAGAAGTTATAGAGGTCCATATGTTGCCAGTAGGCTGCAGCACATAACTGACCAACTGACAAGTACACTTAATTGCCTAACCTGATTCTCTTTAAGGAGGGAAATTCAAAAACTGTAGAAAAATAGGCTTGTCACAAAGTCACCCCATTAGTCACAATGTCACCTCCTTTTACGGTATTTCATAAGTGAAAGTAAAAATACTTAAAATTAAAATAGATTTTTTAATCTTCAATTGATCCTTCAATCTTTCCTTTACATTTATCCTTTCGTTCAATTTAACAGTGCCGTTCACTCTAGAATTCAATCAATATTGCATTCAAGACGAACGAGAACCATATGATAGTCACCAAAGCTATTGGTCGTAACTCGAAAAATAGTCTCCGTTGTCATAAAAATGTTTTATGGGAACGGATTCAAAAATAAATGTGCGTTCTGCCGGCAGTGGACTAGATTTTCAGTGCAGTTCTACACTTCAATTTTTCACATTTCCTCAATATCAATGATGCGGAACTTGCTTGCTTTCAGTGCTTGGTTTGGCAACTGCTGCTCCACTTGAAGAAAACTGTCAATCGATATGCATAGCCGCCTTTATTCCAGTTTGCGGAATAGAAGTGAAACCTGACGGAAGTGTGGAGAGACGTACTTTTCCAAACTCATGTGTAATGGAAAACGTTAACAGATGTGAAGGGCGTAAGTACTAAAATAAGTGTATGTTTTTTCAAGCTTCATTTTTATCCAAGCAAAATTAATTGAAGTTATAAAATAATTATTAAGTAAGTCTTTATTGCTTTGTTTTCTTTTTAAAATTAATACTTTTTCTTTCATTCCAGGAAATTTCGTACGTTGCGAAGATTACGAAGCATCACAAAAAACAGAAATGAAAACCGAATAAGGAGGATAAAATAAATATAAATGTGAATCATACTAATGTTTGTTTTAAATTATTTTATTATATTGCCTCATTTTTTTTTTTTTTTTTTTTTTTTTTTTTCAATGCACTCATCAAAAGCTAATCGAACGATAGTGGAGTCCTAAATTTTGCCTATCTAGGTATAAAATTAAGATAGGAAGCTTTAGCTTTAACGAGTACCTGACATCGTGCAGGCTCACGACCTCCATTTTACGTCCTATCCATGGGACAGCATGGTTAAGGATGTTTTACTCCCATTAAGAAAAACTAGGACCTCCTCGGGCCGCGAACTCGTGACCTTTAGGGCCTATTCACACTATCCGCTCCACTCTCGCTCCGCTCCCGGTCCGCTCCCGGTCCACTCTCGCTCTACCCCATTCACACTAGCGCTCCGCTCCCGCTCCACTCCCGGTCCGCTCTCCTTATGTCTTACCATATTCACTCTATATAATTTTACACCGTTCAATTTTGAAAGGCTTAAGCTATTAAAGCCATTAATAATCGAAGTTGTCTGTATTCGGATTTTAGTTAATGATTAACTTTCAGTTATTTAAGAATTAATTTATTCTTCAATTTTACGGCCAAAAAAAAAATCAATTTTTCGTTTGTAGAAATAGCTGATAAGTGTACTTTTCTTGATGAAGAAGATAATATTATCAAAAAATATAATAAGAAGAATATATTGCAACACAATGATAATTAATAATAATAATTATAAATTAATTTAATTAATGGTGAAGAAATAATTTAAATTTTTTTCGGAATGTATTCGAATACGCTTGAAAATTTCAAGTTGAAATCGGCAAATGCTACAAATTTACCGATTGTGTTCTCTTCTTTTCCTGATTAATATTTTAATTATTTTTTGCTTTAATATATTTTTTTGTTAATGATCTGACATTTTTCTTAATATACTGCATTTTTATTCGTTTCAAATTAAACGTTATTTTATAATAGCAATGAGTATGTAGTCAATAAATAAATCGGTGACCATTTTTTACGAGTACATTAATTCATAGCAAAATATATCTCAAACATAACATGAATTTTTCACGTTGAAAAACCGCGCGTATTGTTGGTGATTTTTTTTTTTTTTTTTATCATTTCAAGCGTATTCTAATACATTCGGAAAAAAAATTTTAATTATTTCTTCACCATTAATTAAATTAATTTATAATTATATATATATATATATATATATAAATACTTTAATAACTGAAAGTTAATTATTAATTAAAATCCAAATACAGACGGCTTCGATTATTAATGGCTTCAATCGTGAACGGTGTAAAATTATATAATGTGAATATGAAAAGACTTTAGGAGAGTGGAGCGGGAGTGGAGCGAGAGTGGAGCGAGAGTGGAGCGGGAGTGGAGCGAGAGTGGAGCGGGAGCGGAGCGAGGCCGGACCTGTGCCAATATTGTGATCAACCTCTCTCTATTCCTCTGTAGAATAGTTTGCCAGTGAGACCGGACCTGGAGCGGAGCGCTAGTGTGAATGGGGTAGAGTGAGAGCGGACCGGGAGTGGAGCGAGACCGGAGCGGTGCCGATAGTGGAATTCTCTGTCTATTTCTCTTTAGAATATTTGAGCGGACCGGGAGTGGAGCGGGAGCGGAGCGATAGTGTGAATCCGCCCTTAGGCTGAGCGCACATTGAGACACTCGAAACGCAAAGCAGAGTAGTTTTTGTAATACGTGTGGTAGATAGAAAACTGCGCTGCCCTGCTGTGCGCGGTTCCTATCTAATTCACGTTTCACAAAAACTGCTCTTATCTGCGTCGCGAGTGTCTCAATGTGCGCCTAGCCTTAGTGTTGTCGGCTGCCATGCTAACCACTTCACTACAGGTGAACTCTATAAAATTATTAATAAAGTCATATAAATAAATAATTAATGCAGTAATACCGTCAACTAACTTTACAACAAACAAAAGCTAAACTATTATTAAAGTTCACCTTCCTTGGGAACCTCACTGATTGAAATGATAAAAAATTTAATTATTTATCTTTATAACAGGTAATAATTTTCTAGTGATTTAAAAGTGAATTGGATCACCATGAACACCTTGGATCACATTGGATAGGCCTCGAAAGGTCAGGTGGGATGTTGTTTTTTGTAAAAATGATTTATTAAATAAGCTCCAAACACCATATTTTGAGAAAACTGAAGTCAAAGTTTCACAAAAGAATTTCGTTAAATAGGGTTGTGTTTGCTTATTTCGCTTTTGAAGTACAATATTTCACTTTTTCTTTTGTATTAATCAAGTATAAAGAAGCATGGTTAAACAAAAAAAAACAATGGGTAATTTATAAACCTGGTTAAGTGGGACCTGCTTAAGTGGAATACCTCTGTAAGTGGAACAAAACTTGTTGTCCCATCCCTAAATAACCTCTTCAACTGGAATGTTTTCACCTCTGTAAGTGGAATCAATTTGTTTGGGAGTTACCTCTGTAAGTGGGATGATTTTTGTATTCACCTCTGCAAGTGGAATCCACATTTCTAAGAAAACGTGAAGGGTTATCCTGCTTGGCCACAGGATTGGAAAAATTTGAAAGGAGATACCAATGAGGAGCTTCCAACATTCAAACAGTATGTCCACATGAATGATGAAATTATAACAGCAGGATAGCTGAATGATGAAGAAATCCTTGAAAAATCTAAAACGCCAGACGGAAATGAAAATTCATAAGAGCCAGGGAGGCTACCAGTCTCGAAAATGATGCTTCAAATATTATTGAGAAGTTGCAGACTTTTTTTCAAAATGAATAAAGGGACTGAAGATGAAATCTTTGATAAAATATAAGACATAGAAAAAAACATTTTTAAGTGCCAAAGTTTTGAAGACGCATTGGAAGCTTTACAAAATAATAGAGCTCCCGGAGAGGACGGCATATCGGCTGAAGTTCTGAAGTCTGGTGGTGTACATTTTCGCCAAAGACTGTACAATTTATTGCTGAAGGTATGGCTTGATGAGGAAATGCCTAAGGAATGGAGTTCAGGTTTAATTTTCCCCATATTTAAAAAAGGTGACAAAACGTTATGTGAAAACTATCGAGGAATTACCCTTTTAAATGTTGTATACAAAATATTATCCAACCTTTTGGTTCAGAGACTCAAAATCTATTCAGAAAGAATTATAACTGATTACCAATGTGGTTTTCGACCCAACAGAGGTACTACCGACCAGATTTTTATCATAAGACAAGTACTCGAAAAGTGTTACGAACACAACATTGATGTACACATACTTTTCATAGATTTTAAACAAGCCTTTGACCGAATTAACAGAAAACAGCTTTTTAGTGCTTTGCAACAATACAACATTCCATACAAACTAACTAATCCACGCTCTTGTCCAGGTATACAAAACTAAAGCTGTATAAATCCTTGATCCGACCGATTGTGTGCTATGGAGCTGAAACATGGACCCTGAAAGTGGCTGACCAGCAGGCTCTGAGGATATTTGAAAGAAAAATAATTAGACGAATATTCGGTCCCCTGTGTGTTCGGGGAGAATGGAGGATAAGGACGAATCAGAATCTGGATGAGCTACTAAAACAGGAAGATATCGTGCGCTTTGTAAAAGCCAGAAGAATTAGCTGGATGGGACACGTAGAGAGACTGCCTGATGTCGCCAACACAAAGAAGGTACTGAGAGAGGAATTCCCTGGAAAAAGGAAAAGAGGAAGACCAAGAAAATCTTGGCGAAGTGACGTGGAAGAAGACCTGAAGAGAATGAGAGTAGAGAATTGGAGAGGCAAAGCGCAGGACAGAGAAGTCTGGCGAAAGATCGTGAAGGAGGCCAAGGTCCACCCCGGACTGTAGAGCCAGTTAGTAAGTAAGTAGTAAGTGCCAAAGTGAAGTGCAGAAAAAAATAAGTGATTACTTTCATTAAACATTTGTACATAATTATCTTGTAATCTGCATTATTTTATTTTCACATTACAAAAAATATGAAATAATTGTATTAAAATTTTATGAATTTATGGTTTTAAGTGTGTACTGTAATAATTTTTTACGAAAATTACAAGTTATTTGAAAACTTCTTTTAGTGTTACATCCCCCCTTAATATGACACCTGCACCCTGGATAAGTGAAACCTTGTTTAAGTGGACTACCTCTGTAAGTGGAATTAATATCATGTCACCAAGAGATTCCAACTATCCAGTTTCGACTTGGATAACTGGGATCTCTCGGTTTTGGCATGATTTTATACTGACCATATGAAAATTAAAAAAAAAAAAAATCTCCCAGTGTAAAAAAAAATTAGGAAAAAGTCAAATTTTGTAAGGGTTTATATTCTAATTAAACAAAACTTATATTAATGTAACAATATTGCGGATTTGAATATTTTTACGTATGTTTAAAAAAAAAAATTAGTAAAAAGTAAAGTTCTGTATGATTTTATATTATAATTTGATAAAACTTATAATACTGTATCACTAATGTCGGTTTGAACAATTTTCACTTACGTAAAAATTAAAAAAAATTCACAGAAATAAAGAGAACACAAATCTGTAAATAAATATGAGAAATATTTAATAGCATAAACACGAAACTTCAAAATAAAATAAAAAATATTTTGATTTAATTTTATATAATAAAAATATTTTTATTTATTTAAGATGATTTACATTTGTTAAAAGGCTTCAAATATGCATTTATTGGACGTGTTTCAAAATGCATTTATACCTTGACACGAATGTATACAAAATAATGATGGTGACATGGATATCTAGAAGAATTTGTAAAATATTTTCAACCGAGAAATATAAATGTTTTCATGAAATTAGTTATACCCTGAGGTGAAATACATGTAGTTTTCGATAGTTTGTACGTCACTAATTGAATTAAACTTTTGCCATGACGATGAAGTCAGTGGTTTAAAAGTTTCCACTGATTATACATATAAGGAAAAGTTCTTGTAACAAACTATCATATTACATTGATTACCAGATTCACTCACCCATGTATTCATAGGATTCTGAAGCACATTAAAACGAGCAGTTAAAAACGATACATCACTTCCAGCAAAATTCATTTGCATACTGCCCTCCCCCCTTTTCAACGCTATAAAATGGTGGTTACTCCCTTTAATTTGGCCGGACTTACTCTACCAATATGGAATAATGAAAAAAGTTTCATAAAGGTTTAAATTTCATTCTTTCCATATACTTGTTGTCTTTATTGTTTCTCTGAAAATTAAAAATAACTCCGATTAATTTATGACTTATGGAGGTCGTAATTGTGAACCACAGAGGAAAACTGAAACATGAATCATATATTTGACATAACTTGACTTAAGATAAGAACTGTTGAGTAGCACTGTTTCTGCAACAAGGCAATCAAAAATACTTCAGCTGCAATATGAAGCTAACAGTCCTCGTATTCCTCATAATTGGTAAGATTATTAGTCAATATATTTTGTTTTAACACGTATAAACTGGGATTTTCGTTAACTGCGACGAGGGGTCAAATGACCCCATGCTACCACACCGCTAAACTGCGTCAAGGGGCTGATTGACCCCTTGTCCCTTAGACATTAAAATTAATTAAAATTAACTCTCTGTAAACATTGATGAATGTTTTAAAGTGAAATTCATTTTTTTTACAAATACCTGACGTACTAGAATTCGTAACAGAAGCAGGGTTGAATTCTGTTGCTTCTGAATATATTTTTTTATTACTTATATTTTCCACAACATCTGTGTTATACTAACAGTAATTTTTTTCTTTCCTTTTACGTTCAATCATAAAATGTTTACTATATGGTTTTAATTTACTTAATTGTCAGCATATATAATTCATGAAAGGAAGAATTCAGATATCAAAAATAAAACCAAACCTATGTTTTTATTATAAATAAATGAACATAGGTTTAGCTTTTGTGTATTTAAAAAAATAAACCTATTATTACAAATTAAATTATTAAAAAAAATAACACGTGAAAACTACATTTTATAATGTTTATCATTGAAGCACTGCAAGCAAAGAGACGGTTGTCGGCACAGTCGTCATAGTATGTCCGGACCTTCTTCACCTTTTTTTGGGCTTCTGCACTGCTCATAGCTGTTCTTAGCTTTTCATAACAGCTCGAACATTTCTTCCTTATATGAATCATAACTATCTTCAAAACTTGAACTAGCTCCTTCATCGTTGCTTGAAGTTGAATTCCGCTATGAAAGGGCTAAATCGGCAAGTTTCTTACCACGTGAATACGTATCGAAATTATTTACTGAATCGAGACAAATAAATGAGAGCTCAGGTGTCAAAAATACTAAGTAGAATCAGTCGAAGAACAAGAAAGGAAGGTGAATCTGTGATTCACCCTTAGATAAATGTGATTCACGGAAAATTACTGTCGCTTTCACCTCTTTCAAACATTTAGGGAAATAGAAAAAATATTTTTTATTTACATATTCATTAATATTTGATATAATATGCTAAAACAATAGTAAGATGAAGTGTAATGAGCATTAAAAGACCAAGGGGTCATTTGACCCCTTGCCGCATTAAGGAAAACATTTAAACTATAATGCGACAAGGGGTCAAGTGACCCCTTACATTTTTTTTCGATATATAAGTAGTATTAAGTAGTGCATTATAAAAAAAAAATAAAAAATCTGAAAAATATTAAAACAGGATGCGTGACAAGCATCGCAGTTAACGACAAACACACGTTTAATGGCTCGCAGTAAAGGAAGCCACCGCAAGGGGTCAAATGACCCCTCGTCGCAGTTAACGTGTTAAATTATATATACTGCACTCCAATTAAGCGCCATTAAATGGAAGGTAGTTTCTGACCATCATACATTTAAGTTGTTTTTCTTCTCGGAATTGGACAGGAAGTAGTAGCGTCATGGTTGATTTCAGTTTTTACAATAAATGTTCAAAAAAATTGATAATTATATTGATGATAATATTATTTTATTAACTGGAAACAGCCCTAAGATTATATGATATTGATTATAACAAATATAATACAAAACATAAAATAAACTTCGAAACGCCAGTAAATCTCTAAACCTTAACCCAAGACAAGACATCCAACAAAACGTAACCTTAAAATTAGTGAGTTGGAATTCGTTAAACTATCATAATAAATTTTTATTTTTAACTCACCATATATAGCATCATTGTTTTATATAGGAGTGTTGTCGCTGGCTTGGATGGGAGATTCTGCTGATTGTCCTATCACATGTCCCAATGTGTGGAAATCTCAGTGCGGGAGGGAACGCCGACCAGATGGTACCTGGAAGTATGCCACCTTTAAGAATACCTGCTACATCATAATGCAGAACACGTGTTTTGGAGGTAATCAAGTTATTTAAAACATTAACCAAATCATATTTGGTCACTTAGTATATATTCTGTCTTCACTAAAAAATCTGCCCTTGGCAATCCATTTCTTCCTACTCTATAAACAGCAGTTATATAGGAGCTCTGATAGTCTACATTCCTCTGCCCAACATGTGATCTCAATTTATATTATAAAACGACTTCGTTTTGAATGTATGAACCAAACAGATCATTTTGATGATTCCATTCTGCACGATCAAATCTTTTACATAAAATTCTCTATCTATTTATTTTTAGACTTCTTGGTCTTCTGCCTTTGTTTTGCTTCATGCTTTCATGGGTCCAGCAAGTGAGAGCTGGTAAAGTACGTGGGCAAGACCCCCCTACGGTGTACCACCCCCCCCCCCCTCCAAATTCTTATAGATTCCATATTGTTTTCTTCCATGCAATAAAAGATTAAGAAAAAGCAATTTTTCACAGAAAAAAAAAGTTGACACACTCTTCCAAATTGTTCAAACATGGCGGAATGACGATTTTGATTTGGTTTTTTGATCACTGATATTCACCATTAGTCTTAATTTTGCCATAACCGGTATTTTATCATAGTTCTAGATATATAAATAGAGATATAGAATAAATAAAGAATCGTACAAAAATAATTAGTCTATACGTCTGGAGCAATTATTCTTCAATAAAACCACAAGTCAGATTTTAAAAAGATGCCAACTAGTTTCATAAAAAAAAGGCACCAGTGACTGGTGCCCATCCAGTCCTCTTCCACATCTTTAAATTTTCATACATGATAAAATTAAATCGGTTTTAATATATTATTTTTATTTTATAATCGAGCCTACGTAACTAGAATTACAGTACCAGTCAAAAGTTTAGACTCACCGTTAGTTTTGTAAAATAAATAAATAACAACATTTTATTTATTAACAGCATAAAAACTATAATTTTATTTTTAATTTATTTATAAATTGTTTGTTTGATTTTTTTACGTCTCTTTGCAAGTTGCAAAGTTTTATAATCTTTTATGAAATGAAACTAATAATATTTTTCTGTATTTAAAGGTAATTATGAGCTCTGCATAAATTGATCCATTAATATTCAGCATATGTGGCGTCGGCAGTCACTTAAAGCTTAAGGATTGGTGAAGTATGATCAACACAACATGTCTTGTTATAATTAAACCATCATACTATAATAGCACTAACAAATAAAAATGTAAAATTATTTCTATTAGATCTATCCTAGCATTGTGTTAAAAAAGGAGAGTAAAGAAATAATGAAAATCCTTGTTCAGATACTTTAACATAACAAAGCAACAATACTGAAAATGCTTTTGTTTTTAATATTCTTAGATCAATCAATAACTATAAATTAATTTATTTTTAAATGACTTTATTAACCTTCCTTTTCTAATACTTTTAAACATTTCAGGCTGCTAGACCATTGGTTTTAGATTAATATTTAGCATTTTCTTATTTATAGCAAGATGAAAATGAAATGAAAAAATTCCTTTGAGAAAGCCAAATATGATCAAGAAATAAAAAATTATCAAAGATCATGGTTACAGACCACCAGAACTTTGGCAAGTTCTGAAAATTATAAAAACGATGGAGAGGAGAACAGTAGGTTGTACTAAGAAGAAGACAGTTTTTATATAACAAAATCGAAACACTACTAAAATTAAATTATTGTTTAATAAAAAATTTATAAATGCAGAAATTAGTATGGATCAATCAATTTGTTCCACTGCAAGCTGTTTATAAAATCGCAATATTATTAAAGAAAATATTTTCAGAGATAGGATGGTAATTAAAATTTTAAATTAAATGAAAAATATCCAAAATCAAAAGTTAATACTAGTGTATATAGTCATTAAATATAATACCTTTAACTACTTAAGAGAGATTTTATCCACACAAAAAATTTAAAGTAACGTAAGGGACGAATATTATACAGAACTAGTAACATATCAGCAGTTGTGGGAAAGTAATATAATGGTAAAAGAGCTGATGGGCAGATCCAGGGGAAGGGCTTTGGTGGATGCAGCCCCCCTCTACATCCGGCAGGAACCACCATACGTCGTTTGTTGATTATACTTATTTATATACCTTTAAATAAGTATTATCCTTTAAAAAGTGAGAGTAGTTTATTCACAAGAGTTAAGCTCTTAACAAATTTAATAGGTAAGCAACAAATGAAAGTAATGAAGATCCTAAGATGAAAGAAAATTTTAAGTAGTTTACTGATTACATAACTGGAATTCTCATGGGTCATTGATAACCAAGCTACCTTCAGGGTTAAATACTAAAATAAGTAATAGTTTGCTGCAATTAATGGATAAAAAATACAAAATAAGATCCTTTTATTTTTTTTTTTTTTTTTTTTTAATGTGAAATCTGCTTTACAACAGCTGCATCACCACACACCATCACTTTAAATCTGAAGATATCATAGTTAAAACTCCAAGAATCATCACAATTTTGAAATTCTAAGGCATCGTTTTAAAAAGTAATCAAGAAAATCAAAATACAAAAAACATCTTTAAATAGATTTATTAACCTGGACCAATCTTGAAAGAAAAATTCTGGTCCTGTAAAGTAGTACTAATGGTTCTCATTTAATTCAACAAATTAGTTTTTCCTTTAAATTATAGCTTTTAAACTATTAACAATAATAAAACATAACTGATTCAAATTTAACATGTAATGCAATGTGTAAAATATTTTTGTTTAAATTTGATTTTTTTAAAAATAGTTACATCCTACCATCGGCATTGCAATAAGCGTTTGTGACAAGAGACATTTCACCTAAACATTTTCTAAAGAAAAAATTGACTTTTCCTACTAATAAGTTTTTTCTTTGAATAACAAATCCCATCAGTCTATCTGACTTCATTAAATAGCTTAAATTCAGAAAAATAACTCATTTATTTTTAATTATCTTTAACAAAATGAAAAATATAGTTTAATCAAAAAATGCTAATAAATAAGTGGATAAACATTTTTTTAATATTAACACGATCATTGTGGAAATCAGTTTCTCTAGAGGTGGCTTCGTACCGAAGGTGATTTTGAGGTCCAGAAAAGGTAAGAAATTTTAAATAATAAATACACTCATACATAAATATATTTCTATAGTATAAAATATTTATCAAAATGGTCCCAGTTATTTACTTAAAATCCGTTGTCAATAGGACAATACTCACATATTTAAGATAAATATTATCTATTACATAATAGATAAATTCCTATTTATTACTTTTTTTAACTATTTACAATTATCAACTTTGTTTAGCAACTTAAAATATGAAAGACGCTTTTGGAATATCAACAACAAACTTTAAAAATTGGAGATTCTGTATAAAAATTAATAATTAATTTATAATAAGAATTCATCATTAACATGAAAAGCTCACAGAGCCTATAAACATAGTGACTAGTCTTAACTGCAAGTAGATGCTGTTTGACAATTTGAGACTACAACATTCTTGATAGTGCTCAGCTAGCCCATTTGACAGGAACCGAGGTAATGTCCAAGGATGGAGCCACCTTAAACAACAGCCACCTAGCAATAGCACCAAAAGTCATATTGTAATTGTGGATAGTCATCTCATTGAGCACTGGTGCTGGGGGATGGCGAGAGAGCAAGTGAATAGCATAATAATCGCCCCAGTCCCAATCATTACGCTCATAAAGCTCGTTGATCAAGTTGTGCACCCCAAGCTTCTCAGGCTCACGGTGAGCAATATTGGGCAGCTTCTGCAATATTTGCTCGGTGGGGAACTGGCCTGCATTGTAGTACCACATCCGCGGCTTATAGGCCCTGTATCCTTGAAGCCAAAGCTTCAGAAATCTGGCTTCTTTGTGACCTATCAGTATCTGCAAAGAATATTAAAATTATCTACTAATATCATTAAAAGAATTTGATTAAAATGAGTCAGATAACTATTTTGTTGATTCATATAGAACCATATATCTACTACTTTAAATTATATTTGTAACTTACCAAAATATTGGTGATTATAATTCAGAGACAGCTAAAGAAAATTAAAATTACTCCCACTAAACACTGACTTATAACATAAATTCGTAGAAAGAAAATTTAAAATGTTTAAGGAGCCTTATAACTTATTCTTTAACAATAACAGATGAAATTTATATTTAATTGTTATTCACTTAATTGAATAATGTCTAACAAGTTGACTAAATTTACCTATTTTGTTCATATGCCTAATTTCATTTTGCCACATGCCCATTTATTTTTTGTTAACAATAATTAAAATACAAATTAGGGTAAATCTATAGCTACGCTCCTTCTAGGCATGACCTATTTTGATAGGTTATGTGGCCGTAATATAAGCTTACCCCCATCGCATCCTAAAGTTAAAAATTGCCATGATCATTTTTATTATATCCCAGCTTTTGACTCCTGTTAGCTTCCCTCACTCTTCAGAGATAAATAAACCCCCTAAAAGGGTCCTCAACAATTAAAATAAGGGCTTCAATAAACCACGCCCTATTGGCCATGCCAAGAAGTCCATTACGATACCAGTACCCAAATTAGTAAGAGATAAAATCAAATTGATAAAAAAAAATCCTAATTAAAAACTTATTTATGCGGATATGGTTTCGAATCGAATATATAAAACAATCATCCGACCTGCTCTTACTTACGGCTCAGAATGTTGGACTATGACAAAGGCACAAGAACTAGCCCTCCTCAGATTTGAAAGAAAAGTACTTGGTCGAATATAATGGTAATGGTAAATAGGAGCAAGGCACTTGGAAAAGAAGGACTAATGCTCAGCTGAGTGAGAAGTACAAAGAAGTGGATGTAGTGACTTTTGTAAGGATATCAAGACTTCGATGGGTTGGCCATGTTGTGAGAATGGACCCGAACGAAATACCTTCCAAGATTCTATCGCAACGAATATATGGCACGAGACGGGTTGGACGACCGAGGCTTCGCTGGGAAGACTGTGTGGCTGCTGATGCTAGAGCTCCAGAAATTGGAGGGCAACAGCACAGAATAGAGATAACTGGCGATCTCTGCTATAGCAGGCTTTGACTCAACAAGTGGGTCGTAACGCCAATTAGTAGTAGTTGGTTTCGAACCAATAAAAGAAATATGAAAGGAATAAAACTAAATATAATGGGGTAACCTCAGGTGTAGTAGTTAGCTTAGTTGACTTCATAAACCAGCAAGTGGTCCTAGTATTTTTAAGAGGGGGTGAAAGGTTGCTTTTGGTATCCTTCGAAGGGGACTTAAAAGGGCAGTTCCGAAGTTAGTTGATGTCAGGTACTCGTTTCTGGCTATAATTCCGTAACATAATGCAAAATTTAGGACTCCCACTGGAGCATTGTCCAATGAGCCATAGTGATGTGAAATATACTAAATTTACTAATTTTTTAGAAAATTATTTATCTTCAAATCTATCACAATTGTTTTCTCAATAATTTCATCAAAATTCTGAATCACTCCTAATTTACTAACCTGATTTCCAAGAAAATCGTTGTAAGGCCAAGCTACCACCATCTCATAGTGAAGGAATTTGTCCAATGGCTTTAAAACTAGCATATCTGTGTCCAAATAAATTCCACCATGCTCACTCAAAATAGCTATCCGTGCAACATCAGATCTATGGTAGACAGAGCTCAGAGGCTGGCCAAATACATGAGTTGGTGGGTTAAATTGGTGCAAGGAAACTTTGGTTTTTGTTAGATTTGCAAGGGCTTTGATGAGAGAAAAGTAATGGTTCTCCTCAATTATTTGATTACAGTGGATCCATAGGTGGTCAGGTTGTTGTATCTAACAAATCAAATAGAAACAAATGGTATAACAACTTATGAAATCATTAAAGCAAAATTACTGAAGAGAGTTTATTACCTTAATGGCCGAAGTCATAGACAAGAAAGTTGTGAAATCTATAGAAACCAAATCCAGAATCACATAATGAACAAGATTAGGAATTATAGGGAAGAAATGACCCTCTTGATTGTCAAAATAGTCAAAGTTAAAATCATCTTTTGGTTCATAGAACAACCAATATATTACCGATATAATAACAAAAAGGATAAGAAAATAAAAAAGTTTTAACATAAACAGCATTCTCATTTTTCATAGTGTTGAGAAAGTATTTTTGTAGAGCACAAATAATTTTAAAAAAGCGGAATAAAATTGAAAGTTAAATGTTATATTTTAGAAACATCAGAAATTAAAAACATTCCACAGGTGGTGAAAGTCTATGGATTTGAAATTTAAAAGAGATAAAACTAAGTATATTAAAATTCGAACAACACAAATTACATTATTTGAATTGATAAACAAACAAATGAGGCAGGTGAGGGATAAGGTGCGGTCGTTCGTGAAGGATCACAATATTAGAACTTCTTTCAATAACCTTCCAATACAGCGAATCAAAACTTTAAGCTGCCGAAAAAAAAGTACTCATTGGGATTTAGATAATTGTATTACCAATTATTTTGCATTTTTGTGGAGTAAGAAGCATGTTATATTATTTCAATGAAATATTGATGTTAAATGCCTCATTCACACATTCTAAATTGTATTATATTAAAAATTATGTTCAAAAAAGTTAGGAGATTAGTAGCTAATAGTATCTCCTTTTTTATCTACTGCCACTAAGAATCGTCTAGTCATTGGCAGAGATTTTTTTTTGCTGTTAAAATTGCCTTCTACATTCCGGTATCACTTTGAAAGCTTCTAAACTTCTTAGAAGTGTGTTGCCAGTAGTTTCCAACGGGGTTTATCTCTAGTAAACGTGATATCCTTTCCGAAACATTAATGTTCATTTCCAAACAAAAAAAAAAAGGATTATTATATTGAGATAAATGGCAAGGGGCGTTGTCATGTAAAAAATTATAATTTCCACTCGGAAAAACAGATTGAAACCGTGATTGTAAGTATTTTCGGATAAGTTTTACATACAGTTTACTGATAATCCGCTGGTGGACTCGCAACAGAAGGTATGCATCCAGATACAGTAAATGCACCCAAAAAATCTCACCTCTACCTTGATTTTGACGTTCAGTGCGATTATTTCTGCACGTTGAACCGCACTCTACAAGGGAGTATTCATCGTCAGGACTGTCCATACAAAATCTGTTTTTATCAATACACGCAGTTTTAAGGTTTCATTTCAATTTCAATTCACACATGCCCGACACCGGGCCAACCGACCCTTCACTATCTATCCTTCGTATTTGAATCAGGGTCCAATTTTCGTTCAAGTATTAATCAGTTAATAAATTCTTAAATATAAATATATTTTCTATAATGCGATGATTGACTAGACAAACATGAGCTGGAATAATTAAACCAATCTCCTTATAATAATACAGGCTCGTGCTGCGATGTGGTTATGTGTGAGCAGTCCTTCAGTCCACAGGTGCTGTAGTAAACCCAACAAAGTTCGCAATTTATTAATTTTTGACAACAGAATAACTGTAACTTTGTTTTTTGTTTCGAAACACTATTTCGCTGTTTCCTTCGTACGACCTTAACGTACCTTCAATCACCAAATATCTCTTTATATTTGTTACGGTAGTTAGTTCGTGCACCCTGTCTTTAAATTTCCGGTTTCATTCTCATCTCCATATGTAACTTATAAGATTCTTCTAACTCTTTTCATTTTTGCCAACCCATAATCAGCTTTAAATATTTTGATGAACTGAAAAAAGGGAATTTAATATTTGTTCCAGCCCTTTTCCGGTCCTACATCACGTTTCATTCTTGTACTATTTGCCCAGTTTTGGTGAAAAAGATAATTTTTCCTATATAATTCACTAAATCTGTGACGAAATCAAATAATTAAGATATCAAGATACCAAGAGTAAGAAGATAAAGGAAAAGACATACCAAATCATTCTGTGGAACTGTCGCAATTCACAGTGATGCCGATTTTTTTGTTGTTCAATTACTTGGGAAAAAGTCCGTTATATATTATTTGGCAAAAACTTTGGATAGAGAAATTTAACATTTATTTTTACCTGTTCATGTCAGATAGAGAAAAAACATTCAAATTTCCTGATAGATTGGCGACCAGGTTTGTGTCCAAAGCCGGGACATTTTTATTAAATCAAGCCCTACTCATGAAAGGAGGGATTCTCCCGTTTTCTGGAATTTTAAATTTACCAGTATAAACATAGTAATGTAAAAAAAAAAAAAAAAATGATGATTTAAAAGAGTTCTAGACTTTTTATTGGAACAACCTTCTAGAATATTCTTATTCAAGAATAATGAGCGATGAACTGGAGGCTTAGTTTTGCTCTGAACATCGACTTATGTCGTTGCTTATCTGTGACTGAGTCATTACAAGTGAATCAGGGTGTGTGTAGTGCATTTACTGCAGAAAAATTATTATCATCTACTAAAAATAGTAAACTAAAAAGTTGTGTAATATCTAATCACTAATTTTTTTTTTTCAAACCACACTGGGATTTTGTTTTAATATAAAATTATTTACTTATTCAAGTTTTCAATGAAATATTTTACTATTTTTTACAAAGCCCATAATCAGGCAACGGCCATTTATGGTAATGAAAGAAGGTATTTGCAAATTAAAAAAAAAAAACATCAGTATAACAAATTGCTGATCAAATAACCGTTTTTAGAAACAATAAATGAAATATTTTTAATGCAAACAAATTAAGTAAATATAGTTCAACAATATTTACAATATTTTTCAGTTCTCTTATACCAACGAATGAAAAAGTTTTCGCTACTACTGCTTTTATGTCACTTCTGTTATTGGTTCCTATTTCAACTAAAAAGGACCCCGTGGAGGATTTGTTTATACATTTTTGAGCTAGATTAATATTAAACATCGAAAGTAAATGGCTTCATGAATCTGATAACATTGAAATTATTGTTTGAAACTATTATAATTCACTGAAACTGAGTGTGAAAATTCTTCTGTGACACTTATTCTCTCAATTTTTATTAAAATATATACCATTGTAATATTCGAAGCATATCTTTCTGAGTGTAAATATCACAGTTTTAGAGGAAACTAAGTGTTTTGTTTATTTGATCTTTGGTGGGTTCATACGTCATGCCACAAGCCATCAGATGCAGCTGGAATTTTCTTTTCATCAGCATATGGAATCTCTTGGTTCTTGCACAGGACTTTTCATCTGTTTGTTTGTTAAACGTCACTTTATGCCACTAAGGCTAATCGGACGATGCTATAGGGGCAGTTCTAAATTTTGCCTATCCAGGTATAATTAGGATAGGGATCTTTAACGAGTACCTGACATCGTACAGGCTCGGGACATCCATTTTACGTCCTATCCGAGGGACGGCATGGCTAAGGATTTTTTACTTCCATTAAAAAATCCTAGGGCCACCGCTGGGCGCGAACCTTTCGTATTGTAGGTTGCCATGCTAACCACTATACTACAGTTGACCCCTTTTTCATCTTTTAAAGTTATTTTAGTCCCGACAGCAGGAAACAGAAGGGTATGTGTGAACGGTAATCCCCAATGGCGGGCAGAGGGCGTTGCCAGGCCGATCCCAGTGGCCCTGGTGCAACCGAAAGGTTCCTCAACGTGGCCTTTATATCGGGGTCGGAGCCCCGCCCTCTTTGGTTTGATAATGAGATTTTAGGCCAATTTGAAGGCATGTTAAGAAATAAATAAACAATATGGTGGACATACATACAACCAATCTACCCGGGACAATTGTCTAACAAAAGAGAGCATTTCTAGCGATTGCCTCCTTGATATTGTACTATAGTTGACATGGGGTTGTAACATATCATTGAGTTAAAAAAAATTGTATTAATGTAAATTAGCGCACCAAATTATACACCTAATCTATGGTGGCTAAGTGAATGAAAGTGATAATTATCGTAACGGTAAGAATTTAATTGTTTCCATGTTTTATTAATTTTCTTTCTTTCATTCACAAAAATTCAATATTTGGTTATAAGCGAAGACATAAGGTGCCCATTGATGATATACGCCTGCCTTCTGGGTATAGGATATAGGTGATTCAAATTCAATCAGGACTCAAGTACTCCCTTTCACCTTCATACAGTTGCCCCTTCAATTATGCGCAGACAAAAAAATACTAGCAATTCAGAGTAAATAGAATTTTCTATCAAAAAGTTCTAATAAAGGCATGCTCCAGTGTCTTCATGGTCCATTTTATCAATCTTTATCTTTTCTATTAATCGTAGGTTTTCTGATTTTTCAAATAGCACTAGATGCTATAATTAAGTATTGAAGGAGTTCTTATTCAATATATAAATAAGTGAGAACTACACAAAAAAGATCCTATTATTTTTCACCAACCCAATAGATCTAGCAAATCCTTTGATAGCAAATGTAACTAAAAATAAAATAAAATATAGTCATTTTTAATTGAGCTCAAATATTTACAAGTGGTGTACAATTGACTTTCTTGATAATACTGTGTTGCTTATGAAAATAAAAATGTCTGATTGAATGTATTAGGAAGAAAATAGGTAGTTGCCTAATTCAGGAGTTCCATTCAAGGATATGGTAATCACCAGTTTATTTATCTTACATGCTACTTACGAAATCCTCCTCCGCCTGATCTTAAAAGATCAAGTTTGACATTTCGGTAGCCGAATGATTTCACTGCTGGGATTTCCCGAAGGTCTGCCAAGCACTCTGCAATCCTACATCCTAGAATACGTTTTATGCAGCTGAATCGTCCGGTTTGAAAAATGGGTGACCTAAAATCGAACATAAGTTTCCAAGAATCTTGTTCTCACTCATATTCTCACTAAAAGTTTGCGGAATTTCGAAATATTTAAATATGACAGAAAGTGTTTTACTTTTTTATTTTTTATTCTCTATATTATGGATGAAACAAATATAGAGAATAAAAAAATAAAATTAAGAGAGAACACATGGGAGACTTAGTATTTTTCATAAATTACACCCCCTTCCTCTTTTCCTAATTTAGGTTATCTATCCTATGCATTTTAATGTTATAAGGGAGGATCGGCCAATCTTCATGAACATTTATTTTGGATGGTTCGAAAAATATTAGACATTTATTTTGTTGTTCAATTCAAAGGGTACTAGAAGCCGATTTAAAAAAAAATTAAAATAGCATTGAAATGTTTTATTATATATCTCAAGCAAAAAAATTATATTGACATAATTCTTGCAACGATGACGATAAAAATGATTTTAATGGTTATTTTTTGTTTTTATTGATTATATGTTTTTCAAATGTTTTTGAGACTGCCATATTCGAATCTGACGTCATTTTGTGTGTGAAGAAAATCTAAAAGGGTTGTTTGCTTGAAGATCTAATATTTTGTTTACGATTTAATCGACCTAAAACATAATCTCTGGAAAGGATTTATTTACCCTTAGATTTACATTCAAAGATAAAAATTTCCTTGCATGAATCATATCAATATTATATTTTAAACTCGAGACATAAATAATATATTTCAGGGTTATTTATTTATTTTTTTATCGGCTTCTGGGACCCATTAAATTTCTAATATATTTGACAAGGAACCTCCAAAAATATTTTCATCAAGATTCAAGAAAGACTGATCCAGTTGTCAAAGTCTAAGAGCATCCAAGGGTTATCCTATCACCTGTTATACATTTCGAATTAATAACATAACTTTAGGTAGCTTATTTTTTTTTTTATTGATCAAATCTCAATACAATGAAAATGTGTTAAGAAATGAAATTTATCTCAGAATTCAATGTTCGCACACTGGTATCTGCCTTGCTTGGTACCATGTCATCACTACCGCTATCACCAACGATTTCTAAGCTTATTGGTTAATTCATTATTTTGTTATCTGAAACATAATTTCCATTTAACATTTTTGTTTGTTATTTTGTTCGAGGTGTAATTTAATAGAATTTTTCATTTACCTGCCTTTTTTTATTTATTGATATATAAGGGATAGGGAGATATCCATAAACATGAAAGTATTCAAATTAATTATTTTATAAACCCATCGCATTGCGATATTATTTCTATAATTTAGACATATTTACTGCCTGGATGCTAACAAAAAAATCCTGCTACGTCACGTGGTTATGTCATGGAAGATAGTAATTTCTAGTCTTTTCTCCCTAATATGTTTGTTTTAACGTCACTTTATACCACTAAGGCTAACTGACGATGCTACAGTGGAAGTTTAAATTTTGCCTATCCAGGTATAATTAGGATAGGGATCTTTAATGAGTACCTGACATCGTGCAATTTTTCTATGGAACAGGAGATTAGGACATATGAACCGTAAGACCATGGCCAAACTCAATGACTCATCCTTTGGTTTGGAAAACAATATAGTGGTTCAAACATCAAAACAGAGTCGTCTTCCATTTAAAAGAAGCAAGATATGCTCAGAAAAAATCTTAGAGCTTATTCACACTGACTTGTGTGGTCCAATGGATCAGGTATCGGCTGGTGGTAGAGGATATTTCATAACGTTTATTGATGATTATTCCCGGATGATGTTTGTATATTTCCTTAAGGACAAGAGTGAAGTTCTCAAAGTGTTCAAACAGTTCAAGGCCATGGTCGAGAAACAAACAGGAAGAAAGGTTAAAAAGATTCGTTCAGATAATGGAGGAGAATACATCAATAATATTCTACAGGATTATCTAAAATCATAGATAATTAATTAGCTAAGTTGAATCAATTCCACAAAAATAACTTCTTTTCAAAATCAGATTATATGCACCTGACGTATCAGTCAGTGTGTTCGTATTGCTGAAACAATATTATTGCAATCCTCCATTTAGATCTGACTGTGAGAACTGGATAAAAATTATTTGTCTTATTTAAAATTTCAAGGTTTCGTTTTTAGAGCTATATTGATTTACGGTCTTTAACCATAATGCATACAATTACTTCTGATATTCGGATGATGATATATTTGATGAATGTACATTCATATATTTTTCTTTTCTTTAAAATACATCAATTTACATCAGTATATGCTACACATCATTGCCGTAATAAAAATCCTCCAATCAAGTGTCAAAGGTATACATATATATTATGTGCAGTTGAACGTCCTCCCAATCTAGACCGTTCCTTTACGTCACAGACTCCCCGTGAGTCATGACAATGTCCTTCACCTTCCTTGAACCTCTAAAGTGGGAGGACTGGTGTGACCGCTAAGGTAGTCTAGTCTCCTTTGACTTAAAACGCTATAAGGATGAGGTACCATTTCTACAGGATCCAGGTTTCGCAGCATTCAAAAAAAAGATAAATGGGCAATTCCACGTCAATTCAACACAGCCTTGAGCCTCACCATTCCAGATTTTCTTGAAATTTGGTATATGTGTACTACTTGTATCTACTAGAACAATTGTGAAATATTACTGAGATATATCTACCCGTTTTTAAATTATTGGTCTCTAAAGCCCTCAAAAATAGGTCCAGAACCAGAAAAAATTATGATTAAAAATAGCTGTAGATGTTTTCCAAATTTGACTAGGACTATGTGATTGGTGTCGTTAAACAGCGCATTCCATGCCGTTTTATATTATATACAACAATGTATAGGTTGGTACTAAAGAAATTTTCTACTTAAATAAATAAATAAAACTAAAAGGGCATTTTTTAAATTTTTTATATTTTTTTGAAAAATAGGTAGTAGTATATCTATTCATACAGCAAAATGTATAAGTGGGATGAAAATTTCTTCATTAATAAAAAAATTGAAATATAGTGATAAAGTTCAATAAATCTAGCTTTTTATGATTAAAAATGGATGTAGATGTTTTCCAAATTTGACTAGGACTATGAGATTGGTGTCATTTAACAGCGCATTCCATGCCGTTTCTCATGATACAGAACAATGTATAGGTATAGGCAGTATGACTTATTTTTTAAAAAAAATTAATACATTTTTTTAATAAATGCCTTTTTTGAGATAATCGAAATTAAAACTTTGAACTCGGTTTTAAGAAAGTTTTTTTTGCACCACCCTACATATTTTTGTATATAATATGAAATGGCATGGAATGAGCTGTTAAACGACATCAATCTCATAGTCTTAGTCGAATTTGGAAAACATCTGCAGCTATTTTTAGTCATAAAATGCTAGATTTATTGAATTTTATTACTAGTTTTCAATTTTTTTAGTAATGAAGAAATTTTCATCCCACTTTTATATTTTGTTGTATGAATGAATATTATACTGCCTATTTTTAAAAAAAATATAAACATTTTAAAAGATGCCCTTTTCGAGATAATTGAAATTAAAACTTTTAACTAGATTTTAAGAAAATTTCTTTAGTACCAACCTATACATTGCTGTATATCATATGAAATGGAACGGAATGCGCTGTTATAAAACACCAATCTCATAATCCTAGCCCAATTTGGAAAACACCTGCAACTATTTTTAATCATAAAATGCTAGCTTTATGAAATTTTATCGCTACTTTTTAATTTTTTTAGTGATGAAGAAATTTTTATCCCAGTTATATATATTTTGCTGTATGAATAGATATAATACTACCTATTTTAAAAAATATATAATTTTTTTTAAAAAATGCCCTTTTTGAGAAAATTGGAATTAAAGTGTTACATTTAGTTTTAAGAAAATTTCTTTAATACCAACCTATACAGTGTTGTATATAATATGAAACGGCATGGAATGCGCTGTTAAACGACACCAATCACATAGTCCTAGTCAAATTTGGAAAACATCTACAGCTATTTTTAATCATAATTTTTTCTGGTTCTGGACCTATTTTTGAGGGCTTTAGAGACAAATTATTCAAAAACGGGTAGATATATCTCAGTAATATTTCACAATTGTTCTAGTAGATACAAGTAGTACACATATACCAAATTTCAAGAAAATCTGAAATGGTGAGGTTCAAAATGATATTATACAATATTTTTGTGTTGATTTGAGGTGGAATTGCCCAAATACAATAGTACAATAAGAAACAAAAAGCTTTTTAACCATTAGCTAATCTTCCAACAAAGACATAATTCTACCTCATCATACGGGTTAAATGGTAGAAAAGTGTCGTTATTAAGTGAATAGATATAAATGGTTAAGAACCATGGACATCAAAGACCCTCATAAAATACGAAAGACCTTACATGCAATGCACAGGTTGTAAAACTTTTATAAATTTCACTCTTTACAGCTTTTCAATACTATATGTAAACAACATCTCTTCAACATAATTCAACAAACATTTTCCTTTCAAAAGGAAATGTTAAAAAGCTGTTGAAACAGAACAAAAAAACATAAATTTTCACGTACATAGGTACGCTTCTTATACTGCTATTAAAGAAATGGAATGAAAAAAAAAAACAAAAAAAAAAAAACATAGTTTCGATCAGCAAAAATCAATCAAATTAATAGGCAAATGAAAAAATAAAATATTGTGTTAGACATGTTCTAAAAAGTAAAGACTGTTTTTTGCATTTTCTGTGATTAAATGATGGAACTAAAATCATCTAAGGCTGTTTGTAGTCTTTAACAAAATTGAACGAACTACATAACAGAAGCTTTAAATGGAAAATGCTGTAAATGTCAAATAATTGATTTTGAGATAAGCAAAAGAGAATCTAGTAGCTGAACTCAAATTTGGTTAAAAAATAAGTAATTAAATAAGGGACATGCCTAATCATGAGATGAATACGTTTCTGTAAAATCTATATTAGTTTGTTTTGTCTCGGTTGGCTAATCATCTTAATTTTTTCTTCAAGTATCGGTATCGACAAGCATTGATATTTTATCTCTAATAATTTAGAGTATCGATACTTTAAAATTAAAGTAAATAAATAACTTGAGGAAAAGTACCTACAGTTTCGAAAAAATATGGGTTCTTAAGTAGTACGTAAAGTCCCGTGCTGGTGGCACAGCGATTTCTATAGTAAAACTACCAGATATTGAGTATCTTTTGGCGTCTCTAAATAAAAAAATCTGGTCCGTGCGCGCAACACACAACTTTCACTTACCAACTTACTTAGATTAGAAATTAATGCGTTTTGTTAATTGCCACTTCTCAAATGAACAGAACGGCTTTAATTATGAACAATGGTCTATCATTAAAAAGCGCACTCCGCATGCGTGGGCTCAACGAGTTTTATGAGTTGACTGAATATTTTTCTTTTTTTCTCCACTTTATGTTTTCTTTATTTTATAGCCATTTCTTATTTTAAGGCGTAAAGAGAGACAGTTAATTTCTCCATATGAACAAAAACAAAGGTACTTTATAGGAAACAAACAAACAAAAAAGGCCCCAACCCCCCCCCCCCCCAAAAAGCCCCCTCAGAACATTTTAATAATGATAAAGCTTACTTGATATTAAAGAACACCTAATTTTCATTAGACATGACGAATTTGATGAAAATCATTAAAGCCGTTTTTGAGATCATCGAAAAAAAGGTAAAAATTGGAAAAAAATTAAGAAATAAAATGCCCGCTCCGTTTGTCCAATTTTGATGTAATGTTGGCTATTGCATCTTTGGCATATACATACATCAAATACGTTTGATCAAAATCGTTAAAACCGTTTTTGATTAAATAAAAAAAACACGTGAAAATGATACAAAATTTATTAAGTAAAGTCCCCCCTCCGGTTGATCGATTTTGATGAAATTTTTACAGTCATATCTTGGGTATATAAATAGATCAAATACCCAGTTTGATCAAAATCGTTAAAACCGTTTTTGAGAAAATAAAAAAAAACACGTGAAAATGATACAAAATGTATTAAGTAGTCCCTCCTCGGGTTGATGAAATTTTCAGTCATATCTCTGGCATATAAATAGATCAAATACTCAGTTTAATCAAAATCATTCGAGCCGTTTTTGAGAAAATCGAAAAAAACGTAAAAAGTTATTAAATAAAGTACCCCCTCCCTCTGAGCAATTTTGATGAAATTTTTGCTGTCACATCGCGGGCATATACATACACTAAATACCCAATTTCAGGTTCCCACGGTTTATAGTTTTTGAGCTAGTCTGTTCACACACACACCCACACACCCACACACACACACACACACACACACAGACCATTTCGCGGGACTTCGTTATTTGAACTCAGAGGGCCCCAAAACGTGTATTTCCGTTGAAAACCGGAAGTCGAAATTTTTCACGATCGCCATACTTCCACTTACTATATATTTCATATATAGGGTAAGTGAAAGTAAAAATCTTCAGGACTGGCTCTCAATATTTGTTCCATTATATTGACGATGGAATTTACTTGATATTACTATTACTTTTTTCTTCAATTTTTAGCACTTTTCGTATTTTCCATTTACATACCTCAACATCAAAAAAAAAAAGAAAAAAAAAGTATTAAAAATAACTTACAGCAACTAATGTAGAAATGCAGCTAAATGTAAACCTTGACATAGGGAAAGTCGCCGATTTATGTAAAACTGGTTGGCGACCTGGCCTTGGGCTGTGCCATTGCCCTAATACAAAAATAACATACTTATATTTTAATTATTATTAAATAATGATTGGCTATAATCGTTGAGTGTTCATTTTAAATGGGTACTCACTGAATATCAATTAAATAATTAAGTTTAAGGATACTCCAAGATTTAAAAGGTATCATATTTTGTTTTTACAATTAACTTTTTTTTCCTCAAGAGCTCAGTCAGTAACATATCGACGTTCATTAGCTATAAAAAATAAAACCGAAGAGTCGAATTTATCTGTACCCGAAGGTAAGAATTGGATTCTTTAAAATAAGATAACGCAAAGCCGTTCGTAATACTGCACTTTCCGTAAGTGTTATATCTGTGGTAAGATAAATAACAAGATTAAAATGTTGAGGAAAAATTATATTTTTGAAACAATTATTTCCAATTTTGAAGAATGCGATTATTCACTTTTTATTATATATAGTATATATAAGTTGGCATAAATTTAAGTATTTTTTTGAGGGAACTTTTTTGATGTTATTAGTATGCTCTTAAATGTCCATTATGCATGATAAATAATCAAGAAAATCGTTATTAAATTGTTGGCCTTTAAAGAAATTAAAGAAATATTGATTTATAAACAATGTCTATTTTTGAGATATTTTTATTGCTTGAATTATAATTATTAATAAATATAAATTCGAAATTGTTTTAATAAAGAATTTTTCCGTTTCATATTTGTATTCATTGCACACAGCATTGGTATGAATCAAACATCATTAGATCAAACCGAAAATACCGCACAAAAAAAAATTATAAAAATACTGATAAGGACTTCAAATCATCCAATAGTCTTTGACAGTTTCAAATGCTGTTCAGCCGAGTCTACTTTAACTTAACCCGTTGGTACAATAGTTTTTAGTTTTTGCTCTCTTCTTTCCAAGCCATGGGAATCACCTAAAGGATATTTTACCTATGTACACATAGGATATGCTTTTATGAATTAGTATACTATTAACAAACTATTAGTTATGTACCGAATCGATCAGATAACTAACAAACTAATTAAATTCCAGATTTTCAGCAGAGTAAACACAGTAATCAAGATTTCAACCATTGAGCACCCTTGAAAAATAAAGGTTTTCTGGGTACTTCCCTGTTCATAACCTTACACAATCTGATTAAGCTTTGACTGTATTTTAATACAAATATTTTATAAAATATAATTTAAAATAAATTAGAAGAAAAGAAACAGAATGACAAAAACAAACCGGTTTTATTATAAATTATCTAGAAAATAAAGTTATTCAGAAGTTGAAAATTCCTAAACGCTATTTAATATAGCAATATAAAAAACGTCTTCTTTCTTTCGAAACTTTCTTTATATAATTTTCAGAATAAGATTTTCATCGGTATATAAACAAGTCGATGGATATTCCAGGCATATTTTTGAAAACATTGTGGGATCGATTTATTCCGAAAGTTTGAAAATAAAATATATCAAAGATGAAAAATGAAATAAAAATATTTGATTATAAAAATAAATAAAGTAATTTGCTTTAAGTCCCGAATTGTTATAATTTTTGGTGTTACACCAAAATATGCCATAAAATTCAATTAATATAATGGAAACACATTTTAAATAAGAGAAATGAAATGAAAACAACAAAATTAATTCTTACAGTGAAAATTGCTATTATTGTTTTCAAATGATAAACAAAAGAAAAACTGATAAGAAAGCAAGAAGAAAAGGTAACATGAATAACCGAGTGGGTTGCAGTAAGTTGGCATAGTTGATACTTATTTAGTTTTTACTTTCACTTACCTATATATGAAATATATAGTAAGTGGAAGTATTGCGATCGTGAGAAATTTCGACTTCCGGTTTTCAACGAAAATACACGTTTTGGGACCCCCTGAGTCGAATTAACCAAGTCCCGCGAAATGGTCTGTGTGTGTCTGTGTGTGTGTGTGTGTGTGTGTGTGAACAGACTAGCTCAAAAACTATAAACCGTGGGAACCTGAAATTGGGTATTTAGTGTAGGTATATGCCCGCGATGTGACAGCAAAAATTTCATCAAAATTGTTCAAAAGGAGGGGGTACTTTATTTAATAACCTTTTACGTTTTTTTCGATTTTCTCAAAAACGGCTCTAACGATTTTGATTAAACTGAGTATTTGATCTATTTATATGCCCGAGATATGACTGTAAAAATTTCATCAAAATTGATTAACCGGAGGGGGGACATTACTTAATAAATTTTGTATCATTTTCACATGTTTTTTTTTATTTATTTACTCAAAAACGGCTTTAACGATTTTGATCAAACTGGGTATATGATGTATGTATATGCCCGAGATAAGGCTGTAAAAATTTCATCAAAATTGATCAACCGGAGGGGGGACTTTACTTAATAAATTTTGTACCAATTTCACGTGTACATATTTTTTATTTACTCAAAAACGGCTTTACCGATTATGAAGAAACTATTTGAGTATTTGATGTATGTATATACCAAATATGTAAAAGCCAACATTTCATCAAAATTGGTCCAACTGAGGTGGCACTTGATTTCATGACTTTTTTTCCAATTTTTACCTTTGTTTCGATTATCTCAAAAAGGCTTTAACGAGTTTTATGAAATTCGTCATGTTTAATGAAAATTAGGTTTTCTTTAACATCAGGTAAGCTTAATCATTATTAACATGTTCTGAGGGGGCTTAAATGGGGTAGGGGCCTTTTTTGTTTTTTTTGTTTCCTATAAAGTACCTTTGTTTTTGTTTACATGGAAAAATTAACTGTCTCTCGTCACGCCTAACAATAAGAAATGGTTAAATATGAGATATGATAAAAATAAAGAAAACATAAAGAGGAGAAAAAAAGAAAAATATTCAGTTAACTCATAAAACTCGTTGAGCCCACGCATGCGGAGTACGCCTTTAATGACAGACCATTGTTCACAATTAAAGCCGTTCTGTTCATTTGAGAAGTGGCAATTAACAAAACGCATTAATTTCTAATCTAAGTAAGTTGGTAAGTGAAAGTTGTGTGTTGCGAGCACGCACCAGATTTTTTTTCTATAATGTTAATTATTAAAAGTTTTATATTTTTAAAAACAATCTTTGTACAGATAAAATATATTTTATTTGATTATAAAAAAATAAAGATTCAGTTCATGAAGTGACTTTTTGGGAGTGTATGCTATTCTTAAGATGAATAACATAAGAATAATCGCCTCCCTGTTTCTTAAAAATTACAATTTTTATTGTGCTCCTTGGAAGGAGACAATAGACAAACGCTTACACGTCATCGGCCGCTGTAGGCTGAAAATGGTTAGTGGCATACGAAATTGGGAATTTTTTAGATGTCTGACATTTGAAATGATATAAGATTCATTGATCTTTACTTTCTTCGCTAAGAAATATTTAATTAAAACAAAACAATATCTCCAGCATAATTAACATCCTATATCCTATTTCTCATTTAGTATGTATGTTACATCCTCAAACATAATCTTATAGAACTAAATCAGAAAATTCTAATAAAGAAATACGTTGAATTAGGTAAAGGTATAAATATAACATTTCTAAATTACAAATGACTTTCTAAATGACAACTTCACTTAAATCAGCCATGATTCGGCAAAGAAAAGACTACGGAGTACTCCCCTCACATCAATTGCGTTTCGGAAATTTTCTTTTTTTACCTTAGCACCAGCTTGAAGGTCCTGAAAATGGTGAATCCTGAAAATGGAAGCAGAATGTTTTCGAAAACAACTATAGTATTATATAGATAAAGTTATTTGTGGGTTGGCAATTTGATTTAATGGAATCGGACCCGCACCACGGCCTTAAACAACTCGTCCTTGAACCCTTTGCGTCTCGCACTGTTACTGATTTTATTTCTGATTTAATACACTATCGAAAAGATGAAGTCCCTTACGCATTTTTTTTCAAGAATTTTTGGAAATGCCTCAGCAAAATTTTATCTGAATCGTTTTGGTAATATATAATATAAAGTAAGAAAAAATGAACCCGAAGAACATTATTTTCATTTACTTGAGATACTCTCAAACGCAGAATTTACATATATGAGTAGCTCAGAAAGAAATGTGTCGAATACCAATTTGCACAAGGGTCATGAAGAACGATAAAAAATATTATTTATTTATGGTCTTTGGTTTACTAATTTTTAAATTATTTTATTATAAGATAAAAGATTCGACCACGGCCGGGAATCGAACCCAGGTCCTCCGCATCTATGTTGGTTTACTAATTTTTAAATTATTTTATTAGAAGTGGTAAGAGCGCCGCAACGTAGATGCGGAGGACCTGGGTTCGATTCCCGGCCGTGGTCGAATCTTTTATCTTCTAATAAGATAAAAAATATTGTTGGTTACATATCTACGCAGGGTCGCATCCCATTCTCAAGAAATTTCAAACGTCCCCCTCCTGATACCACCCTAACCTATCATACTTAGATGTGTAATGTCAGAACATAATTGTTTGATTCCTCTAATTGGAAGAAAATTTTGAAATAATACACGGGTTATAAGAAATGTTATTTATTATTTATTTAGAGTTATATTTGATGACATATTTTTGCTTAACTAACTGACACGGCGAACTTCTTACCGCCAATCAATACATTTTCTGAAAACTCATTAGCTGGATTAAGCTTATTGAATCAGTGCTCCTATATCTATTATGCTATTCGGGCTAGAGAATAATCCAAAAATTCGAAGATTATAAAAACCGGTCCAGCCGTTCTCGACTTATTAAAAATGGTGTAGCTATAACGACTTCATATATATCAATTTGCTATATCAATATACTATATCAACGACTTTGTTATAGAGTTTTATCGTGTAAAAATTAATACTAATGTAAAACTAACGGTGATTTAAATAATTTATATTACAATAAAAAACATTTTATAAAAAAAAAATTAAACCGACATCGAAAACTAGAAACCAGTAAAAATAAATGCACTAAAAAGCATGAAATAATTACCTTCTGATTTTTATCAATACGCAGCAAAATTGAAAATCGTATGAAAAGCGGAAAAATGCATTAAAACGGATAATTTTATTTTTATTAGTACGAATACATACCAACTGTTAATAAAAAATTTTAAATTAAAATATTAAATACCATGTTCAATACTTAACAATCTTTTCGGAGGCGGCGCAAAATAGAAAATCTATAGAGAATTTTAAGATTTTCCTAATTTTTAGTGTTAACAATTTTGAATTATGCGCCGCCTCCGAAAAGATTGTTAAGTATTGAACATGGTATTTAATATTTTAATTTAATAATTTTTATTAACAGTTGGTATGTATTCGTACTAATCAAAATAAAATTATCCGTTTTAATGCATTTTTCCGCTTTTCATACGATTTTCAATTTTGCTGCGTATTGATAAAAATCAGAAGGTAATTATTTCATGCTTTTTAGTGCATTTATTTTTACTGGTTTCTAGTTTTCGATGTCGGTTTAATTTTTTTTTTATAAAATGTTTTTTATTTCATACTTTTTAGTGGCGGAAGATAATTTCTAATATAAGCCGGAAGGGAGCAATGCGTTGATTTCTAAAAAAAAAATTGATATGCTTTTTTTTATACAGATTTTAAGTGCATTTTGAATTGATTTCGGGTTTTCGAAGTCGTTTTTTTTATTTTTTATTTGGTACCCCTCTTTAGATAGGTTCCTTAGTTTGGTGTTCTATCCATAGAGATCTATTGCGTGGGTCCCTCACGAAATAAAAGTCAGCCCACCCAGGTAGCGCTATACCACGTTCGTCTATCCCGTGTCTTTTTATTATAATTATATCAATTTTAATCAACTTTGTATTATAATAGTCACATTATCCATTTTATGAATATGCATAGAAAATTGAAAATCGTTTGCTGTAGATGCAGTACACACCTTTCAACACACTGTCTACTTTGATTTTTTGTAAAGACCAATTTTCCATCGGGAGACATACACAACTTTTTCTCCACAATGACTTTCTTTTTTCCTTTGCGGAATATTATTGTCTTCGGTACTTGTTTATTTCATACATACATCTGCGTTCCGAGAGGAGGTGTTCAGTTTTGCTCGGCTCTAACATTAATTCGGCAAATTCAAGATGTCGTAGGTATGCCACTGAACAGTTGAGATTTTGGCTGTTTTTCGACCAGTTTTATTGGGAAATATAATACACAACATTTACGTTTGTTATTTCGGTATCTGAGAATATGACTGCCTCGAAATAGAAACAATTCTTGACAAATGACTATCTTTAAGAATTTCGTCTCTAGACTCTTATCGAGTGCCAACCTAGAGACGTTATCGTAACTTGAAGAAAAAGAATTGGAGATGGAAGAAAACAATATTAAAATTTTTTAGCGGGACGTGTTTATTTCATGACTGGAATTATAATAAGTCCATACTCGTATTATAGTCTAATCCATAATATTTTCCTTAATTTTCAAACCAAATTTAAGCTTATTTAATACTACTACTACTAGTTCGGCCCAACAACCCAGTGATGGGTCCTAGCCTCCACCAACAGCTTCCGCCATTCGTCGCGGTTTTCAGAAACTGCCATCCAGTTGCTCACACCAAGGATGTTTCCCGCATCAGTCGTGACTCTGTCACTCCACCTTAGCCTGGGTCTTCCTCGTCTTCTTGTCCCATATAAAGGCTCTGTCAGCAACTTCCTGGGCAAATCCTCTTCACTCATAGGAGCCATATGCCCTGCCCACCGCAATCGGCCCAGTTTGATGACCTGGACATATTCAGCTCTCTGAATGCGTCATATATCTCTTGGTTCTTGCGTCTCCTCCAGTTTCCATCATTTGTTTTTACTCCTCCGAATATCCTGCGAAGAATTTTCCGTTAAGAAGGTCTTGTTCGCATGCCTTGGTTGTTGTCCAGGCTTCCGAGCCGTACATCAGGACAGGACGAATGATGGTCTTCTATAGGTGTAACTTTGTTTGCCGAGAGAGTATGCGGCCACCAAGCTGTTTCCTCAAACCGAAGTAGCACCGGTTGATAGGGACAATTCTTCTTCTAATATCAACATCTACTTGGTTACCCTGGATTACCGTTGAGCCCAAATATACGAAATCGGAGACCTGTTCAAATATGTACTCCACCTGGGTGTCTCTTCAGTCACCAAGTACTTTGTCTTTGCCTGGTTCACGCTGAGCCCCAGTCTCCTTGCAGGACCCACCAGCGCCAAGAACGCCTCCCTAACAGCTTGTAGAGAGCGGCCAATGATATCCACATCATCCGCGTATGCTAAGAGTAGTACGTTCCGGTTAAAGATCGTCCATCCAACTTGCACGCCAGAATCTCTCACAGCCTTCTCTAGGGCAATATTGAAAAGGCATCTCCTTGACGCAGCCCCTTAGTCGCAAGGAATTCCGCAGACATACTACACACATTACCTCATTCACCGTCAGTCTTACCAGGCATATGAGCTTCTGTGGGATTCGGAGTTCCTCAATTGCACGGTAAAGCTCTTCGCGGTCGATGATATCATATGCTGCTTTGAAATCGATGAAGAGGTGGTGCGTCTTCAGTTTATATTCGTATCCTCTCTCCAATAGGGTCCTCAAGCTGAAGATCTGGTCGGTAGTTGATTTCCCGCTTAGTTAATAGTTATTTGTTATCTCAAAATCAATAATTTGGCACTCACAGCAATTTTCATCTAAACACCTTGATAGTTGCAGAAACATAATTAAAAACCGATAATAGTAATCTGGATAACATACCAAAAGATTTTATGATCCACAAGATTTTATGATTACATTGTATATTAATATCCGACAGTGATCCAGTGTATCCGGGAGCAGACAGCTTTGTTAAGGCCTCCAAATCAACTGAAAAACAGCTTTTCCAGGAAGTATTGAATTCCTTTTTAATGTGCATAGGGAGTGGAAGTCGGAAATCAAAATCTAATTTAAAACAATAATGGCTACGATTTTACGAATCTTTTTTAAAAAGGGTTATTAATGCTCGGCCTTTCTTTAAATTCTATGATTTTTGTGGTTTTATGATTATACTGTCCATCCGTCGTTTAGATATTCATTTAGGATTTTTTACTGTTATCGGTGTTTAATGTGCTTTAATCTTCTTAAATCTATAAAAAAAATCTTTTAAGCAACCCAAAAAAATGTTCTTGATTTTTATTTCTTGACAAAATTTTCCAGGAACAGGGTCAAAACAACAATAACTTTGCCGGAACCATAAGGAAGTGTTTCATTTTTCAGAAAACGACAGCGATATTCCAGTGATATTATATAGCTTTATTAAAATCTATTGTTGAAAATTTATTTAAGGTTATGTATAAGGTTTGTTCCTACAAGCACTTAAACCACGTCAATAACTAACACACTCCACATGTTCTCCCCCACTCTTTTAATTCTGAATTTGATTGGTTTGTTTTCCCAACCGATTCATCGACCATTAAAACATTATTGAGCATTGCTTGAAATCAACCAATCAAATTTAGAATAAAAAAAGCGGGGATAGTACATGATCAGTTTGCTAGTTATCAACATGTTTTAATAGTTTGTTGGAGCATACCTTATGATATATATGCCATATGTTCTTCAAATAAGTAAATATTATGAGCGATAATTGAATAATTATTTTCATGTTTTTTCCCAATAACTTCTTTAATAAATTAAGAACCCAAAAAAGATTTTAATGGGACCACATTGGGAAAATACTCTACAAGATGCAAAAGGTTTCGTTCGAATTGGTCCACCCATCTCGGAGTAATCGGTGGACATACATAGAAAAAAAAAAAAAAAAAAAAAAAGTCACATACGTATCGAATTGAGTAACCTCCTCTTTCGAAGTCGGTTAATAAAATAATCATATTCATTGCCAAAGAAATAGTAAAAACTCAAATTATTAACCATTAACAAAAAGTAACTACTTGTAACGATACAGTTACGCAAAAGTAAACATATGATTCGATATTAAGAGCAAGACTAAGACTCCAGTCCATTGCTTCTTATATTTAGTCTGAAATTCTGGAAGGTTCTCGAAAAGCTTGGACGATTCTCGAACAGTCAAGAGCAGGTATTACAGCAGTTTATAAGTGTTCCAACATAAAGTCTAGAACTCTTTTCAATGTCAAACATCAAAATTATATGGTTTTGTTTCACGTTACAATAATAATCAAATTTTAAAAAATGACTAAAACTAGTTTAGGTTCGGTTTTTATGTCTCTTCGTTGGAAATCAAAAGACCTTCCAATCTACTATGTATTTTATTTACAAAGATATGGATAGTTTTTGACTTATGCGCAAAAGAAGTTCCTTATAGATGTGTCCACCACCCAATGCGTATCAATCCAGCTATGATATGATGGGATGACGATGATGATGGGAAATATTTTGCCCGATTTAAGCACATTTCAGGAAAGTTGTACAATGTTTCTTTCTATATGAACCTAACGCAGCCTGTTATTTTAAAAAGGTTTAAAACAAATTATAGTCAAATTGGTGCAACCGTCCGTGCGTGATCCAATTGGCAAAGAATTTTATTATTAAAAAACTTTTTAAACATTAATTCTTATACCTATTCTGCTTTTTGGGACTGAGACGAATCGAAAATTTCAATAATCATAAACATCGGTCCAGCCATTCCTGAATTATCAATGGTGTGGCATGACTTTGGTTTATATATACATGATCCTTTTGAAATACTAATATCAATTTTCAACTTATTCTAAAATCTAAATTGTTATATTTTTTGTTCAGACGTATGGAAATTTCAGAGTTTTAAAAATGTAAACCTTTACAATATTCAGCATTTTACACAATACCAACTTTTTATAATATAGTGGATGTGATTATTGGAAGATATCGCTTATATTTAATATATATCGTTATATTTCACTATCGTTATAATGCAATTCCATGAACCTTATACTCTCCTGTAGATTAACATAATTTTGACATACCTGCATTGCTATGAAGGTTGTGAAGGCGTAATAGTATTGTGAAGGGTCAGAGTAAAAGGCTGGTAGTACTTAAATGAGCTACAAATGAAAGGAAAGAGTCGTTAGGAATATAAAGAAACTTTCTTATTTGAAGGATTAAATAACACAAACTTAACCAGACGGTAAATTTGTCTGCGAGACAACATTGACGGAACCATGAATTCTCTAAGAGGGAGGCGAACTTACTTTATCGCTTATGACTTATTTAGGGCTATATCTATTATACCAATAGCATTAGTGACTCAATCGCATAAACGGAGGATGAGCCATGAAGGAGCTTTAAATTTTACTATACTAACATCATTAAAACCATAATTCAACGTTTGAACATAATCCGTTTTCCATTTATTGATGTAATCTATCATAAAATAAAAGATATTTTTATCCAATTTTCTAAAAGTTCTGTCATGGTCTTGTTACCAGAACAAAAGTACTTATAAAAGTATCTATTTCGCTTTTTGGTTTCAACAACAATCAATACGAGGTAGGCTGAATTTCGAGGAAAAAAAGAAAACAAAAAAGCAGGAGTAGCCTAGAATAAATAAACGATGAAAATTAACTGTAGCGTAGAAGAGGACGCTAAGAAGCAGAACTAAAGAAGCGTTTAGCTGAAGATGGGATTAGCACGCTGCGACCCTGGGAACAGCCCTGGCTCAGTCATTGATGATCTCGAAGGATATCTTCTTCCAGCATCTTCTCTTTGTCCAGGGGCAAATTCAGTGGATCCTCCAATATCCAAGATTGGGTTCACCGATTAAAAGACGCGGATATTAAAGAAAAATAGTAGACACGTCGGGAAAATATCTGTAATATTGACGATATTTTTCTCACAAAATCAAGTAAGTTTATAAAATAAACAATCTTTAATTATTTTCAATAAATAACAGATTATATTTATTATTAATATTTTTAATTATTAGATTATATTTATTCAATAAATTAAAAAAAAATGTCACATGAAATCAGCAAAACACACGAATAAAAAACCATGAAAATGTGTAAATGTAAAAATTCTTGTTACTGTTTTACCCCCTACCCCACACTTTGGCTTTAAGATTTTTTCGCGGATGTGAGGGAAGGTAAAAGAGATTAATGCCGAGTTGAATAGATTCAGACTTGATACTGGCAACGGTACTTCAATCAGTAATCAATCCCTAGGTTATTTATGGAGTTGTAGGGGACAACGCCTAAAGTCCTGGTCACACATAACCGCACCCCAGCACGGGCGTGTATCGGATTTGATTGAAATAGGAAGGATAGATAGTAATGGGTCAGTTGACCCGGTGTCGGGCATGTGTGACCGGTTACTATCTATCCTTCCTATTAGAATCAGATCCGACACACGCCCGTGCAGCGGTGCGGTTACGTGTGACCAGACCTACCAGACCTTTAATGCAAACCGTCACCTCTCAGCTTCAAAGCCCTCGTAAATGCTCCACGATTTAGGGTGTCCCCCTTGTACAAGGGCCATGTCGATCTCTTCTGTATCTTTACAATTTTAGCACCAATTATTATGAATAAAAATAAATTTTATTGATTAATTCAATATCCAATTTTTTCAATCCTTTTAATATAAATATACTAGCTAGGGTGCCCGGCTTCGCTCCGGTAGTTATGTGGTAGGTTTAATAACAGAAAAACTTTAAAATTAAAGGAAATATGGAACAAAATTAGCACTTTGTTGAAACTTCGGTTTTAACTTGGTATCTATATTAAGATTCGAGATCTGCAGAGTCCGCCCAAATAAGGAACCCTATATACTTTATATGGGGTTGAAAATGGTGAATGAACAATTAATTTTGGTGCAACTTTGTCAAGCTATGCAACGTTTTTGATGATTTGTGTGATTCTGAATCCTATAAGCCCATTCCAAGCAGTCACCAGATAATTAGTTATTTGATTATAGTTGAAAAATCTATTGTTTAAAAAAAATATATTTCGAGTACGACTTAAGCGCCGACAACTGTGGTCCTATTATATATATATAAAAAAAAGGTCCTATTATATCCTAAAGTATAGAAACTACCAAAGATACATAGAAACTTTTTTTTAAGACCCTTCTTCCATTTCAACCTACCTTAAGATATCCCCCGTAATTATGGCGGACTCTGCAGATCTCGAATCTTACTGCTATTACAAAGTGAAAACCAAAATTTCAAGAAGGCACAAATTTTTCACCATATTTCTTTTTATCCTGAACTATGAGGGGGTGATAAAATCGTCTTGAAAAAATGCTGTAATTGAAGTTAGTCATTTTGTCAACTGGAATGCTTATTTTACATAGTAATTCTACAACTTCTTTTTCAAAATTACATACAATAAGAACATTTCAAACTTTTTATTTTCGATTTATATTCAGTCAATTTATCTCTTTTTTTTATGTTTGTTTACTACAGTGTTTTTTTTTACTGACTACTAAGGAATGTTCATTCATATTGCATTAAATTTACTTAAGTATATCTCCTGACTGACAGAATCAACGCAGAGCAAAAACTACTAATGATAGAAACTTGAAGTTCGGAATTTAGATTTTAAACGCGATGTAGGTAACCACTAAGAAAGGAATTTCAAAAATGTAACCCCTAAGGGGCTTGAATGGCGAAATTGTCGTTTAACTCTAACGGAAATCTATTGTTGAGATATTAAACCATACGTTTTTTATTTGAATATCGATTTAACATTACAATATTATTAAAATTGACATTCACATAAAATATGGCTACTGATTATTTAAATATTAGTGGTAATCAAATTATGCACACTGTGATTCCCATGATTGGGGATGGTGCGTGCTTACTTCGATATCTTCTCCATATATTTAAGAGGCTCTGTGCTGACTGATAGAATCAAAGCAGAGCAAAAACTACTAATGATAGAAACTTTAAGTTCGGAATTTAGATTTTAAAAGCGATGTAGGTAAACACTAAGAAAGGAATTTCAAAAATGTAACCTCTAAGGGGTTTAAATGGCGAAATTGTCGTTTAACTCTAACGGACATCTATTTTTGAGATTTTAAACCATATGTTTTTGTTTTTTTTGATGTATTAAATAGACAATATTATTAAAATAGACATTCACATAGAATATGGCTACTGATTATTTAAATATTAGTGGTAATCAAATTGTGCACACTGTTATTCCCATGATTGGGGATGGTGCGTGTTTATTTCGATCTCTATCATATATTATCGAGAATTCTCAAGAAACATGTCATTTTCTGCAAATTGTAGTACAACGTGTCATTCGAATTGGGACAAATTTTCTGCGTTTACTCAAAATGATTACGGTAACAATTATTCTGATTTCAGTAGTTATTACACTCATATGTCTCAGCATTCAACTCATGCCGGATTTGGGGAACTAACGGCAGCTGGGGGATTGTTTCCTTACCTTTTTGAAGTATATCGCAATGATGAGCTTTATGCGGTATTTGGCAATAATTCTAATCCCACGAAAAGACTACGTTTTACTGGTACGCTATGTAATGGTCATTTTGACGTGTGTGAAGCTCTACTACCGCAACTTTCTGAGGAGAAGAAGCATGAATCAGCTAACTATTAGCTGCGAGCTAAAAAAAGTTCGGAATTTAGATTTTAAACGCGATGTAGGTAACCACTAAGAAAGGAATTTCAAAAATGTGACCCCTAAGGGGTTTCAATGGCGAAATTGCCGTTTAACTCTAACGGAGACCTATTTTTGCACTTCGAGAAAAAATATCTAATTTGGACTTATTTTAAAGATCTCGATACGACGAGTTTAACTCGAAAGCTCTTACGGGGCGTCGAAAACCACGTTTTAAAGCCGAAAAATGAAGCTTTCATGAGGTGTAAGCAATTTTTTGTTTCGGCTGTTTTAGTGAACTCTCCATTGCGCTCCTCCCTCTCTTCTACCGAGACGGCAGCTTTCCCCTCCAACATTCCACCTCCCGGAAGCTCCGTTCTACTGTTCTCCTTAGTCTCATCTCCTTACATCAGTTAACATATTATATTAAATCAATACCAAGAATGATCACAGAAGTGATTTCAAAGGCTCGCGGGCGAAGCCGCGACGGGGAATGCTAGTATTATATATTGATTAAATGTAATGTGTTGATCAATTACTTCTTATGAGAAACTAAATTTTGTAAGGAATCCAGTCGGTTTTCTAATTGATTGCAGAGATGTTTTTATTTTGATAGCAAAGGAGAAACTAATTATTTTCGCTTGAGTTTTTAGTAATTTAAAAAGTAAAGCTGAAAAGATGTATAACCTTTACAAACTGAACTGAATGAATGAAAAATAAACATTGAGTGAAACGCACCCTAGCGCTTCCTGGTAGTCTGGAGCTCTAACTAAATTTTTCATTCATAAACTCGTATGTCATTCTCAGATAGGCTAATTACTTTGTGCGAGAGGCTTAAAATTCCAGTCCTTTTCTATTCAATTTTACACCCTTATGAGAAAAACGGAAACCTTCTTCTCCGTTAGGGGTTATATAGCTACACGATGACATAACTTTCTTGATCGTATGTTGAGTCGTTTATGAGCCTTATCGGCACGCAAAGTGTACACTTTGTTTTATAATATATATTGATTATATCAATTCTAAATGTTTTTAAACACTTTAGTTGATTTTTTACTATTTCTTTAATGTTTTAGTTGTTTTGTATTATTTATTGATGCGTGCTTATTATGCTTAAGGTACTATTAAAACTTAAATTAAGAACAACATAGAAGGATGACCATTCAAAGTGTTTATTGTTAAATCGATATAGTCTTTAAAAATTATAATTTTATACTACTTTAAATTTCGACCCAGCACGAAACTAAACTAGCCTTTAAAGACATGAAGTGCATACCTCAATCGTTTTCTCAGCAACCTACTTATCATATTTTTTTTTTGTACAGCGCAAATCTTAATTTGACAAATTACTCTACAATGCAACCAGTATTCGAATGCATGTAAATATTTAAAAAAACTTTTCATTTAAATTTCTTTTTTAATAATTAACAATTATAACCAAATTCATACATTTATTTTTCTCGTGAAAATAGTAGGATTTTGAATAATGAAAGCTGAGTGTGTTCTTGCCGTGTGCATACCAACTTCTATCTCCACCTAAAATTTGATAAAGACATAGGTACCATCATTATTTATATATATTAAGAATTCATTGTTATCATCTATGACGGGTATTTTCAAATTCTACTCGGTCCTACTTTCCTAGAAGTAATGGAGGATTTGGACGATTCCATATTGGTTATCTATATTTTCTTATGTTCTACGTACCAAAATATATACGACAGAAAGCTTATACACTTATATATAAATATACACTTGGTAAGAAATGAAAGCATCACCACAAGTGAAATGGTCTCCAGGAAAATTATGAGAAATTCAATCTCGCTCGAGTGACTTTCCATCCCGCAATAATTGATTTAAATTTGTGCTTTTTTTTCTTTCTACGACTTTCAATTCTTTTGATCTAAAAGAAAGCATAAAATTACTTAAAAGTGATACTTAAAAGTAATATCGATTATGAACCATTTAAGTAACTTTGCGTGCTCTTTGGTACAGAACAAGAAGTGGTACAAAGACACGATGGACCAAATTATAATTTTAAATGTAGACGGTGAATCACAAGAAAGAGACCAGATATGTTAGTTGATCAGACATTAAATTCGAATGGGTTACAGATGTGAATGGTTGCGTAAATTGATGCAATAATTGAATCATTTAGTTTTTGAAGGGAAAATGTTCAATTTTTTTTAGATATTGAGTTTTTTATGCCTTTTCGTTTTTCTAGTTTAGAGCTTTCTATTATTGAAATGGCAGAATCTTTTCCATTGCAAAAGCAAAAGATAAATGAAAACAATGTCTTAACAAAATAATAATAAATCAAGTAAATGCTTTAATACATTTCTGAAGAACAAAAACGATTATAACAACCTCTTGATAATGGGGTCCTCAAACAATGGAAAGTGCATATGAACAAAAGCCATAGAGAAACATGTATCATCATATAATTATACATTTAACCAGGAACCAGCTTTTGTGCTCTCCAGTAAAATAAGAAAGACTGGACATGATTAAACGTTGATGACTTGAAATGTTTTAGTATACAAGAGTGGACATGAGTCCTTACTAAACTAAACGATTAAGTGTAGTAAGTTAATACCTAAATACGAAATAGCTTAATCTATATAAATAATGATTAAATTCTGTTTGTTTGTTTATTCTTTATAGAACCCCATACCGTTTGTCCTAAATACTTCAAATTTCGCTCAGGTTCTTTGATACCAGGTGCGAACACCTGTCCATATTAAAATTGCATAATATCAGCCAATCTCTGGGTATATCCTTCATTGTTATAAAAAATCTGGTGCGTGCGCGCAACACACAACTTTCACTTACCAACTTAGATTAGAAATTAATGCGTTGTGTTAATGCCACTTCTCACTCAGTTACACATTTTTCCACATTCATTTCTTATTTTAGTTTTCATTTGCTCTATAACAAACACTAATTTATTTTATTATTAAATAAAATATTATAAAATTTACTTGAGATGATTCGGCAATGCAAGCATAATACTCCAAGTCGACTCATTTTATAATTCTCTATGTAATTGTTGAAAATTTCATTTAGTTACCATGAAACCAATAATTTCCATTAAATGAACAGAACGGCCTTAATTATGAACAATAATCTGTCATTAAAGTCGTACTATGCATGCGTGGGTTCAACGTTTTTTATGAGTTGACTGAATATTTTTCTTTTTTTCTCATCTATACGTTTACTTGATTTTTATCAGATCTCATATTTAGCTATTTCTTATTTTAAGATGTAATGACAGACAGTTAATTTCTCCATATAAATAAAAACAAAGATACTTCATAGGAAACAAAAACAAACAAACAAAAAACGCCACTACCCCCTTGATGAAATGCTGGCTATCACATCTTTGGCATATACATACATCAAATACCCAGTTTGATCAAAATCGTTAAAGCAGTTTTTGAGTAAATAAAACAAACACGTGAAAATGATACAAAATTTATTACGTAAAGTCCCCCCTCCGGTTGGTCAATTTTGATGAAATTTTTACAGTGATATCTCGGGCATATACATACATCAAATACCGAGTTTGATCAAAATCGTTAAAGCCAATTTTGAGTAAATAAAAAAAACACGTGAAAATGATACAAACTTTATTAAGTAAAGTCCCCCCTCCGGTTAACCAATTTTGATGAAATTTTTACAGTCATATCTCGGGCATATTAATACATCAAATACTTAGTTTAATCAAAATCGTTAGAGCCGTTTTTGGGAAAATAGAAAAAAACGTAAACATTTAATAAATAAAGTACCCCCATCCTTTGACCAATTTTGATGAAATTTTTGCTGTCACATTGCGGGCATATACATACACTAAATACCTAATTTCAGGTTCGCACGGTTAATAGTTTTTGAGCTAGTCTGTTCACACACACACACACAGACCATTTCGCGGGACTTGGTCATTTGGACCCAAGGGACCCCAAAACGTGTATTTCCGTTGAAAACCGGAAGTCAAAATTTTTCACGATCGCAATACTTCCACTTACTATATATTTCATATATAGGTAAGTGAAAGTAAAATCATTTTGATCTCGCTTTACACTGTTTTTTACGAAATCGACCATTTGAGTCGATAAAAGTCTCACTTTATAGATTTTAAAAATGAAATTCTCCGGGTGAAACCGCTATATACATTTGTTATAAATATGGTCAAGACCAAGCTTAAAAAATAAATCCATATCCATATTTTCTTTTGGATTCTTTCTCTATGCAATTTTAAACTACTTTATTAAAAAGCGATAGAAAGTTTTAAGAATATAACCAAAAAGCAGCATATTTACAATAATCGGCCAACATTACAAGGGCTTTCAGAAAACTGATAGAACTTATATACCACAAGTTATAAACAAAAATTTTATAATAAAAAACGATGCTAAGCCATAATAACGCGCAGAGTTTAACCAAAAATAACGTATTGCATAATCTTTGAAAATGTTGCTAAGTGGCCCTGGAAACGTACTCATAAAGCCTTGGATAATAAAAATTCATTACATTTAACAAGGACCTTTGCGAATTCCACTTATGGAGCCATAATTTATCAAATTTATCTTGAGCGAGATAATGCATTGCTCCATTAGAAAACAATTTTTTTCAAACAAGCAAGATTATTAGTTGATCACATGTTGTCAGAAAAATAAAATGAAAATCAAAGAAACTTCATTAAGGCATATCTGCGTTATTAAGAACCATTAATCTATATAAATAAAGTTGAAATTCTGTTTGTTTGTTTATTTGTTCTTTATAGAAATCCATACCGTTTGTCCTAAATTCTCCAAATTTCGCTCGGTGGTTCTTTGATACCAGGAACTAAAATTGAATAACTTCAGCCGATCTTAAGCTGATATTCTTTATTCTCCAAATTTCGCTCAGTGGTTCTTTCATACCAGGTGCGAACACCTGTTCACATTAAAATTGCATAACTTCAGCCGATCTTCAGCTGATATTCTTTATTACTATAAAAATCATATTGATCTCACTTTACAATGTTTTTTTTTTTTTTTTTTTTTTTTACGAAATCGACCGTTTCTTTAGAAAAATGAAATTCGCCATGTGAAACCGGGATATACAGCTATAATCTATGTATATAAAGATGAAATTCTGTTTGTTCTTTATAGAAATCCATACCGTATGTCCTAAATTCTCCAAATTTCGCTCAGTGGTTCTTTCAGACCAGGTGCAAACACCTGTCCATATTAAAATTGCATAACTTCAGCCGATCTCTGGGAATATTCTTTATTGTTATAATAATCATTTTGATCTCGCTTTATATTGGTTTTTACAAAATAGACCATTTGAGTCGATAAAAGTCTCAGTTTATAGATTTTATAGATTTCAAAAATGAAATTCTCCGGGTGAAACCGGGATATACAGCTAGTTTTAATATAAATATAGATGAAATTCTGTTTGTTTATTCTTTATAGAAATCCATACCGTTTGTCCTAAATTCTCCAAATTTCGCTCAATTTCGCTACAGATGCGAACACCTGTTCATATTAAAATTGCATAACTTCAGCCAATCTCTGGGTATATTCTTTATTGTTATTAATATCGTTTTGATCTCGCTATACATTGGTTTTTACGAAATCGACCGTTTGAGTCGATGTAAGTCTCACTTTATAGATTTCAAAAATGAAATTCTCCGGGTGAACCCGGTATATACAGCTAGTGTTTAATATTTTAAAAATCGAGATTATTACATAGATACATATTATTCTGACTACATAGAATAGAAAATGGTTCTATTGTATTGGAGTCTGATCAAAGAATACATGTTTCTCTAAGGACACTACTTTGCCTTGTTAACATCAGTAATATATTTCTTCCACGAGAGGGAAAATGTCGTTTAAGCCAAAATGGCCAAGATATGGTAAATGCACGAGCATATGTTGTTCCGACAGCTTATACATTAAATCATTATCAACGGACATATTTCCATCCAGATTCAAACCCTTTCCGGTGAAAGTGGTACTCCAAAAGTCCTAAAGTTTTGCTGCATTTACCTTATGTATTTTCAAAAATAATTTTTATAAATTACAATTTACAATCTATCAAACTTGGTCTATCTATCAAACCCATCAACCTTAAAACGAGTATTACTTAGTTCAACAAATGCAGCAGAGCTTACATGAGACTGTTTTCTTTTATTTTGCTTTTTGCATTTCAAGCACATTTGTGAATCTAATGTCACTATAAAAATTATTTAGACCATTTTAAGTCAAAATTTTTTATTTACTTTCTTTGAATTTCGTTTTGATTTTAGTACAGATTTGGGAGCGGAGTACTGTATATTAGGGGAGCGTGGTAGTAATGCATTTAGTTACTGTGATCAGGCTTCCGAGTTCGAACCTGATTTGGCAGGATATCTTCAATATTTTCGTTCGTTCGTCTCGTTCGAAGTTCGTCTCGTGGGCCAAGAAACCCTCCTGGGGCAAAACCTGTCACTATAAAATGGTTACCTTAATTTGAAAATTAAGGGGGGGGACCTGGCGCTTGAGCGTGATCACGGTCAAATCACATCCTTGCATGACATATGACCTATAAACAGTACTTCCTTACACAGTACTGAACCCAAGACCCTTTTTCTTTAAATTTATTTATTTAATTTTCTTTTTACTTTCACTTACCTATATATGAAATATGTAGTAAGTGGAAGTATTGCGATCGTGAAAAATTTCGACTTCCGGTTTTCAACGGAAATACACGTTTTGGGGTCCCCTGAGTCGAAATGACCAAGTCCCGCGAAATGGTCTGTGTGTGTGTCTGTGTGTGTGTGTGTGTGTGTGTGTGTGTGTGTGTGTATGTGAACAGACTAGCTCAAAAACTATAAACCGTGGGAACCTGAAATTGGGTATTTAGTGTAGGTATATGCCCGCGATGTGACAGCAAAAATTTCATCAAAATTGCTCAAAGGGAGGGGGTACTTTATTTAATAACTTTTTAAGTTTTTTTCGATTTTCTCAAAAACGGCTCTAACGATTTTGATTAAACTGAGTATTTGATCTATTTATATGCCTGAAATATGACTGTAACAATTTCATCAAAATTGATCAACCGGAGGGGGGACTTTACTTAATAAATTTAGTATCATTTTCAGATGTTTCTTTTATTTACTCAAAAACTGTTTTAACGATTTGGATCAAACTTGGTATTTGATGTATTTATATGCCAAAGATGTGATAACCAACATTTCATCACAATTGATCAACCGGAGGGGGGACTTTACTTAATAAATTTTGTATCATTTTCACGGGTTTTTTTACTTTCACTTACCTATATATGAAATATATAGTAAGTGGAAGTATTGCGATCGTGAAAATTTTCGACTTCCGGTTTTCAACGGAAATACACGTTTTGGGGTCCCCTGAGTCAAAATAACCAAGTCCCGCGAAATGGTCTGTGTGTGTGTGTGTCTGTGTGTCTGTGTGTCTGTGTGTCTGTGTGTGTGTGTGTGAACAGACTAGCTCAAAAACTATAAACCGTGCGAATCTGAAATTGGGTATTTAGAGTATGTATATGCCCGCGATGTGACAGCATGAATTTCATCAAATTTGCTCAAAGGGAGGGGGTACTTTATTTAATAACTTTTTAAGTTCTTTCGATTTTCTCAAAAACGGCTCTAACGATTTTGATTAAACTGAGTATTTGATCTATTTATATGCCCGAGATATGACTGTAAAAATTTCATCAAAATTGATCAACCGGAGGGGGGACTTTACTTAATAAATTTTGTATCATTTTCACGTGTTTTTACTTTCACTTACCTATATATGAAATATATAGTAAGTGGAAGTATTGCGATCGTGAAAATTTTCGACTTCCGGTTTTCAACGGAAATACACGTTTTGGGGTCCCCTGAGTCGAAATGACCAAGTCCCGCGAAATGGTCTGTGTGTGTGTGTGTGTGTGTGTGTGTGTGTGTGTGTGTGTCTGTGTGTCTGTGTGTGAACAGACTAGCTCAAAAACTATAAACCGTGCGATCATGAAATTAGGTATTTAGTGTAGGTATATGCCCGCGATGTGACAGCATAAATTTCATCAAATTTACTTAAAGAGAGGGGGTACTTTACTTAATAACTTTTTAGGTTTTTTTCGATTTTCTCAAAAACGGCTCTAACGATTTTGATTAAACTGAGTATTTTATGTACTTATGTGCCCGAGATATGACTATAAAAATTTCATCAAAATTGATTAACCGGAGGGGGGACTTTACTTAATAAATTTTGTAACATTTTCACGTGTTTTTTTTAATTTACTCTAAATCGGCTTTAACGATTTTGATCAAACTGGGTATTTGATGTATGTACATGCCCGAGATATGACTGTTAAAATTTCATCAAAATTGATTAACCGGAGGGGGGACTTTACTTAATAAATTTTGTATCATTTTCACGTGTTTTTTTTTATTTACTCTAAATCGGCTTTAACGATTTTGATCAAACTGGGTATTTGATGTATGTACATGCCCGAGATATGACTGTTAAAATTTCATCAAAATTGATTAACCGGAGGGGGGACTTTACTTAATAAATTTTGTATCATTTTCACGTGTTTTTTTTATTTACTCAAAAACGGCTTTGAAGATTTTGATCAAACTGGGTATTTGATGTATTTATATGCCCGAGATATGATTGTTTAAATTTCATCAAAATTGATTAACCGGAGGGGGGACTTTACTTAATAAATTTTGTACCATTTTCACGTGTTTTTTTTATTTACTCAAAAACGGCTTTGAAGATTTTGATCAAACTGGGTATTTGATGTATTTATATGCCCGAGATATGATTGTTAAAATTTCATCAAAATTCATTAACCGGAGGGGGCACTTTACTTAATAAATTTTGTATCATTTTCACGTGTTTTTTTTATTTACTCAAAAAACGGCTTTAACGATTAACAAAAATAAGATATGAATGTAGAAAAATTTGTGAATTTGGGAAATGATATTTAGCAAAACACGTCAATTTCTAATCTAAGTAAGTTGGTAAGTGAAAGTTGTGTGTTGCGCGCACGCACCAGATTTTTAATTTACTCAAAAACGGCTTTAACGATTAACAAAAATAAGATATGAATGTAGAAAAATGTGTGACTTTGGGAAATGATATTTAGCAAAACACGTCAATTTCTAATCTAAGTAAGTTGGTAAGTGAAAGTTGTGTGTTGCCCGCACGCACCAGATTTTTTTTTAATAAACTTGGTCTAATATTGATTTTACAACTGATATCTTTAAGCTTATCATTTAATTACATTTAAGATCTTAAATGTAAAAAAACTTATGGAAATTTATTTCAGTTTATTTTTTAAATCATTTATAATCGCAATTAAAATTTTCATTAGATAATTTTTTCTCACAGCTGCTTGGTAAATAAACGGTTTAATATTTTCCTGCCGTTCAATCCTTATATTGCTTTTGTTGATAATCTGAATTTCGTTGCTTTTTCAATATCAACATATATATAGTATATTTTAATAATCTTAATAATGAATATTATACTATTGCAACAATGAACGATAAAATGAATGAAAGAAGAGTAATTTTGTATTACATTAATGATATGAAATGAATTGATGACTGGAACAATACAAACCCATTCATGTTAATCGGATCCCGAAGCCCTCACCCCATTAATGATTAGTTTGTCCTCATTCCCATACTTAAAAGTTATTAATGGACTTTACCTGATTCCATAATATCAGGCTAATGACATTAATCCGTTTGAATGCGATTTTATATAATTTTCTCAACTTGCTACCTGCTGGGAGAGTTCTCGCTCGGTTAGAACATACATTCCTGTTTTTATCTGCATTGACCTTTTTAATAAAAAAAAATAGATATAAAAAACTTAGGTGACTCTTTGAAAGACTTGTTAATTTCCCGGATTAGGCTAGTTATAAAACCGTTTATGTAATATATTAATATATGCTTGTACTTATGGGGATCTTAAATTTTTTTTTGTAAGTATATAAAATTGGCTCTTATCTTATTGATCCCACGTAACGGTTCCAGGTCTGTAGTTTATCCAGCTTCAATCCCAGATATTTTTCTATGATGGTTCCGATCAAAGTTTATTGGTTAAGAAAAATAGGATTTCCTAAATTTTTCCCTATCCTGGTATAATTAGGATAGGGATCTTCAACGAGTACCTGACATCGTACAGGCTCAGGCCCTCCATTTTACGTCCTATCCGAGGGAAGGCATAGACAAGGACTTTTTAATTCCATTAAAAAATCGTAGGGCTTCCTCGGGACGCGAACCCGCGACCTTTAGTATTTTAAGTTCTTATGCTAATCACTAACCACCCTGTTATCTGTGACCCCAACTTTCCGACGTTGATTGCTGTTTCCAAATTAATGCACATTTTTAAAGTGCTACAGGAATATCGCTAATATCAAGATAAATAATCGTAAAAAAAAAATAGGAAGATTAATTTTCTGTATGATAAATTAAATAAATATTTATGTATTTATCCATATTTAATATGGATAATAAAGTAAAATATTGTAACACTATGTGGGTTTAAATAATTTAAAAATAAAATAATTACAACTCACAATATCAGAAAAACAATAACAACTCAAATCGCTAAGGCGGTTACAAAAAGTATCAACTGGTAACGACACTGTAACACAAACGTAACTAAATGATTCGAGCCTCGGAGCAAGACTAACTCTCCAGTCCATCGCTCCTTCTATTTAGTCTGAAACATGCAGTCCAGAAGTTGTCGAAAAGCGTAGAAGGTACTCGAACAGACACAAACAAGTACAAGAACAGTTTGTTCTAATGTTTCGACAAGTCTAGAACTCTTTTAAATCATATGTTTTTGTTTCACGTTACAAAGCATTTTCCATTACTTTTTTATTGATATTTTCAACTAACTAAAATAAATAAATTAAATTAATTAATTTCTATAATTATCAAATATGGAACAAATAACGTCATGAAAAGGCATGTAGAGGACTACCCATAGGGAGCACTCAATTAGTATTTCTATCTTTGAAGGTTACGATGATATCTTCTTTTCCGGAAGATTATTGGATAAAGAGGAAGAAGCGAGGTTAGTTAAAATCGGATGTTTCTGTAGTTATGATGGATGAAATGTTATCTGAATCTGGCCAAATCAGTGACATGTGGAACGTTAAAGTCTTTTTTTTAATTTTATTTGTGGGGAAACAATTAGTTTAAAGAGTTTTCCAAAAGATTTCTGATTGGATTTGAGGGGAATTTAATGTTTGGTGGAGCTCCATCTCTCGATATCCAAATTAGGTATATATCCGAAAGGTTTTGAATTTTTTTAAGTAGTCGGTAGTGGTGCCGGCAGTTTATTGTTGTTTCAGACTTGCTTGAGGATTCCAAGTGAGACATTTGTCAAGGTGGTGTCCGAAGTAGCGGATCTGTTCAACAGGGATACGTCTTGTCTAAAATATGAGGATGCTGTAAGACAGGAAGTCGAAAGTTTACGACGAAGAGAAAAGGTGATTTGATGTGATCTGTCGGGATTAAGTTTAATTCAACAGTTAAAAAAAAAAAATGATAATTAACTTATGTGTGATGAATTATAAACATTATAATTAAATTACAACTATAATTATATAAATATAATAAATTTTGGCAAGACATTAATGGCAACTTTTCCCAATATTAATACTACCGTAAACTTTAGCTTACTATAATTACCTATGTTTATATTGTTTTTCAATAACCCATTTAACTAGTAATCCCAGTTTGTATCCTCTCATTCAATAGGAATTCAGTCTTTTGTTCCAGATACTATGCTGAATCGTCCCTTTTCATCCAAATGAAATATTTTGAATCGTTGCTACAATGGATAATGCCCTGCCACTTTCAGTTTACTTATGCAATCAGTGCTTAAACTGCTTCCTCTAGAAACAAATATCGTAATTTAATATGTCTCAAAAGTTATTCAAAGCATAGTATGAATGGTTAAACTGAGAGAAAGCATAAGTCGAATGCCTCTATAATTAACTGCCCAATTAACAAGTTTACAAATCAGCTGGTTAGTGACAGCACTCGACGTCCTTAAACACGTACAGCAAATATTAAACGTATATCCAGTGTTTCACATGTTACTCAGCGATCAAGCTGCTTGCTACGTCTTCCGAATGGCTTATTTAAAATATTTTGTTTTATTTGATTTTTTGAAAACATTAAAAATAACTAGCGATAAATAGAAAAATAAACGATTTACGAAATCCTTCACTGATTTTAAAGTTACCATTGCAGTGATTAGCTTCATTCAGATAAATCGTTGAATTATAAAATTACATTAGGAATATTCGGTAGCACTAATGATTGATGTAAAACTGCAACGATGTCAAGCTAACAATTAAAGAACAAAATAATGTCAACTTGACGAAACAGTTCAATTTGACAGTAACAGAAAGTATATTTTGCTGGTCGAGGGTTGACAAACAACAAAACAAATATGATAATAAACGTATATGCCCGCGATGTGACAGCAAGAATTTCATCGAAATTGCTCAAAGGGAGGGGGTACTTTATTTAATAACTTTTTACGTTTTTTTCGATTTTCTCAAAAACGGCTCTAACGATTTTGATTAAACTAAGTATTTGATCTATATACATGCCCGAGATATGACTGTTAAAATTTCATCAAAATTGATCAACCTGAGGGGGGACTTTACTTAATAAATTTTGTATCATTATCACGTGTTTTTTTTATTTACTAAAAACGGCTTTAACGATTTTGATAAAACTGCGTATTTGATTTATGTATATGCCCGAGATATCACTGTAAAAATTTCATCAAAATTGATTAACCGGAGGGGGGACTTTACTTAATAAATTTTGTATCCTTTTCACATGTTTTTTTTATTTACTCAAAAACGGCTTTAACGATTTTGATCAAACTTGGTATTTGACGTATGTATATGCCTGAGATATGAATGTAAAAATTTTATTGAAATTGATTTACCGGAGGGGGGGACTTTACTTAATAAATTTCGTATCATTTTCACGTGTTTTTTTTATTTACTCAAAAACGGCTTTAACGATTTTGAAAAAATTGGGTATTTGACATATGTATATGCCAAAGATGAGATAGCCCGCATTTCATCAAGGGGGTAGTGGCCTTTTTTGTTTGTTTGTTTTTGTTTCCTATGAAGTATCTTTGTTTTTATTTATATGGAGAAATTAACTGTCTGTCATTACATCTTAAAATAAGAAATAGCTAAATATGAGATCTGATAAAAACCAAGTAAACGTATAGAGGAGAAAAAAAGAAAAATATTCAGTCAACTCATAAAAAACGTTGAACCCACGCATGCATAGTACGACTTTAATGACAGATTATTGTTCATAATTAAGGCCGTTCTTTTCATTTAATGGAAATTATTGGTTTCATGGTAACTAAATGAAATTTTCAACAAGTACATAGAGAATTATAAAATCAGTCGACTTGGAGAATTATCCTTGCATTGCCGAATCATCTCAAGTAAATTTTATAATATTTTATTTAATAATAAAATAAATTAGTGTTTGTTATAGAGCAAATGAAAACTAAAATAAGAAATGAATGTGGAAAAATGTGTAACTGAGTGAGAAGTGGCATTAACACAACGCATTAATTTCTAATCTATGTTAGTAAGTGAAAGTTGTGTGTTGCGCGCAAGCACCAGATTTTTTTTTTAATATTAACATAATTATATACAATATATAATTTCTAAATAAATATGATAAAATCCAGACTGATAAGAAAGTAAAGGTATCCGATTATAAAACCTATAAAGCTAAAATTAAATAAAAACTAAATAATTGGTAGGATTACTCACCACCTTTTCTGAGTATAAATGTTAAGAAAGCTCTTTTTGCATTTAAATTTGGACACTTGTCAATCAATAGTATTATCAATTTTTTCTATTTTTTCTATTGAAAGCATGAGGTATGCTGATTAGCTTGGAATGTCCTGTTAAGAATTGTGCTATCTCTTATTTATCTTATTATTGCATTATAATGTCTACTTACAATTTCTGAATCGTTTTTGTGATTCATAGGTTCTATTTCTCTCTTTATGTATATATATATATATATATATATATATATATATATATATATATATATATATATATATATATATATACATGCATATATATTTTTATTTATTTTTTAATATGTTACTTTCTTTATTTAAAATTTTGACGTTTTCAAAGTTGATTTTATGTTTGCTCTTTTCGGAATGCATGGATAAAAGATTATTTGTTTTTTAGGATTCTTTTAGGTTTTTCTTGTGGTTAAAAATTCTAGTTTTAAGGTTCGTTGATGTATTTTCGATATGATTCGTTTATAATCGCCACATGGAATTTTGTATATTAGGTATTTTTGTTCCATTATTGGAATTTTATCTTTTGTTTTGGATTTTATTACCAAAGTTACATGAAGGTACAATTTCTTTTTGTACAATTGTGTATTTTTTCTTGTATTACTAATTACTGCAGGTACGTACATTAGGTTAAGGTCCATTATATACCTACGTAAAACTACTTCTGCGACTTTTTTAACTTGAGTCAAGGGGCTCGGCTGTGATACTATGAATCTACAACGACATTTTTGGTCCGTTAGTGTGATTTACAATGTTCTATTTGGCTAGGCCATAAATTTTTGAGAAAAAGTGTTTATTTTATTTTTTAATAAAGGGTTAGGTAATTCTTATATAATTAGAACAATATTTGAATACAATAAAACTAAGGACGACCTTAGAAGCGAGTAGTGGCGAGAGGGATAAATGGTAGGGGAAGCAGAAGCCACCCCAGGAAGGTGGAAGCCAGAGTTCAGTCAGTCTTCGCCTCTCGCTCCAGCCATGACAAGCCTCCCGATCATCCTCTTTATCGTGAGTACATCTCATATCAGCTCTTCTGTATCCCTCATAGCTATCAGAAATGATTATTTGCAATTTTTTCTTTGATTGTTTTATATTATTGACCTTTCCTCCTTTCTTTTTTATATTATTTTTATATAAGGAAAAATATAAAAACTAAAATTTTAATAGTTATGTTCTATTTTGACTAATTATTTATTTGGAACGTTTTGAGTGTCCTCTGTAGCATATAATAATCCTGAATGAATCTATGTTTAGTAACAGGTTGAGTCTGCTTATGTTCGACTAACAGACATAATCTAGAATATCAAGGTGTATCATTATTGAGTTTTAGACAAAGCAACCAGGAAAGGTACGAACTTATGAAAAATTGTTTGACATGAGGCAAAAATGTGAAAAATTTTACTCTTTATATTTGTTTTTGCGATTGAATGAATAAAACTTTATATTGGTAATGAATATTTTCATTTAATATTTCATTCAATATTTCAATTAAAAAATTATATTACATAGATGAATACATGGACTAAAGGTCTGTAGACTTCAAAATGGGATTAATATTAATTTTAAAACTTAGCGAAAAAACAATAAATTCTTAATTTTGTAAATATTACGTTACGGTTGCTATGCATTGCCAAGAGTTGTTCTTTCAACCAAGGCAATTTATTTATATTTTTTCGAATTTCCCAGGAGTAAAAAAATATATATATATTATGAAGATGAATACCTACTTGAATTAGTAGTCTGTACACTTCAAAATGGGATCAATACTAATTTTAAAACAGCGAAAAAACGAAAAATTCTTAACTTTGTAAATATTATGTTATAGTTGTTATGCATTGCCGAGAGTTGTTCTTTCAACCAAGACAATTCATTTTTTTTTTTCGAATTTCCCTGGAATATGCTAAGCGATATTTTTGGTTCCATATCTATAGAAACTCTGCTTTGGTTTCCATTTTTACAGCCTGATCAATACATATAATCTGTCCGGGCTCATAATATTTTCTTGAAAGCAAGAAAATATTAATAATAAACGATTTTTGTAGGGAAGTCACTTATTTGAAAGGCTTTTAAACATTTATACTTTACTTAAATGTACTTTTCAATTTAAAAATAAGGAACCTCACTTTTGAATTAAGGATGAATATAATAGCACTAGCAAATAGGACGAATCCTCCTATCAAATTAGATAAATAATTCACTATGTCATAAACCTACCTGGCCCTATTGGGTACCTATAGAGGATGTTAGTACTTCAAGCGTGAGGCTTCAACATAAAATGTTTACCTATTTGGTTTCTATTAATTCAGAGTGTGAAAAAAAAAAAAAAAAAAAAAAAAAAGAGATGTTCTGTTATAGCGGTCAATAAGAAACTTTATCGGTAGGTGAAAGAAGAAAAAAAAACCTGTACCAATACTATCCATGACGGGTATTGGATGCGGTACTGTGTAACGAAATACTGTTTCTTGGTCTACGGCCGTGGAAGGAGGTGATTTGACCGTCATCACGCTTAACATTAATGTTTTCCCCCTTAATTTTTCAATTAAGAGTATCCAAATTTTAGAAACTGCGTTTGCCCCGAGAGGGTGTCTCGGTCACCGAGACGTCTTAAACAGAATTATTAATAAATCCTACGTCAAGCCAGATTCGAACTCAGGCAACTCAATGCCTTAATTCATTAAAGCCAACGTTTCGATCCAATTTGCAGATATTGATCAAGGCTTGAAAAGAGAATAGTCTTACCTTCAGGAGTGCCCAGAAAGGTTTTGGAACAAGATATGGTCCTTTTTATGGAGGTATGAATTTTCGGAAGGATTAATATTTAAGGAGGGGGGGTGTTTAGGAACTTTCTAACGAGGGAAGGTGGGAGTAAAAACATTGGACGTTATGATACAGCATACATTAAACAGCCATGTTATTATAAATTGATTATAAGAGAGCATTGAAATTCCTTGCGAGGGGAGGATGATGCGTCACTGACCTTGGATAGGAGAGCGCCCTTGCACGGCACAGTTTAGAAAAATGAATATGACGTCTGTTCATTGCAAAACCTCATTAAATAACATTTTAGAAGTTGAATCCTCTTGATAATTTGTTGAATAGTCGTTCATTAAAATCAAACTACTATACTTGACGCCGATTATGGTTAAACGCCTAAAGATTTATTATTACACCACTTAATGATGGAGGCCGTAAATAAACAGGCCTAAGGCGATCCTAGCACTCAATGGAGGCTGAGGACGACCGTTATTCCTTATCCTCACACCCGGCGAATAAAAGTAGGCCTCAAGAAGATTCCTTCCCAATGTACCTATTTTACTTTTAAGCAGAAAATTTTTTTTTTACATTTAAGCCCAAAAAATTGATCAAAACTAGCATAACTGGTATTTTTTTTTGGTACAGATATGTGAGCCATTTCTCCGTCCATCACCTCCTCTCGAAAAAAAATAACTACACCTGGTTACTGCTAATTTTTATTTTTATAATTTTTTTTGGGACCAATCATACCGCTTTCATAATTTTACTTTCATGTAGAGGTTTTGTTAATGCGTATTATATTACCTTAATATATTTAAAACATATTATATAATGACAAATATAATGCAATATGCTCCATTGTTAAGTTCGCAAGATCAATTAAAAGCATGATAACAAAATTTCTTTTTGAAATTATTCGATAATCGCAACTCTGAACTAGTAAATCCAACCAACAAACCCGTCTCTTGGCTTTTATTATTATAAAGAAAATTTTACTATATAATCCTCCTCTAATATAATCCTATTCTTATCCTATCCTATATAATCATAGAAAAAATAACAATTTCCTTATAAATCTTGATTAGATTCCATTAACAAAAGGTTATATATCGTTTTTTACCTATGCCCTTTTTTCCCCTCGTCAAGAAGTTCAATGTTATTTTACAGTTTATTTTGTTGTATTAAGGTATATTAAAAACCTAAATGTTACAAGTACCTACCTGACATTGCAAAAACGAAATGTTAATCCCTAAAAGATCTTCTAATTTTTATTTATTGATGAATCAAATAATTAGAAGGGATAAACCTGAGTGTCTATAAATTTAACTAGGGTTATCCTTAATCGAAATCAAGAAATATTTATTCTCAAAAAAGGATGTTTAGAATTTTCTTTGCCCTTGAATATATCTATCCTTTTGGTAAGATAGATTTGTTAACAATAACGGAAACAGATTATTCAACGAGCGTTTGCCTATTACGAGTACAATCTTTTAAGGCGATGATAGCATTGATTCAGGGGAAATTAATGAATGAAATTTTAAAAAATTAAACCGTTGGATGATGGATCTATTTTATGACAGAGATATTATTTGATTTATATACTAAACATGCTTAATGCTAATAATAATATTAATAATGAATATTATTAATACTAATAATTATTATTAATACTAATAATTATTATTAATAGTAATAATGATACCTAATTACTATTAATTAAGTAATTAAAGAAGCAGAGTCTGACACTAGTCTTCTCTTTGAGCTCAAGATCATATTACCGTTCACTTGCTCGAATACAAAAATGTTAATCACAGAATTTATCAATGCTAATCACAGAATGCACTATGTTCATTGGCGGATCCATGGGGAGGCCTGTGCGGGTTGCAGCCCCCCCCCTTAGGAAATTTTTTGTTAATGAAAGATAAAATTTAAGTTTACTAAAAGTAAGGAAGTAAGGTAACGAACAAATAATATGCAGAACAAGTAGAATTTCAGTAATGGGAAAGGAACATAAAGGTAAAAGAGGCGAATGGCATACCCAAGGGAAGGACTGTGGGGATGCTGCCCCCCTTTCTAAACGGCTGGATCCACCCATAACTATGTTAAAATTATTTTTAACGTAAATATGTTCAACGAAATCAAATTGGTAACAATTCATTAAGACCAATTTGTTTGTATGTTTTTTATTTGACGTCACTTTGGCTAATCGGACGATGGTACAATAGGAGTCCTTGATTCTTCTTATCCAAATATGATATCGCACAGGTTCGGGGTCGCCATAGTTCGTCCCCTCTGAAGGACGTCTTTAAAAAGGATTTTTTACCCCTCGACCAGTATTAGACTTACAATCATCCATTGAATCGCCACACAAAATGCTATATCAAGTGGTTTCATTTTTATTCCTGATGATATCCCTTCATCTACCATTGCTGCTTGTTTCTTTATTCGACAGTTTCTAACGCTAATCATGTAGAAATATAAATAAATACCATCCTAATACTCAATATTAATAGGTACTATCCTAATATTCAATATTAATACTATTCAAATACTCAATAATCACACATATTGTTTTTAACTGGCATTAAAGTCTCCAGTTTAGAGACTTGAGGGGAGTTCCTGAATTTTTTTTTTATTCCTTTTAGCTTACAAATCTTATTAATGTAGTGATTAAACAGAAAAAACAGTAATTAGTAAGACTAAAAGAAAAACTGATTGCTAAAAAAAATGGAATATTTATTTTAACTAATTAATGGGTATTATAAATAATGATTAGCATGTTTATTGTTTAATATAAAAATATATGTGCCTTATATAAAAAAAATGATGCCGAAGTATAATGATTTTCAATGTATCAGGTCGTCCCATAAGTAATGGCGTGCTATAAGGTATAGTATGAAATCCATGTAACAAAAATGTATTTACCATATTGTTGTATAATATTTTGCCATCTTGAAATCAAATTTTGAATGCCTTTTCCGAAAAAATCCTTTGGTTTTGAATTAAAGAAAGCTAATACCTCGTTTTTCAACTCATCGAATGAATTCATGTTCTTGCCGCTTAAAGAGTTTTAAGACTGCGGAAAAGGTGATAATCCGAAGGCGCTAAGTCTGGGGAATACGGTGGGTGAAGAATAATTTCCCATCCAAAGTCCTTTAATTTTTGCAATGTTTGTTTTGCAACATGGGGCCTGGCATTGACATTGTATCCCACCTTACAGACATCATTACCGGACATCATTTATCGGATGAAGTCCTCTCGCTTCTGTCCTAGGTGTTTCTCCCGGTCCTAACCACTGCCGCGACCGTCTATCATTCCGATAGAAAACCCACTTTACAGCTCCAGTTACTATCCTGTTCAGAAACGGTTCTTGATTTAAACCTGAGAAGAGAGAAAAGCAAGTGTTCACCCGCTGATGCAAATTACCGCGGCTTAATTCGTGAGGACCCACTTTCCCAATTTAGGTACCTTACATATTATCAAAACAAAAATAAATTGAAAAGGAGGAACTAGTAATCTAAACATAAACAAACAGAATATTAAAAACCGACATTACTTATGGGATGACCTGATAGTTTAAATTATCTATTTTATAAAAAAAAAAAAAAGAGGTAGTTTTTCATAGTATAGCTCATTGGTTGTTGAAGAATTAACCTTGACCAAACAGCTATTCCTCTAAATGTTTATTAACAATCCCAAATGTCCATCAACTATAAAATGTTTTTTCCAGATATTTCTCTTTCAGAAGAACAAATAAATATTTACTAAAAAGGCTTATCGGGGCATCGCGTGGTCTCCCATTTTTAAGTAATATGTAATATAAAATAAACACGTTTACATTTGTATAGATACCATCAATATAAACAATTCTATTACGATGTTCGTGGCCAAGCACTTCTAAATTTAAGTTGTAATCACCTATAGGATAATTGAGGTAGAGGTAGGTAATGACTGTGAGTGAAACAAGGCTTCCCTTTCCAGGTGGTGGCAATTAATCTGCGTTGTTCAAAATAAAAAAGAATATACCCGCCTTCTTTTTAAAACAAGAAGTTCTAACGAGAACGGACATTAAACTAGATTAATAGCCTACTTGCCTAGATTGAGGATAAATCTACCATCTTGGAAGCAGTTACCCTTGGAACCTACTAATGATGTGCGTAGGTTTTTGGGAGGATCCGGAAATCAACGAACATATTGTTATTGGTCACCGAATTTTCAGATTTAGATAGATTAACTATATTTCATATGAATAAGACTTAATAAAGTTTAGCTATTGATGTCATAAAGGATTTATGAGCTCTCTTTACTTCAATTCGATGTGGTGTCCCGAAAATAAGCTGAACATCATTTTCTTTCCTTGCAGGTGGGAGTCTAACTCAAGTACGTTTTATATGCTAATTGATAATTAACTGTTTTAAAAGGAGCAGCCAACCAACGCTAAACCCACGGGAATTCTCCGAAATCCATAACGAGGTTCGTGAGGATTATTAGAGATGTCTGAAAAAAACAACAAAAAAAAACTTCGATTCATACTGCTTTTCAATACTGCTCATTCTATTTAAAAAAAAAATCTTTCAACCGATGAATTCAGCTGTCTCGGGTTCAAGGAAATTCACAAATTGGTCTATGTGGATTAAGCTCGAAATCAGCTGGCACACGGTACATTTATATACTTTCCTGAAGCAGACTGCCCTTTGACCGAAACGTCTTTGCTGATCCCCAGCAACGGAGATCCAGTCATCAATCTGACGTCAGATCATTTTAAGCGTCGGGTCTTTGATTGCGCTTATGTGATCTTGTCTTAACATCTGATGATGTCAGGCAATTAAGTGGCCTAACATTAACTAGTTTGTTGTCCACTGTTTTATTGTAGGCTTATCCTTATAGTTTCAGATTCTCTGATATACCTACTATACAATTGCACTGATTTTATATGATAAATTGAATTTGATTGATTGATTTCTATCAGAGTAGGTGACCATCAGTGCTTTATCGTCCCAAGTTAAGGTCAAATCCAATGAGCCTATATTTGTAAATAAAAGGTTATCAGGGTAAATAAATTTTCTACCATTGGTGAAAAAGCAATTCGTAACATTGATTCAGAACAACTATTCACTCGTTATCCTGATTTTTTTTCCCTGCTATGGATCAAATTGAAAAGCTTTTTTTGAATAAAGTCATGTCCAAGAAAAAATCTACGTGGTGTTAGCTAAATTTATGCAATCAATGTTCGAATAACTGCTTACCAAGCCTCCTACATCTACATACCTCATACGAAGTTCCAACCGAATTTCGGACGAGGGGGGGGAGAGTTGTTGATTGGTAAAATAAATATCAGATAAATATACATAAACTCTGCTCAAACTGAAAATAAAATAAAAATTAGACCCGTTAATGTAATATACTAATTAATTTTTTCATGCTTCCGAAGAGGAGGGGGATCGAACCCAATTTTAACCTTGCGTTAATTTTTTTTTTATTTTATATTATCCTACAATTTTATGAAGGTAACTTAAAATCTGTTGGATTTAAAAATAAGATGCTCTTTTTTTGTGCTATACCTATCATCGGCACTTGATTTCTTTCTTTCTTCCATATCTAATGGACATGAGCCTTTTTTGATACATATCTTGGAACTGAAGAAAGCTTGACAGATTAGGTGCTTCCTTACTTTCTAAAAAATTATTTCCCTATGTTTGAGGTGGTTACGAAATATCAAGAAACAGCGAATCGGGAACTGAGAACACAATGGATGATTAATGTGAGGTCAGTAAACTTATTGTGAGTAGGGAAACACCGTTAGAAGAATAGATAATGCTCGGCTATAAATAGGCAGTAATTGCGCCTAGTGCAGCACGCCTAGGAGCCAGTCCTTGAACTTGTCAGTAGGTCATTCATTCGGGTTGCATGTCTTGCAGGCGCATTTGTCTAGTGAAAATAATAAATACAAATATCTTTCCTCGATACTTTAAATTGTTTTCTTTACATTCTTTTTAACCTTCATACAGAATCCGAAATTATTATTATTACAAATTCCGAATGATTCCGGAATTTGAATGAAATTACAAATTTTATACGAATTCCGGAATTATTGTATTCTAAAAATACCATGTGGAAGAGTTCACTATTATAGCACCTTCGTGACTGCTCAATCTGTTTGCCACTTAATCCATCACTATTAATTTTGTTTGTTTAACGTCACTTTATGCCACTAAGGCTAATCGGACGATGCTACAGTGAGAGTCCTAAATTTTGTCTATCCAGGTATAATTAGGATAGGGATCTTTAACGAGTACCTGACATCGTACAGGCTCGGGACCTTCATTCTACCCATTCGAGGAATGCCATTGCCAACGATTTTTTACTCCCTTCAAAAAGTCGTAGGGTCACCGCGGGACGCGAACCTGCGACCTTTACTATTGTAGGTTGCCATGCTAACCACTATACCACAGGTGACCCCTCACTATTAATTTTATATTTTTTTTTTCGTAAAACAGCATTCATAGAAAAAATAAAAAATAAAGAAAGAAAGTTACTTTTATTCTAGGACATCTAGTCCCTTAAGAATAATCCTGAGGCATCCAACTGACTATCTGAAAAAAAAAATTAAAAACAAAATCAAACCAAAAAAAAAAAAACCAATAATTTGAACAGTTTTAATATTTTTAAGCTTGAAAAAACACAAAAAATATATAGTATGCCAGTTTGAACCTAGTTAATGCTGATTTCGTTATTTTACATATTTACGGAAGATTGGCGATTAAGGATGTGGAGATAATTGGGTTTTAGAAGAAGAGACTGGATGAAGTTTAAACAATGGAGAATAGAAGGTAGCGGCTAGGATGGTAAACGATTTTGTAAAGGAGGCAGTTAGGTACGAAGTTCTTTTATGATTTCATTTATGTGTAAGAATTTAATAAAGTTTTTATTCATTTCTTAAATTCATAAATTTGCTTTTTTTCACTGCCCCACATATATTTTTTTTCTCGGACTGCCCATGTTCAAAATAGTTGATATTAAGTATGTACCTACATCGCTTTAATTATGAGAAAAAACATTTCCCTGATAACCCTGTTTTGTTGACTGTTAGAAGGAAATACAGATTAGGTATTTAATGTGGGAGTGTGGGGCGTTCTAGTTTTAATACCAATACATATATAAATATTGTTTGTTTTTTTCATCCTCAGTTTCGCTCGATGTAGTGTTTTATCAGGAAGCAATGAGTACAAAATTTATGGGAATATTGATCAAAACAAATCGCTCCATTGGGCCTGAAGGTAGATTAACGTAGTAGAAGTTGACTGAGGGAAGATGCCCATGTTGGGAAAGCCTGTCCACCGCTGGCCTTGGGGTTCCAGACCTACGTATCTCCTAGCTTCTGGATTCCAGGGAGTAATGCAACGTACATAAATTATATCCTTGTTTATCGGATTGATAACGCGTCATGGAATAAAAACTGAATTAATACATTGTTAATGAAACACTAAACGGTACTCGGGAGGATTAATACTAATCCATTATTTATAATGAACAATTTATAATATACTAATCACAAGATCAAGGATAACGAAGTATATTATATATATAATACTATTGCTATTGAAACTATTTCTGCTTGTGGTGGAAGTAACCCCCTCTTCCTCCTCTTACCGGTATAAGAAGTGAAGTTACGTGATTTCGCAACCTCCTTGGGTGGCACACCTACCATTGTTATCTGCTGCCTTCCACTATCTGACCCCATGATATGGAACTGAGTTAGCCTTTAAGATATGTAACACCACTTTTCCTATTAAAAAAAAAAACTCTCTTCTGTTTTTCAAAACTTTATATTAGATGTAGTGGAAAAATCAGGGAAAACTTTTTTTTTTAGAAGCAGGGGAAACATCAGGCGTTAAAAAATACAGGTTTTAGCATTATTGGTGTCTAAAAATAAGATTTTTAATACTTAAGATATTTAAAAATAACATTTTTATTGGTAAGCTATCATAATCTATGTATGAATAGAAAAATATTCAATACATTTTCTTTTCTAATTTATGTTGTATTGAAACCAACTCAAGTAAACTTGGAGATTTCATATTCCAATATCGTCAACTAAATAAAATTATTAGATACAAATTAAAAGTATTCTCAAAACACAAGTGGTCACTAAACTTAATTTCATGAATATGACACGAGTCGAAATCCCGAATAATAAAATTTATCAAAAGAAAGATTTAAATTTTTATTGATAATATTTTTTGTTAGTAGATTGTACTCTGTAAAAAAGGTAGTAAACAGTATTGCCAATATAATTTCTTGAATAAAATTTACGATATTTCAGTTATATGGTAGCATAAATTGAAAAAAAAAAAATTCTAAAATGTTGAGTTGTGTCACTATTCTTGCGTAACATAATTTAGTAACATTGCATTTATAAAACAATAGTGGATTTCTTCTGCTTATCTACACATCACTTGTCAGGATAGTTTGTAATGTTAAAGTTGAACTGATTACCTAATATTAGCTTGAAGTTAATTTGGGATTATATATAGTCGGGAGTTTCAGACAGAATTTTAATTTTTTTTAACTGGCCTACGTTTTAGTAGAAGCGTTGAAGCTAGACTAAAGAAAATTTCTTTTATCAACCGAAACATTGACAATGCCAATGTTTATGTACTAGGAAGAAAGAACTGTAAATTTCAATATTAAAAAGTACAAGGCATCAATAAATCATTCAAACAAAATTTCAAAAGATTATATCGAAATTTGAGAAATTATCTGTTTGAAACTCCTGACCATTTATCATCCTGGAGGGAGTTTTAAAAAGATTATATATATATATATATATATATATATATATATATATAGAGAGAGAGAGAGAGAGAGAGAGAGAGAGAACTTTGCGTAGCTAATGCGCTTGATATTACTCTAACTCTCTCGCTTTGAAGATTTATAATGTTAAAATTCTTCGAGAATGCGGTGCTGACTTTTTGGGTGAGGACAACCTGGGCTAAACCGGTGGGTGAATGACCTGCGAGTTGACCGAAACAAACATCAGAGGGTTCAGTTAGGTCTGTCCTCGATAATTTGGATTTTAATGGTGTTAATTGGTGTAAATACATGGTGGTAAAGGCCTCGAACATTCGAGTAACTAAGCGCCTCTTCTAGAGTAACTAATCTCTTAATTTTAACAATATTATCTATAAATGTTTTCACCTGACATTTTAAAGTATAATCCATTGAACTGTAATATGCACATACATATAAAATTGATTTGTCGTTGTCTAATGAACCATGCCACCATTTCAGTTTATTTTAAAAATCTTACCTCTCTTCCTCCTTCCCCATGTAACAAGCTTGACTATCCTTTTAGGCCAACGGTCGTCCGTCTGGTAATTCGGTCCTGTCCTCCACGGATAACGTTTTGGATGTAATTCTTATGACGTGTCAAATCCAATTCAAATTCCTTGTCTCGTTGGAGTTTAGGATATTTAGTGGTTATTTAACTTTTTCCATGATAGCGTTGTTACTTGTCAGAAATCTTAAAGATAAATTGTTTTAGCTGATTCTGTTGAAATAGTCCAGGTTTATGAGGCATACTATTATTGCATTACGTTTTGCATAGATTAATGATAGGTGAATATTATATATAATCAAATTGTATATTATATATTGTACATCAAACAATAGAGGGGAGAGCTAACACTGTTGCTGGAGGCCTTTGACGATTGGATATTTGAGCCCCATATTTGAGCTTGACCCTTGCTGTTGCATGTGAATACTGTGATTTTAATTTTAGAAAATATACTTTCATTAAATTTCACTTTGAACATTTCAATGAACATGGTCCTATTCTAGTAATATAATTAGGTTCTAATTATTTTTTCATATCAATTAACAGAACGTTAAGCCATCTTTAACAAGAACCTAATCCTATTTATATATTAGCAACTAATATTAACATTCGATAATAGCATATAATGTGCTTGATTGGATTAAACGTAAATATATACTTTATCATTTCGTGAGGTAGAGCGAGATTCAAGAGAGCCAGCCAGGATGGTCTGGAGATAATCAATCGACATACCTGACCCTAGTTTTTTCTTACACCTGATGTTCTTGAACAGATTTTTTGTCCCGTCACCTGCACCGCGCAGCAGTGGTAAACCTCCATGAAATCATTGTGCTATGAGCTACGTTAATATACGAATTAACATAACATTTGAAAAAGAAGACCTTGAACATACGCTTAAAAATTCTTTACTCCCTTTTTGCCAAATCTTCTAAATTGAATATTAGACAAAAACTGAATACATACACCTACTTACTTAAACCCATTTGGACATATGCCTCACAGATTTTCGGCTCAGCTAAAAAGACACACTTACAAAAACTACAAACTTTTCAATCCAAAATTTTAAGACTAATTACGGACGCTCCCAGGTACGTAAGTTACCAAACTCTACATACAGACTTACAACAACCGACTATCCAACAACATATACGAACGCTTTACTCACGCTTTTTTGTTAAATTGGAAGGAAATAACAACAGATTAATTCACGACATGGCCACGGTTGACTTGCCCGTTCGAAGGCGGCTAAAAAGAAGCTGGACGAGAGACCTCCTCTCCTGAATTAGTGGAAAGAGGTGCTGCTGGGCACTTTCCTTCCTTCATGCCATACATGCTTTCAATATTATTGCGGTGCTGCAGCCATCGGATTCGCTGATTGTCGCAGACGGCTGACAGGTGCGAATAAATGTTTGAAGACAAAAAAAAAAAAAAAAAAAAAAAAAAAAAGCGTAATTTATCTTGAATTTAATTCAAATAACTGGCATCCACTAAGTTACTTCATCAGATCACATTTCAATTCATAAGCAAGCATTTAGAAGCTATTTTTAATTTACAAAATTTTAAAAGCTTTAAAAGCTCTTCATTTCAGAGGGTTTTAATTTAGTATGTAAGTTGATTTTGAGTAATAGAAAAAAAATCTGGTGCGTGCTCGCAACACACAACTTTCACTTACCAACTTACTTAGATTAGAAATTAATGCGTTTCGTTAATTTCCACTTCTCAAATGAACAAAACAGCTTTAATTATGAACAATGGTCTGTCATTAAAGGCGTACTCCGCATGCATGGGCTCAACGAGTTTTATGAGTTGACTGAATATTTTTCTTTTTTTCTCTTCTTTATGTTTTCTTTATTTTTATCATATCACATATTTAGCCATTACTTATTTTTAGGCGTAACGAGAGACAGTTAATTTCTCCATGTAAACAAAAACAAAGGTACTTTATAAGAAAGAAACAAACAACAAAGAAGGCCCCCCCCCAAAAAAAAGCCCCCTCAGAACATTTTAATAATGATAAAGCTCACCTCATATTAAAGAAAACCTAATTTTCATTAAATATGACGAATTTGATAAAAATCGTTAAAGCCTTTTTTGAGTAAATAAAAAAAACACGTGAAAATGATACAAAGTTTATTAAGTAAAGTCCCTCCTCCGGTTGATCAATTTTGATGTAATGTCGGCTATCGCATCTTTGGCATATACATACATCAAATACCTAGTTTGATCAAAATCGTTATAACCGTTTTTGAGTAAATAAAAAAAAACACGTGAAAATGTTACAAAATTTATTAAGTAAAGTCCCCCCTCCGGTTAATCAATTTTGATGAAATTTTTACAGTCTTATCTCGGGCATATAAATAGATCAAATACTCAGTTTAATCAAAATCGTTAGAGCCGTTTTTGAGAAAATCGAAAAAAACGTAAAAAGTTATTAAATAAAGTACCCCCTCCATTTGAGCAATTTTGATGATATTTTTGCTGTCACATCGCGGGCATATACCTACACTAAATACCCAATTTCAGGTTCCCACGGTTTATAGTTTTTGAGCTAGTCTGTTCACACACACAGACACACAGACACAGACACACACACACACACACACACACACAGACCATTTCGCGGGACTTGGTTATTTTGACTCAGGGGACCCCAAAACGTGTATTTCCGTTGAAAACCGGAAGTCGAAAATTTTCACGATCGCAATACTTCCACTTACTATATATTTCATATATAGGTAAGTGAAAGTAAAAAACGTTCTGGTATCAATTTCTTTCTTTCGATGCCTGACAAATTAAATTTGGTAATGAATTATGGAATACTCTAAACCAATTCTAAGTAGATTTAAAATCAAGCGGCTCAACTAATTTTAAAATTTTTAATTTAATCTTCAGCTATTATTAATGAAGAAAAAATCTTGACTTTTAAAATATCTTTAGTATTTTTTTACTTTCACTTACCTATACCTATATGAAATATATAGTAAGTGTTACTTTCACTTACCTATGTATGAAATATATAGTAAGTGGAAGTATTGCGATCGTGAAAAATTCCGGTTTTCAACGAAAATACACGTTTTGGGGTCCCCTGAGTCGAAATGACCAAGTCCCGCGAAATGGTCTGTGTGTGTGTGTGTGTGAACAGACTAGCTCAAAAACTATAAACCGTGGGAACCTGGAATTGGGTATTTAGTGTATGTATATGACCGCGATGTGACAGCAATAATTCCATCAAAATTTCTCAAAGGGAGGGGGTACTTTATTTAATAACTTTTTACTTTTTTTTCGATTTTCTCAAAAACGGCTCTAACGATTTTGATTAAACTTGGTATTTGATGTATTAATATGCTCGAGATATGACTGTAAAAATTTCATCAAAATTGATCAACCGCAGGGGGCACTTTACTTAATAAATTTTGTCTCATTTCCACGTTTTTTTTTTTTTTTTTTTTTTTTTTTTTATTGACGTATTAAGAACGGTGGAGATTAAATATGTAAAACAGAAGTAGTGTCCATGGCATAAAAACATAATCGTTCCTTACCGTATTATAATTCAGTTGTTTATTCAGATTACTCCATGATAAGCACTGGCGCAACCAAGGGAGGGGAGGATTATGGCCAGGAGGCCCCAGACGGCAGAGGCCGACTTTTTTTTCACTAAAACCATATGACTGAATTAACTGAATTAAATTTAAATTTTAAGCAGCAGTTTACCATTTACTTTACTGTCAAATAAATTAAAGTACATTTTTTTTTTACTTAAGAAATATAGTGGGATATTTCTTCTTAGTGGGATATTAATAAACTTCATTTAAATAAACTGATTTAAGCCGCCCTAACAGTAATCCTCGTTGTGCCAGTGATGATAAGGGAGACTGAGTTGCTACCATGCGTTTTAATCAGTTGAATATTAACAGGGGCTAATTCATACATAGAATATTTCTATTTCTATTTGAAAAAAAGAAATAAGAACCAGTACCGCTTCAACCCCTGGAAAGTACTTGTTTCAGTAATGTGTAAGTGAGGAGGTAATGTTTCTTGGTCGACAATCGTGCAAAGTGGTGATTTGACCTTGATCACGCTCAGCCCCAAGTTTCCCCTATAATTTTTCAATCGAGAGTATTCACTAAAGAGGCTAGTTGTGCCCCAAAAGGGTGTCTTCGAGTTGATCTGTGGATGGAAAAGATATCCTATCCTTGACAGATTCGTACTCGGACCGTGATGATGATGCCTAAAATTATTTTCTAAAATCATTCAAACTACTATAAAATGATAATTAAATTTTACTGGCTTTTGCACAAATTACGATTTCGTTTTCTTCAGAAGATAGTTCATTCTTGATCCCGATTATCTTTCAGATGTTTCTTTGGAAGGCATCCATATTCTTCCCAATCCTCCTTTCTTTCCTGGCATGCTATCCATTGCCTTGTCCTGTATTCATTGCACTCTTAGAAATGAGTTGCGAAACCATTCAAAGTGAATACTGATGAGGTCGATAACGGTTTGAGTTGGATCCTAGGTTTTTCTAATATACACTAGGTTTTTTTTTCGTAACAAATACAAAAGCAAATCTATGTATTAGTGTTTACAATATTTAATATTTATTTCAGAAATAATTAAAATAAATTAATTTTGGGGGGAAGTGGGAATTTTCAACATTTTACCGTTTTATCCGGACTATATACATCGAATAATTTCGGTAATAAAGAATGTTTTGAATGAGAAATTCAAGAGGGAAAACACTTGTTCTTACAACTTCTTCAAATAATCCCAACAGATATATCATATACAAGATGTTTCACACCGATAACTGTGTAAAAATATAAACTCAAGATATTGTACATCGATATTCCTACAGAAAATGTTTATAAATGCACAGCATGTATCCCTCTCTTTTCCATATAACTATAGCATTTTTTTTTTTTTTTTCAACTAGCATTTGTTTGTTTATCGGAAATATTTGATTGAGTTTAAAGAAAATAAAGTAATTTTTAGTTTTTTTACTAGCAAGAATATTACGGGTGTAATAATATTAGGAACTTTTTCTTGGCAAGTCAAATTTTCATAGGATCGACATGACTCCAGGAATCGGCCAATATATATATATATATATATATATATATATATATATATATATATATATATATATATATATATATATATATATATATATTTATATTTATATTTTGGTAGATCTATTGCTTCACTGACCAGGTTGCTTTACCATTATTATCTGTCATGCGATAGGGGAGAGCGGGGTTGGTTGACATAGGGGGTAGGTTGGCCATCGGCTTATTGTTTCCGTAACACCTGTTGTGAAGGCCCCACCATTGTACCATGTGACCCGCTCGACCTCGGGAGTCTTGTCCTGAGTTATCGATCCGATGCTAACAGTGTACTGACGAGTGTGCTTCATTGATTGATTTTACAATCCATAAGTAAATTTTTATATTTTCAGTAAATTTGGTTTTAAGGCGTGGTAAAACATTTGACTCCGATTCTGTTCACATAGCCCCAAACTCCATTGAAAAACCTAACCTTTCGAGTAACCAGTTTCTTGTTTGGTTGTTCTCCCCTGTCCTGGCAGCCATCTTTCATATGATCTCTCCTGTGGGGTTAGTTGGCTCTCTTCAACTGGGGTTGGTTTGCGCAGTAGCAATTCACAAAAGCAAGGTAAACATAAACTAAGGTGAAACTACCGATTGTCTTTAGTTCCAGCAAGGAGGATGAGAGCAATTTTTCTTATGCAGACAGTGACGACAGTCTAAACTTCTATCTTCTTCTAATGTCATTCTATTTTCCCTTAAAAGCTGTTAGAAACCGATTCGAAATTATTATACCATTGTAGTGCAGGTTTTAATAACAATAATATGTGTCAGGCAGTAATTGAATGAGATTGCTAAAAAAAACCCATCTTCTAGGCCAACCTGCCCCACCTTGGGGGTTAATTGGCATACTCTGGATTGACGAATTCTTTAGTTTTCTATTATCTTAGTATTAAATATTATGTGGTGAAAAAAATACTTGCAGTACTCTAATACTCGGAGTTTACAGTGGTATCAGCCCTATTGCGATTATATTAACAGGAACGACTCAACAATCAAAAAAGTGGAAACTGTTGCCAACCAACCCCGATCTCCCCTACTATTTTTTCTATATCCAGAACACAAATTGGAAATTAATAGCTAATATAATAAGCTAATATTCTAATAACTTTATATTTAATATTCGTGTTGGTTACTACATGTAGAGGGACTGGTATTATGTATATGGGTCAGACTGTCACACAGTCAGTAGGATTTCAACAGGTCAAGACAGTAATAGACTGCATATATACGAACTGCAAGGCCTCGTAAAGAGTTGACTGAAGGCAGTAAAAGTAGTTTAGGATTTATTTCAGCACCGTGTCAATTCAGATCGACATATGTATTGTATAAACAAAATAATTAGATGCTAAATATCATATGAAGGATGTGTGAATCACAATTGTTCATCTTACCGAACAATGAGGATAATGTGAACGGCATCATACTGCGTATAAAACAAAGACTTCAAGGTGCGTTATACAATTTTATCAATCTCTCATACAATCGAACTGTAAAATAAATTAAAAAATCTGTTTAGTATTCTTTAGTTGTGTTTTACTCATATACATTTGCTTACGAGAAGTTATGTCTTAATGGTCGGTCATCCATGTAACCATCTTATCTCTAGAAATATACTCTTGCCTCCAACCAACCGAATGAGGTTGCAAGCAATCATTCCGGCGAGATAAAATCGTAAAGAAGAAATAATAAAATGCACGTTGGCAATGATAAAATAATGAATTTTTAATGATATTGAAGAGAATAATCGTAAGCACTTCATAAAAAAGTGGAAGAAAATTACAAATGAAAGTTTGCTGCTTTCTACTTGTGCCCTTAATCAGGTTAATACTGCTCATGTACTTGCCGACTATAATTATTATTATTAACCTTCCACAGATGGACAGTGAGTTCTAATGATAGAAAACAAGAGAGAGTTCGTATTTCAGATCAGATCTGACTGTAAGATTGAAACCTAATTGAGGAAAATATGTTTGTTTAATTAACGTAACTTAATGCCACTAAGGCTAATCGGAGGATGCTACAGGAGTCCAAAATTTTGTCTTTCCAGATTATAATTAAGATAGAGATAGAGATATTTAACGTGTACCGGACATGGTATATGTTCGGGACCTCCATTTTACGTCCTCTCCGAGGGACGGAAGGATTTTGTACTCCCTTTAAAAATTACTCAGGCCACCGCGGGATGAGAACCCGCGAACTTGGCTCTATGCTAGCCACTACACCACAGGGAGACAGTATTATCCGAATGAGTGCAGAATAAACCGATCAGCTAATTGAAGTTACACCCAAGATTTTGATATGCATCGCATCCACAATGACATACTCTTAAGAAAGGGCTAATATCTTCTACTCCAGGATACATTAAACCCTCAGGTAATACATCCTCTGTTTAGGTAGATAGCAATCGTTATGCACATCAGCATAAAGATTGCATGCATTTGCCCTGATGAGGTGATCTCTAATCATCCACTTTTCCAGTAGCTTGTTTCCTTGACATATATCTGAATAAATGTTTCTGGAAACCTCGATGCTCGAATGATTTCAATGCAACCTTCAATGTACCTCGTTATTTTAATTAATTTAATTTTATATTAAATTACATATTCTTATCAGTTTTTATTTTTTTACTCCTACATTTTCGTGTCATCATTATCGTTATTCAAAAACAAACAAAATATTTCATTATCTAATGCAAAGGTTTATTTTTTTTTTCTGTAATTAATAATCAATTTTCATGTATATAGATCTTTTTATTCTTCATATTTTTCATTGGCTGACAACTTGTTTCATACTTAGCCCTGATGAAGACCTGAATCTAGGGTCGAAACATCGGCACCATGTTATTAAACTCATAATGTTGTTATATTTGAGCGCGTCCCCAACTATTTTCATCACATAAACTTCTACGGTCAGGCATCTACCTCCATTATAAGTGTAAAATATTTTTCGTTCTTAAAAAAAATTTGTTAGTTATGTTTCGTGAGAGAATAACCACCTTATCTCTTTGTTTAAAAAAAAAAAAATCATATGAACTTCGTCATTGCAGTCAGCTGGACAACAAACATTTAATGGTTACATTAGCTCTGAGAATGAGTAAATCCCAGTTACTCGGCCTGTATTACCATATCAATATATTTTGTCTTACATTTTATTGGCACTAATATTTACACATCCGATTAAAATTCAAACTTTTAGACATCGTTTTCAACCCTTCCATCTTATGCCTGGTGTGGGAAAGCATCCACTTCTTCTGATCCTTTTCCCTTGATTGTGACTGGCTCCTCATTTGTTGTACTAACACGATGAGTGGTTTTTTACACATATTTTGTCTATAATTTTAAACAAAGCTCCTGATAACTTTGAAACCGATGGACCGATAATGCCCATTCCCTTCATTCCTGATTCTCATAACGTGAAATAATCACTTGTGTCTCTTCATGATTCCCATCCCTTTTTCTTAAACCAATTAGATATTTTTTTCTATTTCATACGAAGAGGTACTATAATCCAAAATGATGAACTTAATAAGAAAAACTGCAACGTTGTGACGTCATACGGCCTTTAATATTCAATAGCGATTTTCCCTTCTTCAGTAATTATTTAGTTCGATATCTGCTCAGATATTGCTTCATAATTATTAGTGATTTATTTTTTATCGGCCAGAAAATCAAGAGTGAAGAAATAAAATTGTTTTGACCTTCTCAATATCGTGTTCCATTTTTCAGCTTAGTTTAGATAGTTTCAAGATCGTCAGTTTTCTTATCGGAGAGTAAGCCTAAACAAATTGCGTTTAGTAATTGAAGCCTGGTAATGCATAAGGGTATAAGTGCCAAAAAAATTTATAAAGATTTCTTTTGCCAAGTTATTATGTGTCAAAATCATTCTTCAGAAATGGACATAAATAATTTTTAGTTGTTAATAAGTAGTTCACTGAAGGTCTGAAAGATGGCATGGGTGTAAGCGCCGAACGTTGTTCACCTAGTAAGTAAGTATAAGCCATACCATTTCTGGAAAATTTTCTCAAAGGCACTTATACCCTTTTGCATTTCCATGCTTCAATTTGTAACAATTTAGATGGAACAACAATTTACACTAAGGTTAACAAATTTATGTTATCAGAATCAAGATTTTCTTTTCCACCCATCTTAGGTTCTAAATATTAAAGAGCAAATTTTAACAGGTGTATGAGCAGAGTAAATAACTTAATATTGTCAATCAAATTTTGATAAAATTTTAGGGAAATGTTCGGGTTGGTCTCTAGATTGTTTCATAGTAAGTGGAATTGAATTTTCATTTATATGCATGTGTTGTAAACGGCTCAAACGATTTGTTTAAAAAAAATTAGAAAAAGTTTATGGATTGGTGAAACGATTATAAACCAGATATCAATTGAATTATTTTCTAAATTATATCAACGCTGTGGCCCTAGGATTTTTTAAAGGGAGTGAAAAATCCATGGCTATGCCGTCCCTCGGAAAGGACTTCAAATCGAGGTCCTGAACCTGTACGATGTCAGGTATAAATTTAGGATCCTTTTTTTTTTTTTTTTTTTTTTTACAAAATTTAGGACTTCCACTGTAGCATCGTCCAATTAGCCTTAGTATCATATAGGGACGTTAAACAAACAAAAAAACAATTGTGTCAAAAGTAACAAATAACACGACATATTTATTCTCTTCCCTTGTGCATTCGATAAAAATATAGCCGATGATATAATGACCAACGTTTATTGTCATGAGTCATCTCACAAATATTATCATAGCTTTGTTGAGCAAGTAGGAAGTTTTAAGGATGGTATTATAGCCAAGAGAAAGGGAAAGTTGATAACGGATTATTCTTAGAGAAGGCCTAAAGCAGAAGCAATAGGAACTGCATTCAGTAAACAGATTTAAAATAATGCTTTACATGCTTTGGAAAAAGCAGAGCTTTTGAGAGAAAACGAATTTATCTGCGTTAAAGTTGGATGTTTAATCAATTTTACTGTGATCCGTTCATGGTCAAAGAAGTTAGTTCTGCATTATAGGAAATGAAAAGGGTAAGTCACACAACAAAGCTAGAAGAAAATAAAGAATGCCGAAATTTAATCGAGTATGGAAAATAGGGGTGGGGGGCGGGTAATGTGATGAAAAAAAAAAAGAATATAATTGGAAACATTTAAATCTTGGGGTGTCCAAGTTTAGTTACCAAAACATTTGAGGTCAGTAGTTTGAGAGGGAGAAGTAAGTAATATTGCATATCGTCATGGTAGAGGCCTTCATAGCTTACGAAAAGAATTATGTATAGAACATGTTGTTGAAGGAAAAGTTTGACATGTGAAGAAGTTGAGTTTTTTCCGTCATAATTTTAATAATATAATTATATTTAAAAACATAAAAGAAATTATAAAAATGCTTTAATTCCAAAATAAACCAAAACTATTTTTTTAATTCTATAAAGCTGTTCCATAATGATTACCGTTCAGTTATATGAATTCACATAGGTTATGCCTTTCGCTTAGTACCTGTATATTAATTATTAATTTTTAATAATCACAAATTTTGATTATTAAAAACAGTTTGTATTGTATGCTGGTCATTCAATACTATTAATAAAAGCAATACAATCAATAATAGTAATACTATTAAAAGAATTATCTCTTATTTAATCGTATATATCCACTTCGAAAGTGTGAAAGCTCAAAAAGAGATATAAATTAAATAAGTACCTAGATAGTATAGTTTAGGGTCATTTTCCCAGAAAGGGCAACTCGCTGTCCCCGATGGATTCTGAAGCCCACTAAACCATTTTTGTTCATTTAAACAACCTCTAATTAGGATCTGTGACTTGCCCTGTCGACTACGTAGGGTTTTACTCATATAACATTAAAAATTAAAGGTTGAATTTTGATATGACCAGTGGAAATCTCCTTCCCTCGTCATGTCACAACTCCAGTTTCCAAACTTTACGTTCGTCTACGAATTGACTATTGACGCTTTTTGAATTTTTTACAACTGTGGTGCTGTTCAAAACATCTCAAGATTAGAATGTGAGGTACGCGATATTTTTAAGAATGATAGAATAGTACACAGGGGAGGTAAAAGACTTGTCCACGGTGTTTGGGTTTTTCCCCGCTTACGTAGTATTATCGTGTTTTGGCAGTTTCAACCTTTACAGATGACTGCGGCTTCTTGCTAAAAGTAGGATTAAGTCTCGGGGAACAACTCTTTTTGCCGCCAAATGTTTTCAGTCACTGTGAACCCGTCAGGATAACAACGTAGGTGCTGCGGCGGGAGCGGCATACAACCCGTGTCATTGTCCCGCCCGTAGCTACTTAGAAGGTAATTGTATCGGAATTTTTTCATTGCTTTCATCTTTTAGAGCAAGTTGAGACGTTTCTGACGGTCTACCATTGTTTAAAAAATGGCTGTATTTAAGTATTGAACAGAAAAAAATTGATGGTCATACAATACAAAATCGGGTGTTTTTCTCCCACTCGAGTGTACTTGGAGATTAATTGTATCTAAATGTTTTCCTTGCTTTCTAATTCTAAAGCTCATTGAAAAGTTTCGAACGGTCTATCGTTTTGTCAAAAATCTGCTATATTTAAGTAGTAAACGAGAAAAAACTAGATAGCCTCTCAAATTCTGATGTCATTATCCCGCCTCTACGGAATTGGAAAGTAATTGCATCTAAAACTTTTCGCTGCTTATTACTTATAGAACTCGTTGAGACGTTTCCGATGGTCTATCATTTATTTCAAAAGCATCTTTTTAAGTAGTAAACGAGAAAAAACTGGATGGTCATAAAAATTTGTTTAATGGCTATAGATGGCTTAGGATTTTTGTCAGCAAAAAAAAAAATTATAGAAAAAAATAAATAAAAATAAAAAACTCAAGAAAAAATATATTTAAACGAACCCTCATCACATTTATTTTCCCGTCTTCCGATTTTTATTTTTTTTTTCTATAAATAATAAATGCACTCTGTTTTTGTATAACCTTGTATTGGAGTTCAACCAGTGCTATGTAAAGAGCATCCCTAAATATTTTCCAGACGTTAATTCGACATTTCCAATTTCAAGAATTCCAAGTTCAGTATCACCCTTTCTGGGAAAATGACCCATTACTTATCTGCATTGTAGAAACTTCATTTTTTTGTTTTTATTATTTTTTGGCGCATTATGACCCCCCTCACAGGCGTTTATGTTGCTTGCGAGAGGAAAAAAATTAATCTTTTCATTCCATGACATTTGCATCTATTTCCGGCGAATTAGGACCAGGTGAGTAATTAGATTACTTTAAAATTAACAAGACTAAAAATTAAAGTATATTGAGATAATAACTTTCCCTGATTTAACAAATTTCCAAAATATAGAAATAGGATCTTTGAAATCTTCATCACTGGGAACGTACTCGACATACCTATATCTGTGTATAATATTATATGCATGAATGATGATATTAGTAATAATATTGTAACACTTATGTGGATTTAAATAATTTTACTAAAATAAAAATTATAATAAACAACAAACAATAAAAACACAAATATTTAACAGAGTTACTAAAAGTATCTATAAGTAGTAACACAAATATTACTAGATCTTCATAGCTAGGCTAACTCTCCAGTCTACCACTCCTTATATTTAGTCTGAATTAGAACATTCCAGATGGTTCCCGACAAGCGTAGAAGGTACTGGAGCATGTACTAGAACAGTCACAAACATATACTAGTGCATTTGGTATTGTTCGAACAAAAAGTCTTGAGATCTTTTACATCATATGTTTTGTTTGTTTAACGTCACTTTATGCCGCTAAGGCCAATACAAAAAAAAAAAAATCACCAACAATACGCGAGGTTTTTCGACGTGAAAAATTCATGTTATGTTTGAGATATATTTTGCTATGAATTATTGTACTCGTAAAAAATGGTCACCGATTTATTTATTGACTACATACTCATTGCTATTATAAAATAACGTTTAATTTGAAACGAATAAAAATGCAGTATATTATGAAAAATGTCAGATCATTAACAAAAAAATATATTAAAGCAAAAAATAATTAAAATATTAATCAGGAAAAGAAGAGAACACAATCGGTAAATTTGTAGCATTTACCGATTTCAACTTGAAATTTTCAAGCGTGTTCGAATACATTCCGAAAAAAATTTAAATTATTTCTTCACCATTAATTAAATTAATTTATAATTATTATTAATAATTATCATTGTGTTGCAATATATTCTTCTTATTATATTTTTTGATAATATTATCTTCTTCATCAAGAAAAGTACACTTACCAGCTATTTCTACAAACGAAAAATTGATTTTTTTTTTTTTTTTGGCCGTAAAATTGAAGAATAAATGATTACTTAAATAACTGAAAGTTAATCATTAATTAAAATCCGAATACAGACAACTTCGATTATTAATGGCTTTAATAGCTTAAACCTTTCAAAATTGAACGGTGTAAAATTATATAGTGTGGATATGGTAAGACATTAGGAGAGCGGACCGGGAGTGGAGCGGGAGCGGAGCGCTAGTGTGAATGGGGTAGAGTGAGAGCGGACCGGGAGCGGAGCGAGAGTGGAGCGGGCGCGAAACCGATAGTGTGAATAGGCCCTTAATCTGTGGAAAGGACAACTTAAAATCAAAACTGGGGGGGGGGGGGAGCGAGCTATAGCCCTTCATTAATTGTTACAATTATTTGCTTGAAAAAATAATTTCTTTCTAGTTACTTACCTATATTTTTTGCTTGTGAGGGGGGGGGGGCGGGGGTAGATGCACCCACGTGTCTTGCTGGGTATCTCAATAAATTTGTTTTAAATAAAAATTGTTAGCTAAATTAATTATAGGGTAAACAGTACAGTTATTGACACACTTAGTTTTTATGAAGGGATCTAATTGAAACTTCCTTTAGCTCCTCTTTATCTATCCTTATAAAGACTCGTGAGATTTTTTGGATCAAAAGTTCAATAGTTTTATCATATGGCAATATTTATTGTTAAAAGTGCAAAAACTAGTTATCGACAACCTGTGGATTTAATTGAGAAATCTTCCCTATGGTTAGTTTGTTAAAGTCTTAAATCATAGATGACTTAGAGGACCCTTCAAACATTAGCTTCATGTATATCTTGAAATAAAATTAGGACTTTTTTACTTATTTCTTTAAGTTATAGTTGGGGTGTCAATAACTGTACTGAGTGTCAATAACTGTATGGTTTTCCCTAATAAAGTAAAAAGTCTTTTTATAATGTATATTCAGTCAACTAATTATTAATTCCAAATAAGAGCCAAGCCAAATACATTTCTTTACCTGTCTATTGAAATGAAGGCATCACAGAGGAAGGAAATTGTTACATTACAATTTAAGTAACACCTCCCATGACAAAACAGAACTGTATGGAATCATATCTATATACCTATCTATAATTTTAGACCTGTAAAATTAAACATACAAAAATGAAACATAGAAGAGATCCCATTATATACAGTTCAATAAGGCATTGAAATTATCTATTCCGAACAGCAACCGTCTAGAAACGGTACAATGAGGACTTCGGCAATAGTTGGAACGTCGAATACTTACTCATAGCACATTCTTATTCATTCCATCGGAACTATGGTATGCAGTTTACCGTATCATTGTGGTATTTTTGTATAAAAGCCAAGGAAAATTCATGACAACAGCTATCTTCCTCAAGTATATATATGATTTGGTGATTTTTTTCCCTACTCTAAAATACATATTCTTTCACTAAAATACAGATTTTTTTCACTACAAAAACATAAAAAAACGATAAAATTAGTACTATCTATTAGATAGTATCTAAGCTACTTGTGCCACTCAACATTCCTTTCAGAAGCAATGACGAGATAAACTCCAACCGTTCTACGCTGACTAGCATCCGTTGTTGGTCCTCAGATGAACAACTTAAATTCTTTTTTATTGTAGTTGAAATAAATAGGATATCATAGACAATAAACCTTAACCTAAGACCACTTTAATCAACCTGTGGTGAATTCATTTACTAACCTCATAATCGCAAATAACCAATTGAGCGTTGTTGGTATGGGTACCCGAGTCAACGTAACGAGAATATCCATTTATCAGGAATTGATATTGTATCAATGCCATCAAATTCCTACTACTACTTAAATAGCGCAAATCTATCTACTAAGAAAAATATGTCTGCATTTAGATGCCTAGACTTCAAATTCGGTTCATGCGATGTGGCTAAAATTTAGAGAAAAGTCGACATGCACAATCGATAAGTGGTCCTTACACGATGAATATTTTTGTCAATATCATTCTTGTAATTATTATTGACAATTAAAGATACTATTTGAGGTCATCACCGTCAAATATCCTTACCCTCTACACGGTTGAGGCAGTCCCAAGTCCAATTATAATTATCATCCTGCATTTTCAATATGTTTTATCGTGTAAAGGCCACTTATATAATCATCTGATTTTTTAACGAAGCGTGAATTATTTTTTCTTTTTTAGGATTTTCGATGATAATTTTCAGCATAGACATCATATCTGATATAGATAATATAATCTTTATAATGATAACTCGATCATGGTTTTGAAGTTTAAGATAATTTTAGAGTAAATACAATTTCCTAAAGGTCTGGTTCCAATGACCCAGGTCAAAGACACGCCATCAGCCTCCGCAATTTCCACACACTCATCATGACTCATCAGGACTTTTCCAGACGTCCTTGGCATTTCGACAACCTTGCACTGCCTACTGCACGGTGGCCAATTCGATGATGATTGCAATTTTAGGAACAGTTGAGAAATTATATTTTTTTTAATCGTGCAAAAATTTTAATTATATCTCGGATTCCAATTAGTTCGATAGATCTAATTTAGTAAAATAATGGTGTAGTTCTGACGAACTAATTTCATAAAATATGAATGAAATAAAATTAAATTTCAATAAAACCTAAGTAATCATGAGTTATAGGAAATAGGTTGTTAACATTAATCGTAATTGATTATGTTCCACTTTTAAACACAACTCACTAATAGTCAAGTAAACACTATCCTAAATACGCGGAATCCAAAAATTACATTTTAAAGAAGGATCAGCGGTACTACGGTAAAATCAAAACTAATTACACTGTTGGACAACATAAATGCAACCCTTCGATTTTTTTAGTGTTGTAACGCTTCTGTTGGTCAACAACTATTTATTTAACACAAATATACAATTATCAGTGCCAAAAGAATTAATACAACTGAAATATTCGAGCAGGTTACAAAAATGATAACGTTATAGCACACTAATCATATGACTTGAGCTTCACAGTCAAGACACAGACTAAAACTAATTGGCCCAGTCACTCGCTCCTTATATATAGTCGTAAAATGAACCTTCTGGAAGGTTCAGGTCTTTGTGGAAATCGGTGGAACGCCGTAGATGGATTACGAACAAACTAGAACTAAACAGTTCGTTCCAACCACTTAGTTTGTTCCAATAAACGGTCTGGGATATTAAACCATATGTTTTATATTTGACTATTTAACGTTACAGTATATATCTATTTCAATAATAGTTTTTACTTTCACTTACCTATATATGAAATATATAGGAAGTGGAAGTATTGCGATCGTGAAAAATTTCGACTTCCGGTTTTCAACGGAAATACACGTTTTGGGGTCCCCTGAGTCGAAATAACCAAGTCCCGCGAAATGGTCTGTGTGTCTGTGTGTGTGTGCGTGTGTGTGTGAACAGACTAGCTCAAAAACTATTAACCGTGCGAACCTGAAATTGGGTATTTAGTGTCTGTATATGCTCGCGATGTGACAGCAAAAATTTCATCAAAATTGGTCAAAGGGTGAGGGTACTTTATTTAATAACTTTTAACGTTTTTCTCGATTTTCTCAAAAACGGCTCTAACGATTTTGATTAAACTGGGTATTTGATGTATTAATATGCCCGAGATATGACCGTAAAAATTTCATCAAAATTGATAGACCGGAGGGGGGACTTTATTTAATAAATTTTATATCATTTTCACGTGTTTTTTTTATTTACTCAAAAACGGCTTTAACGATTTTTATCAAACTGGGTATTTGATGTATGTATATGCCAAAGATGTAATAGCCAACATTTCATCAAATTTGGTCAAACGGAGGGGGCACTTTATTTCATAACTTTTTTACCAATTTTAATCTTCTTTTTGATTATCTCAAAAATGGCTTTAACGATTTTCATCAAATTCGTAGTGTTTAATGAAAACTAGGTGTTCTTTAATATCAGGTAAGCTTTATTATTATTAAAACGTTCTGAGGGGGCTTAAATGGGGAAGGGGCCTTTTTTGTTTTCCTATAAAGTACCTTTGTATTTGTTTATATGGAGAAATTATCTGTCTCTCATCACGACTAAAAATAAGAAATGGCTGAATATGATATATCAAGAAAATCAAGTAAACATATACAGGAGAAAAAAAGAAAAAAATTCCGTCAACTCATAAAACACCTTGAGCTCACGCATGCGCCGTACGCCTTTAATGACAAACCAATGCGTTATAATTAAAGATGTTCTGTTCATTTAATGAAAATTATTTGTTTCATCGGAACTAAATGAAATATTCAACAATTACATAGAGAATTATAAAATCAGACGACTTGGAGTATTATGCTTGCATTGCCGAATTATCACAAGTAAAAACTTTTATTTAATAATAAAAGAAATTAGTTTTTTTTTTTTTGAGCAAATGAAAACAAAAATAAGAAATGAAAGTGGAAAAATGTATAACTTTGAGAAGTGGCAATTAACAAAGCATATTAATTTCTAATCTAAGTAACTTGGTAAGTGAAAGTTGTGTGTTGCGCGCACGCACCAGATTTTTTATAATAGTTTAATTTATTAAATATATCGCAAACAGGCAAATGATTAGTATTATCATCCAGTAATTCATTCGAATTTTTTTTTTTTTAAGAATGAAAGCAAAAATCAAATCTTTATTATGTTTCTTTAGATTTCATTAGGTTCAATAGTTCTTGTTCTCCCTTACAGTTTTTACAAGTACCGATATCCTACGTGACACCTTCAATTAACTGCCACTTCTGGAATATTGCCCCATTCTTGAACCAATTTTGATCCATCTTAACTTTATATACTTGCATATTTTCGAGTTCAGACATGTTTTTCTGGCATATCCCACTAGTGCTCTATCGGTTTCATGTCTGTAAATCGGGTTCTCCATAGTTAGACATTGATGTCCACATCGCTAAGATATTTGTTCAGTACCGGAACAACATGTTGCTTCGCATAAACAAAACGTTTTGACCGATAAATAGAGGCTCATCTAACTTATCTAAAATGTCTCTAAAGTACTGCACGTCAGAGAAAAAGTCTTTGTTGATTCAAACAGGTCCGTAGAAGTGTTTATATTTATTAATATCAAACCTTAACTCCAACCCCCAAACCATTACCCTCCTCCAAACTTGAGGAAGAGTGAAAATGTACATTCAGCTCTCCTGGCGGATTGTGGTAGTGAGTAGAGATTCAATTTAGTGGGTAGGAATTCAGATTGTCTTTCATGAAAGTCACGGTAACGATCAATGGATAAGGAAAGAAAAAGAGAAGTAGAGTAGTTAGCAATGCAATGAAAGTTATCAAAGTACGTAGTACATGTGAATTTAAATAATGATACGTCATTTTTATCAGCTACCAATCGACGACACTTGATTACAGTTAAATACATATAGTTAATCTGATAAATGAAATAAGTATGGTTTTTAGAAAATATATAAGTTGTGCTTAAAATTTTTCCGCGAGTTTATTATTTGAAACAAATTGGAATTCTTAAACAGTCATTGAAATCGGATTATTGTTGAAGAGAACATTATTTACATACTTTTTTATCAGTTACTCGAAAACTATTTATCTTAACTAAAATTTCAAGTAATCATATAGCTCGTCCAAATCAAAACTGGTCTAAAACAAAATTGGTCTAAATCAAAATCGCATTTTTTTTTAAAACAAATTATCTTCCAATTTCCCTACTATATCTGCGCAAAACCGTTTATAGAACGGTTATTTATTATAGATTCGTAAAACATTTGCGCTATCGGATAAAGCTGGTGACGGATATCAATGGAAGGGAAAAGCAGAAACTTTAATTGGCCCTTATAAACTTTTTGAGTTAGACCATTCTTGCATTCGACCAGCTGAATAATTTACATCGCCGGGTAGCGTATAAAAAATATAACAGGGCCAATTTTAACAAACAGTATTTTTATTTCACTTTCTCCAGGGGCGAAAAGGAAATAAGTTGAATATTGAATTACATGTTGGGAAATAATAAACTTTTGTTTTCTATAAAGTTTTTTTTTATTAGATTAAGGGCAAGGAAATATGAAATGATAAAACGTTTTAATCATAAGTGCTCAATTTCTCCAGTAAACATTTGTTTTATACTATCCCTTCCGCAATCTGAAGTACTCACAATAATCTAATAACGTGGTCTCGGTTTCGTTATCGGAAGCATATCACCCTGACGTTGCTAAGATTACAGGAGTAATATTTAAGGCTGGCAAAGGCAATATTTCACATAAAGTTCAAGGCTCGGTGACTATGGGCTTTGCCTCCCCATATTTCATCAAGGATCTGTTATACTATTTACCTTTCGGTAACCTTATCAAACCTTTATTTTTGCTTATTTGCTTTATTCGACATAAGAGGTAAGTGTCCGAAGTTATACTAACTTCGGACTAATTCTGTATAGTTATATTAACTTACTATTCAAACAGACATTTGATCCGGCTGTAAATTCCCTGTTCATGTCTATATTAATAATAATAGATATAAATGCACTTATTAACTCAGAAATTACAGCAAAATGTTATACAATACATACTTAAATGTTGTAGATTATAGAAATGTATAATATACATTTATACTCTTGCTCAAAGACCATCAGAAAAAATCCAACAGCAGGCATGATTCAATACTAATTGATAGTGGAAACAAACAAATTTTGTTCCTTGTGAAAATTATAAACACTAACTCTAAGAAAAATAGAGACCATTACATTAATTAATAATAAATTAATAATCATATTAGAATGAAATAGTTTCAGTACAACACAGACACACAATGTGGCATAGCAATATCAATAAAACAATATGTAATAGTATTTATATTTGTATTATGTTAATCGGCGAATAATAAATAACCAAAATGTCTATATAAATACATAACTACTAGCCAATAATAATAATTAAAAAAAAGGCAAAAAATACAAAATACAAACAATAAATACCCAACTAACTCATAGGTACATAAATATTTCTCTATTACACTTATCTATTTACATATTCGATTAATGTCTATATTTATTGCTTCACCCTTTCTGACCTAGCGGTCTCGGCAACATTAACATATTACATTGTTTATGCATACATGTAAATGGTGCCAATAAACTTCTTAAAGACATCAAGGCTCAGCGCTCCAGTTACATTTTATGAACTCAATTTCTCCTTCACGACCTCTGTTTTTCCAAAGGCATATTTGTTCTCGTATACATTGTTAGGATAAAATTCATATTGTTAATAATAATGCAAAAAGTAACAGAAAAAAAACAAGTTTTTTTTAAAATAACACTTTTTCAAACATTAAATTAAATTAATGCATGACTAATTACTTTATTTTACTTTAGGGTTTTATTAAACCTATCATTTGAATATAATTGACAGCAGTTACAGATAATTCTTTGAGGGTATTCCAATGTAAATGTTTCTTCTATGTCTTATGAATCAAAAACTTATGTTTACATTTTAGAAGGAAAATTGTATTAATTAAGGTCTGGCCACACATGTCCGCACCGGATCCGCACCGTAGCATTAATATAGGTTATGTTCAGAATATTTTTAATTTAACTTACATATTACCTTTAGTTATGCCTAAAGTTCAGGCCACACATGTCAGACTAAGGCCACTTTAGGCATAACTAAAGGTAATATGTAAGTTAAATTAAAAATATTCTGAACATAACCTATATTAATGCTAAGGTGCGGATCCGGTGCGGACATGTGTGGCCAGACCCTTATACGTATGTGAAAAGGGGTCACCTGTTGTATAGTGGTCAGCATGGCAATCTACAATACTAAAGGTCGCAGATTCGCGCCCAGCGGTGGCACTATGATTTTTTAATGGGAGTAAAAAATCCTTAACCATGCCGTCCCTCGGATAGGACGTAAAATGGAGGTCCCGAGCCTATACGATGTCAGGTACTCGTTAAAGATCCCTATCCTAATTATATCTGGATAGGCAAAATTTTGGACTCCCACTGTAGCATCGTCCGATTACCCTTAGTAGCATTAAGGGGCGTTAAACCAATAAACAAACTGATATAATGTTAGCTTATAAGTTTATTCCTGTCTGTTTAACTTTAAACGCTGTTTAACCCTTATCACTAAATTTGATCAAGCGATTCCTCATTGTACAACAGGCAAAACAACATCCTGTGTTTTTTTTTAAGTAAGTAATCCATTTAAGCTACTATTGTTCACCCTGCCTTAAATAAAAAGTGGAATCGAAGTTTAAAAAATTTAAAAAAAAAAAACTGTTTCACTATCAAAAACGAGTCGAAACCTATTAATCATATCAAAATTAAAATCCGGTTCAGAGATCTATTCTCTTTGATTTTATCTTTTTAAGCCTGACTAACCATTATATTCCCGGGAAATATTTAAAAAAATTCAATTCAATCAACAACCGCACCTTTTGGAGCCCTCAAAACCTCCATCCTCGCCTTTTAATGATCTCCTGTTCCTCAAGATCACTTCACAGTTCATCCACGTCAATTCAATATTATATCGCATTGAAAATAATTTGTTCATTTATATTAAAAATATAAATTTTATGTTATATGATTCACTAATAAGTTTTCTTTTTTTGTTTAGGCCTGCTCTGTAGGTAGCACAGTAGCAAACTTCTACTTTCAACCACAAAGTAGATATCCCCTCTTCTACTACCAGCAACAAAAAGGGTAAGTCGTTTCTCAATACCGAGTACGTCTTAATTCGTCCGGTTTCCTCAGAGCAGAAATCATATCGAACCAGAAAAATTGTCATCAATCTTTTCACTTCCATCTTATTTTTCTATCATAATGTTATATCCTATGAAGTCCCTGTATTAATTAGCAACATATCTAATTCCCGGAGGTACAGGAACTTATGTCAATATTTCTATTTCTTCAGGAGTATAAATTTTCCCTAACTTTAACCAATTAAAATTTGTGACTGATAGAAACAGCTTAACATAAGAAATTGACATTGTTATTGGGTTCGATAAGGAGTTGGAATTATTTATCATAGTATTTAAGACCATAGTTTTCTGTTTAATTGAATGAAAAAATGGTCGTATTGGCTGTTTTATAAATCAATATAACAATGCCGCTTATAGTTCACATTTTACAAATTAATTCAAGTACAAAAAGGCTGTTTTCAATTTACATGTACCCTTAACAAAACATAACCTTGTCTTCTTTAAAACCGAGAAAAATATCAAAAGATAAAAACAAAACACACGAACAAACTTAAAATTAAACTAGAGTAAGTTTTCACTTTACAACAGTGTTCTACATCTCAGAGGCACGGAAACTAAATTAAATTTCAGCAAAAAAAAAATACTGCCATCCTTTATAATAGTAAAATTTAAAAAAATAACTATTCTTCTAATGATTTTATTGAAATGATGAGACCAAATGATTTAAAGAGTAAATTAAGGGTTCAGCCGCATAAAGCTCTAAATAGAAGACATTTTAAAATTTACAAAAAGTGAATTAAAGTTCATATCTACCTAGGATAGTGGAATTGTTTGCCTAATAGTTACATAGAAGATATAAGTTTTATATAATTAAGATTGCAAATTTTATGGTTTTCACAGAAAGTGAAGCTTTAGCAGGGCAAAAATCAGTCAGTTTCACTCTTACTTGAAGAGACAATATGTTAATAATATATTTATAATTAATAGTATAGTTTGAAATGAAGCACCGATTTATAAAACATTTAACGTAGTCCATTCTCTCTTCTAATATGGAGAAGATTAAGGTTGGTAACTGTTTTAGTAAATACCTACTTTTTTTTTTTAATTCAGCTTTTAAAATAAAATTATCTTTTGTGTTTTAAACACAACTGTTATAAATGGGAGTAATGCATTATAGTTAACTTTTTATTTTACTTTAGCATGTAGTATTTTTACTTCCACCAATTCAATAAAACCTTCCAAAAGTCCCAATAGGTAATAAACTTAGTCCAAAGTTAAACTTTGTTGAGTATGCTGGCAATGGTTTGAAAAATGTTCCTAGTTGTTTCAAAACTTCATAAATTAAAAAATTAAATATCATTATTTTTATTTAATCACCATTAATATCTCTCTTGCCTACAGGTACTGGCCAGACACCGAGAGGACTCAGGAATATGACAACGACCAAGGGTTCCGCTACCACCAGTCCTACCAAAACAGCTACCAGCAAAAATTGCAGTACAACTACCCCTTCAACCAATACCAGTTTGCTTTACCTCAGCAAGTCCCCCAGCAGGTTCAGGTGACTCAGCAGGTACCCCAAGTACCTCAGCTCGTACCGCAAATACCACAGGTCCCTCAGCAAGTAACACCACAGCAAGTTCCTCAACAGGTATCCCAACAAGTTCCCCAAGAATTGCCTCAGGAAGTACCAGAGATTCCAGAAGATCTGCCAGAGTACCAACTCATTACCCTGGGGCCAGAAGTGCCTGTACTGGTGAAGTTGCCGAACCAGAGGACTGCCATCCTGCCAGCAAGGACTGTCTACAGCCTCCCCGGCTTCTTGGAAGGCATCGTCCAGAACGTCCAGAACTACTACTCCGTCTTCAACCCACTCGAAGTACTCAAAGTGCAACGTAACAACTCCACCGTACTCTTCCAGACAGTGAGCACTACTGTGCCCACTCCAGTTTCTTCGACTTCTGAATCTTCCTCCGCTCCTGACTCTTCTCTTGCTAATTCAGAATCACCCTCTTCTTCTACACCTGAATCATCTTCCTCTTCCTCCTCCTCACCTGATACTCCAACAGAGGATGTTGCCGAAACTACACCCCGCGCTACCGAAGAACCAGAAGCAGAAGAGACGACGACGTCATCAAGCACCGAATCTGCCAGTGAATAGGATTCTCAGTTTGCCGAGGACGCCGCGAATCAACTTTGGGCACTAAGCTAATCTAGAAAATATAAATTTTCTACATCAGCTCTGTGCACTTGGTCTCTCTGACAGCAACCTATGTCTAATAGATTAACTGCCTGAAAATATTAATTAGGCAACGTAATTATTTAATTTGTATTTGAAGTTTCAAAATTGAAAAGATAAAAATGTTCATTTTTTAAATTATTTTAACATTGTCTAAAACGAAAAAAACACTAAGTTTAGAAGATATATTTGTTTTGTAGTTTATTTTTTAAATTTTGTACATATTCATTGTACACAACGTTATTTTTAGCAAATGTTTACAAATAAAAATCATTACTTTCAGGGAATAAATTTGAGCTACTTCTAAAAGGATATTATTTCTCCTTATAATTAGGAATAATTTACAATATTCGTTGTGGAGCGTTTGGTTGCAACCAAACCTCTTCTTAGCCATGTTTAGGTAAATTGAGGTTTGTGCTCTATCTAAACACTGTCTAATATTTTAAGTATTAAAAATCTAAGATAAAATTATTTTTTAACTATGTAAATAGCTTAAATATATATTTGATGATAACGCATGAAATATTTACTTATTTAGATAAATCCCTCTCAAATAGTTATTAAGGTTAAAAAATATTTATCAGAGAGAATTTCACTATAACAGAGGATATTAGTAAAATTTCATATTCATTTTGGATTATAATATCTTAAAATTAACTATTGTGCATGTTGTTGTTTTTTAGTCGTAGGACTATTTAGAGATAAGTAGGACAGTTTAAATGATAATAAAAATACGAAAGAATATTGAAATTTTTTGCAAACATAACATAAATTAGTAAAATTAAAATTCTAAATAATTTATTATTATCAATATTACGCAAATGGCTGAAATAGACAAACTGTATCAAATCTAGAAGGCCACGAATCAGCCGACCGTACCATCTTAGCGTCTTCTTAACGCTTTAGTTCCGAAGCAAATAAGCTTAAAATCTTTGTTCTTTGTTAGATTATCCAATTTAGTATCCCCTAGATCGTATGATAAATTTTTTATTTGATAATTGTTGTATTTTGGGCTCCTTTTCAGGGTGTGGAGTAAGAGAGAATCCAATGGGTTTTTAATTAATTGATTTTGTTGTTGTCATTTGCATAGTAATCGAGAATTTAAGATAAGTCGCTTTACAAGAAAATGAAATCAGTTGAGTAATTTTCAATCACTTTATCTTTTCATACTCATTGGTTAATGAAGAAATGTACCTACATACTTAAAAACGAGTATGTTTAATGACTTATATCTCACAAAGCAACTCCTAAGTCATATCGAGAGGTTTATGAACTCTCATAAATAAATCATTCTAAAATAACACCGTTTTTCAAATTGTTATTACCACTTAAAACTTCTAATAGTTTATAAGTTAAATGGATATAGTAAGAGTTAAGATAATTAATGATTAGCTTAACTTCATAGAAAAAATTATAACTCTCTCTCTTTTAGAAAACTAATAGAAACCTCGAAATTTCATAAATGACGTCAAATTCTTTCTGTTAAAGCTCGAATAAAATTTTATTTTTTTACTTTCACTTACCTATATATAAAACTAGCTGTATGTCCCGGTTTCACCCGGGGAATTTCATTTTTCTAATGAAACGTTCGATTTCGTAAAAAAAAACCATTGTAAAGCGAGATCATTACGATTTTTATTAGGATAAAGAATATCAGCTGAAAATCTGCTGAAGTTATGCAATTTTAATATGGACAGGTGTTCGCACCCTGGTATGAAAGAACCACTGAGCGAAATTTGGAGAATTTAGGATAAACGTTATGGAATTCTATAAAGAACAAACAAACAAACAGAAATATTGCCCTGCAGTTTCAGCTTCTCGCAAATCGGCTTGCCTAAGCCTCTGTGGCGCAAGGCGGGCCTCGTATTCCTGGACAGACTTAGTTTCCGGCGATTCTGCCTGTCTAAGCCTCTGTTGTTCAATCCTATTTTGATGTTCGTCGAGAGTTTCAGCTGCTCGTATTTGACGTTGTTTTTTAGCTTTTAAGCTCACTACTCCTATTGAAGCTCGCTTCTTAGGAGGCATTTTTAAACAATAAATTCACCATACATGTAAATAAATGTATTGTAATGTTAAAAAATCTGGTGCGTGCGCGCAACACACAACTTTCACTTACCAACTTATTTAGATTAGAAATTGACGTGTTTTGCTAAATATCATTTCCCAAAGTCACACATTTTTCTACATTCATATCTTATTTTTGTTAATCGTTAAAGCCGTTTTTGAGTAAATAAAAAAACCCCGTGAAAATGATACAAAATTTATTAAGTAAAGTCCCCCCTCCCGTAGATCAATTTTGATAAAATTTTTACAGTCATATCTCGGGCATATAAATACATCAAATACCAAGTTTGATCAAAATCGTTAAAACCGTTTTTGAGTAAATAAAAAAACACGTGAAAATGATACAAAATTTATTAAGTAAAGTCCCCCCTCCGGTTGATCAATTGCGATGAAATGTTGGTTATCACATCTTTGGCATATAAATACATCAAATACCAAGTTTGATCAAAATCGTTAAAACCTTTTTTGAGTAAATAAAAAAAACATGTGAAAATGATACAAAATTTATTAAGTAAAGTCCCCCCTCCGGTTGATCAATTTTGATGAAATTTTTGCAGTCATATTTCAGGCATATAAATAGATCAAATACTCAGTTTAATCAAAATCGTTAGAGCCGTTTTTGAGAAAATCGAAAAAAACTTAAAAAGTTATTAAATAAAGTATCCCCTCCCTTTGAGCAAATTTGATGAAATTTTTGCTGTCACATCGCGGGCTTATACATACTTTAAATACCCAATTTCAGGTTCGCACGGTTTATAGTTTTTGAGCTAGTCTGTTCACACACACACACAGACACACAGACCATTTCGCGGGACTTGGTTATTTTGACTCAGGGGACCCCAAAACGTGTATTTCCGTTGAAAACCGGAAGTCGAAAATTTTCACGATCGCAATACTTCCACTTACTATATATTTCATATATAGGTAAGTGAAAGTAAAAACTAAAAACATATGGTTTAAAAATCCCAGAACGTCCCAGTCTTACCGGGCCTTGTTGGCCTCTTCAAAATCTATAAAATGATATTTAGGCCGTTTTTTCGACTCAAACGGTCGATTTCATAAAAAAAAAACATTGTTAAGCGAGATCATGACGAATTGTATAACAATAAAGAATATACCCAGAGATTGGCTGAAGTTATGCAATTTTAATATGGACAGGTGTTCGCACCTGGTATCAAAGAACCACAGAGCGAAATTTGGAGAATTTAGGAAGAACGGTATGGATTTCTATAAAGAACAAATAAACAAACAAACAAACAGAATTTCAACTTTATTTATATAGATGTATAGTAAGGAAAAGTATTGCGATCGTGAAAAAATTTGACTTCCGGTTTTAAACGGAAATACACGTTTTGGGGTTCACTGAGTCCTAATAACCAAGTCCCGCGAAATGGTGTGTGTGTGTGTGTAAATAGACTAGCTCAGAAACTATAAACCGTACGAAATTGGGTATTTGGTGTATGTATATGCGATGTGGCTGCAAAAATTTCATCAAAATTGGTCAAACGGAGGGGGCACTTTGTTTCATGACTTCCTTTCCCATTTTTACGTTCAATTCGATTTTCTCAAAAATAGATTTAACGATTTTGATTAAACTCGTCAGGTTTAATGAGAACCAAGTATTCTCTAATATCAGATAAGCTTTATCCTTATTAAAATGTTCTGAGGGGGCTTAAATGGGGAAGGGGCATTTTTCGTTTTCCTGTAAAGTACCTTTGTTTTTGTTTATATCGAGAAATGATCTGCCTCTCGTTTGGAAGGAGAAAAAAAGAATAATATTCTGTAAACTCATAAAACACGTTGAGCCCAGGCATGCGCAGTACACCTTTAAGGAAAGACGATTGTTTATAATTTAAGATGTTCTTTTCATTTAATGGGAATTATTTGTTTCATGGTAACTATATGAAGTTTTCAACAACTACATAGAGACTTATAAAATCAGACGACTTGAATTATTAAGCTTGCATTGCCGAATAATCACAAGAAATTTTTAATTATTTAGTGAATTATCAAAAGTTTATTAGTTAATAATAATATTTAGTGCAAATATAAACAAAAATAAATACATGAATGAGGAAAAATGTGTTTCTTTGAGAATGGGCATTTAACAAAACAAATTTCTAATAAGTAAGTGGGTAAGTGAAAGTTGTGTTGCGAGCATCGCACCAGATTTTTTAAAAGTTAGAATAACATTTAATTTTAATTCAAAATAAAGTTTATTTTTATTTAAAATATTTGACTTATGATTATTTTTAAATTTTAGCTTAAGCATTGTATTAGGATTAATTTTTTTATACATCGTACATCGCATTTTTTATATCACCGAATGGTGATAACTATTTCCAGCCGACGCCACCTGTGTGCCAGTCTCATTATATGGACAATGTGCTGCCTTCAGTGACGCAACGAGTGCATTTTTAATTCATCTTTCCAACTTTTATTTTGGAAGACCACCAGAGACCCAACCCTAGGGGGTCCGGCTTTCATTCATCGCCCTGGCTGACCTCCATTAAAGAACATCACCCAACAACAATACAAGGTCATGTTTTTTTTTTTTTTAATTAGAATAGACAGAGTTTCTATTTGTTAAATTTAATTTTTTATTTTTTTTTTTCAAATCATATAACAGTTGAATTCAATTAGATTTTTTATTTTTAATTTAAAGTTTTTTTGTTTTTTTTTATTGATAAAGAAATAATACAATCTGCCACACTTAAGGGTATTTAATATTAGTGCTCAAAGGAGGATACATTCACTCAAGATAACATTATAATTAATTAAAGAATTATAATTAGAAACGAAAAATATAAACTAAAATATATATAACCAAAATAGAAAAAATATATATACACGCATTCTTCTTATATACAATATACCTATACATACATTCAGCCTAGGGATCTCTGACGCCCGCTCTGCCTCCCACTTATGGAAAGCAAAGCAAGACCCTAGGATTTAATCTAAAGTAGATTTAAAAAGATAGATTATTTTTTTTTTTTTGTTCATTTTTAAATACGCTGTATTATGTTAAGATTAATGTAATACATTTTTCTTGTTTTTTTTTTTGCAAGAATAATTATTGTAAGAAGTGACTTATTAATTGTCATTATTTTGATTTCATTGATTTTTAAATTTTTTCAATTGGATTTATGTGTAATGTAGAATGTAACTAATCAACAAAAAATAATTGTTCATCACATAGGAAAAAAATAAAATGTTAGGGAAGGACATTATTAAATTAATAATAATATCCCTTGCCCTAAATATGTATTTTTTTTAGGCATAAACTATAAATAGGCCCAAAATCGATCAAACAAATTATCATAAGAATTTACGATTCCTCACATCTACATGAAATTTTCTTTCATTTTATAGTTTATTCATGAAAATCCGTCCCTCCTGGGAGTCTTAAAGGTGTTCTAAACCTCCGTATTATATACGTTGTAACGATATCAACATAAATGATCTGCTATGAGAAAAAAAAATGCAAAACTAAGCAAGCATTGTAAATTTATTCATAGATGTTTTATAAGGTCACCATCACTTTTAACTTTTAAATCATTGTGGATGTCATTTTTAAAAATTATTATTTTTATTTAATTTCAAGAATAATTTTTACAAAATAAAATCTTACGATCACATAAACCATATTAGGGTAGTAAAAAAATGAAGAAATAAAAAAAAACAATTGATATGGTTTTATTTTCTCTTCTAAAAATAACTACTTCTATAAACTTCACTTTAAAATGGTAGCGATATTACTTACTGACTCATTGATAGATTATAAAGAAGAATCTCCTATCCTATGATCTGATGTATAGGCTTGGATAGGGAACCTTGTGCGTGCTTCACAACGATTTCGGCAATTAAGGTCATCTTCACTCTTGCAAGAAGCCATTACGGCCAGCTGTTACTTTCATTATCCTTTTGTCCCTCCATACCTTCTCCCCCATAGCCTGGGTGATACAATTCGGGATACATGAACGGTATATTTTAGGCAGCCGTGTTTCAAATTTATTTTGCATGACCGTATAATTGTCATGCTCTCACCTGCATCCCTCTTCGGGAAACTTCCTAGCAACGGTTTCCCCAGACGAGAAGACAGACGGAAGCCTTAACAAAGGGGCTTCCATATCTCTGACATCTATAAACATATCCAGGGCAAGACGAGACCGGTCTAAGGGTGCACCGTTAGTTGGCTGGGCTCAGTCTTCGCGATGCTTCCTCGGCAGTTAGAACTGCGATGTTAGTTCTGGTCAGTATACTCGTAATACATATTATATAATAATTATTTTTATATTTATTGATATATAATAGTTGTTAAAGGAAGGTCATCCTCTGGGTAATGTCCAGAGGTTAGTACGGAGCCTTCTTGTTCCGACTTCTCCGTTAAGATGTGCTCGCTGTCCTTTGGGCTATTGTATTATTAGCTTGAAATTTCTGCTCTTGCTTAAAATGATTTATATTTAGACTTGGTTAGAGATCGGATTACAAAAAAAAATGCGCTTTCATTTAATGTAGTATTTTCTTTAAAATACTCTAATAAATACAGCTAAAGGTATCTACCTACACTACAAGACAACAGGTCTTCGGTCTTTCTGATACTGAAGAACTGTTTTGTCTTAATTTCACTTCCAAGTGCTTGACCAAACAATATAATTGATCGATAGTCTGTTCATTTGTTTAAAGATTCAGTATTGGAGTATTTTGATACAAGCCATTGTATTGTTGTAATAATCCTTTCTTTTTTTACTATTATTTCACACAGTTTTTCTCCTACAGTTATATTTCTTCACAAAGTTTTAGGGACCATTTGTCTAAATAATCGATATTTAATAAAAAGGCTTGGTTGAGTTCATTTAATTAAACTGGTTGAACCAAGATGTTGAAACTCATAATTATAATTATTCAGTAACACTTACTATGGGTAGAAATAATAGAAATAGTGGGTAGAACAGTTTGTTCCAACAAGTCTAAAACTCTTTTCTATATTTTTTTATCTCTTAACATTACATATAGAAGGTAGAAAAAGTCCCCAGAAAAGTTAATTATGATTTTGACCGGTGAAAAAGTGTGGAAAAAAATAAAGAACATATTTATAAAGATTTTTATTAAATTATATAATTTACAATTAATCATGGAAGATGGTGAAAGGTTTGATTAGAATGTAAAAGACTAGGAAGATAACAAATAAAAAAAAACACTAGTTCTGTATTTTGGTTTTATAACAAACAAGTTTGTAGATCTGGTTACCCAGGTAGATGATTAAAGTTCTTTTTCAACTTATAAACATTTTTTTTAGAAACAGATTAGTTTCAGATGATAGTTTTGTAAGTCTAACTGAACATTACGTCACAGAAACTTCATGAAACTAAAATGAACTGAAATTTAAAACAAAACTAAATCGATACAAACCCAATTGAAACAGTTTTAAATAATTTCATTTATCTGTTACATAATTTTGTTACATGTAAATATGAGCAGAAAAATATTTCGTGTGTTTCCGCTTACGGTGAATAATGAAATCGAACTGCATCGTTGTAACTCAGTGCAGTTTTCGAAATCTAGAATTTGATTACAATGGATTCAAGATGAAACAATGTGTTTACTTAAGGCTATCGTGATGTGAAGAAATATTTCCTCTTTAAGATTTTCTTGAGAATTTCCAAGGCTTTACCTGGTGCGGCAATTCTTTTCAATCATTTCATAGCGTGAATATCTATGAAAAGATATTTATCGGAAATTTATTATCGGTGGTTATTATGAAACTATTCTATCGATTCGTGTACAAAAATTCTATCGAATACCCGAAAGCTACGGAATCCCTTGAGTAAGTGGAGATACAGCTCATTCAAAGTACACTTCATTCTAGGTACACCACAGATTTACTAACGCTAATACCCTCTTTTTCTAGAGATTAAACAAACAAAAAAAATGTTCATTGAGGACAAAAGATTTATGTTCCTTTTTTTTATGTTGCAACTTTCGTTTTCAAAAAATAAATAAATAAAAGAAAATTATAGTATTAGTAAAAGAAAGGAGCTAAAACCTATTTAAACTTATGTGGTGAGCGCAAATCAGATTTTAAGGATGTCATCAGTTACTTAGTTATACTTGTTCATGTACTCATCTTTTGGACCAGAATAATCCAAGTTTAAGTCCTATGAAATTTAGGGATATATTTAATGAATGGGAATGGTTTTTAAACTATCAGATTTTTTTATCCAAATAAGGGTCTGGCCACACATGTCCGCACCGGATCCGCACCTCAGCATTAATATAGGTTATGTTCAGAATATTTTTAATTTAACTTACATATTACCTTTAGTTATGCCTAAAGTGGCCTGTGTCTGACATGTATGGCCTGACCTTTAGGCATAACTAAAGGTAATATGTAAGTAAAATTAAAAATATTCTGAACATAACCTATATTAGTGCTGCGGTGCGGATCCGGTGCGGACATGTGTGGCCTGACCCTAACTCTAACTGGCGACCATTGTACATTTCTTGCATAAAATAATTTAGTAAATAAACTATAGCTCTGTTATTTTACATTTGATGAAATAGATGGAACGAAGCAGCTGACTCGTAGACTCACGACCTCGTTGGCTAGAAGTGCTAAACTAATTAGTACTAAAGGAACTAACAAGGAGCGGAAGCTGTTATTTGTCGTAAGGAACCATTCGTTCATTTGCAATTTACTAATTACACCATATGTAAATGTAAATGTTATGTTTGATTACTAATATAAACATATTCGGATCACGGATATCGATCAAGTATTATAGTTACAAAACTAGTAACTACTTGTTACTCATGATCGGTGAGATCACCAATTGCCATAATTAATTATAACTTAGTCATTACTTCAGTTCAGTACTATATTTTCAGTTACACCCATTACACTTAACCATTGCCTATCTTCTGATTATTATTTCAATTTCTATTTAAGAACAAAAAGAAAGTGAAAACACCATTAGGTATTTGTTTTACTCATTAAAATAATAATGTTAAATCAGATAGATATCTTTTGAGTCATTTGAAATTTTTAGTATCAAAGCCGATTTATTAAAATGCCACGTTTTGTAGATAAATTACACATTGATAGCTCTAAAAAAACAAAAAAAAGGTCCTAGTCCATCTTCTTTTCAGACAACGACGATCATCCTGAAGAAGGAGGGAGTTTGGAAACAATTAGGTTCACAGGGAACAGAGTTTGTTAAGAAAAGAACAATGTCTGGATTTGTAATACCGATTTAGTTTAGAATACGTACTGATACCTACAGTTTTATTTGCATAAATTTTATTTGGATTAATAAATTGCATCCATTGAAATTCATTGAATGATGATAATGAACGATGAAAATTTAAGAAAGGAAGAGAAGGAAATTAAATCTCGACTACGATAGTTTGTAAACGGGTGCATTAATGAATGCCAGAACCTCGTAAACAAGATTCTAGGCAGTTCCGTGTGGCTGATCCCTCTCTGAACTAATTTTTAAAAACCGGCTCCAGAAAACTGGGTTTAATATTGGATCGCTTAATAACTTATCTAATAAATTTAACCAGTGTTAATAGCTAAACCGTCTGTTTTTTCGATTTTTAACGATCGAAGACTGTAATTGAAATACAATAATTCAATAGAAGTCATGTTTTAAGCAGGGTAATAATTTCATAATGCTAATACTTGATTCTTATGCTTTTTCCTGATTGCAGGACTTAAAAAGGCATAACATGAGACCTGAAAATTTTGATTCAGTTTTATATAGTTGGGGTTTTACGGTTTCTTCGTTTTACAGACTTAGCATATCTTTTGGAATACATTACGAAATACGAATTGCATTGAATTTACCTTACGAAGTGCTTTACAAAATACTTAATGGTTTCGGAACTAAACCTTATTGTAAGTTATGGCATTATTTTCCGCAATATATACTACCTTCTTTAGATGTTTGTATAGTATTTATTCTAAGACTTGTCCATAATGGACAAGACTTGTCCATAAGAATAATCCATAAATAGCCCTTAATAAATATTTAAGTAAAATAAAAATCAATTCGAGAATACTCTACTAAGTATTCAGCAACTACTAAGTATTTAGACTAACCTAACCAATAGAAGGCTCAATGTCTTGCTCACATGCGGCCTAGTTATTTCGTTAATAGTTTCGAAAAAGATGTTTGATTTTGAAGCTTATCTTTTCCTTTACATTATACAAGTATAAACTTATTTTTGTGTAAAGTGAGAAGAAAATACGAAATTTAGAATCTAGAAGTGTAGCTTTCTGCTACCTCTCCCATCTTGTCTGTCAACTTAAACTTTTTTTCATTTTTTTTCGGATTGACAGAGGTTTCAGATTATTAGAAGGTTCGGATCATCGAGACCCAATGCTGCGTCTCCATGAACTATAATGAGGAGTTGCATTGAAAGAAAATCTCCTTAACACTTTTTAGCAATATTAATAAATGAATGTTGCTATGAAAAATTGATTAAAGTGACATAGCATCAGATACATCCAAACTTTATCATTAGGATCTACAAAATCTGAAAACGTCGACTGAGAGGACTACTACCAGCCTACCTCATTTTATTTTTGTTTTTTTATGTATCGGGAACAAATTTAAATACCTTTTTTGTTTTTCTTTTTATAACTATTCCTTAGGGCAGCGTCCTGGGTTCAATATTATTTAATATCTATATGCCAGACCTATTAAAACATCCCAACAAACTTCTGGCCACCTTAGCTGACGGTACTGCAATTCTGAGTTCAATTCAAAATCCTTTTTTGGCCTCTGAAAACCTCCAGAACTACCCGGACGATATTGCTGACTGGGCCGCCAGGTGGAAAATTAAAATGAATGAAAAAAAGAGTGTACACATTGTGTTCACACTTAATGATGGCTCTTATCTCCAAATGTACTTCAATAAAATACTTATTCCGGCATCTGATGAAATTAAATATTTAGGACTTCATGTGGACAGAACATTTACTTGGCGAACTCAAGTTAGACCTAAGCGAAAAGAATTAAATAGACGGTATGGACTTTTATGTAGGTTACTCGACAGACGATCGAAATTATCCTTAACTAACAAATTTTGTATAAAGTTCTTTTAAAACCGAGTGGACTTAGGAAATAGAACTGTGGGGTTCTGCTAAAAAAAAAATCTAAGATCCCATAAATTCAGTCCTTCCAGTCGATACGATTTTATACTTACGGTCTCAAACTTGCCAACAGTTTTTGTAAAACCTAAAAATAATTACATCGAATTTAACCAAAGACTACTTTATAACAACAGTTCACTCACGGAATTTGAATTCACTGAGTTCACACACTCAGAAAATTTGAAAAGTTTGAACAATCCGTACAGCCCAGCCCGACGACAACGAAGGCGGTGTCCAAGAGACGAACTAAGTTAATTATTATTCCTGTAATACAACGCAGTCGGTGCAGCCCACAAAATTTGCTTATTGCAAAGTAATTTGCAGATTTCAAATTTTAAATTGTGTTACCTTCATTCATTTCTAGTTAATAATAACTTAGTCTTCAAAGGCGAATAAAAATTAAAGGAATAATCAGATTCGAAGCATGAGCCCAGGAAAGAGAAGAAAAGAGGAAGATGCGGAAGCCGTTTTGGTAAAAGAAGATCGAGAAGCCCATGACAAAATGGATCGGAGGTGCTCGTACCCTCTGTTGCATCACTCCAATATAACCAAAGAGTGCCTCGATACCTTACAGTGATTTCTAGTAAACATCTAGTTAATATGTCTTGTAAGACCTTCGATGCAATCTATACCTAATTATATGTCACATTAATTTGAATGTAATGAGATTAATAAATTTCGTTTAAAGCCTTCTTTATTGATTTGAATGTTTTGAGATTCATAGGATTATCGTGCTTCTTTGTCCTGAAAGTCTCAAGTTCGATTCTTAGTTCATGAAGAGATTATAGTTAGCGACTCTTTCATGCATTATTCATAACAATTTTCAATCTTTGTTCCTCTTCTGGATAATTATAATTATTCCTTGATTATGTATCATTATAATAGCTACCTCAGTATATAAGTAAATATAATTGACGTTGTGTGATTCACATTCCTCAATTTGTTTTCTTTTTCTCCCCTTATAATAAAATCACTAATTATAGATGATTTCATAAAGAGGGTCTTTAATCATATGACTTATTAAATGATGATTTCACATTAAAGAATACCTTCTCATGCTACATTCCTGCAAAAATTAATCATTATTTAATTGCACAGCCTGACAAAGTCGGTAACTCTTCACATTTGCTTTTCCAAGGTTTCACCATATGATTGATATTTACTTAGTTTTTTATGGAGCCTTTTCTTATCTCTTTCAGATTTATATTACTGATTTTCAAATGTCAAATAATAAACTACTATCTTTAGACTACATGATTTGTTTGTCCTTAAAACTTACCCTATTTATGATTTTCTTAATCTATAATCCACACCTGATTGTGATAAAATATTTCCTCCGCACAGAATCATAAATTTTCGTACATTTCAAAAGTTGATTTCAACTCCAAAATTGTACCTGAACTTTTAAAGTAAATTTATATTTTATGTTAGACCGATTGAGGAATTAATTGTGCTTGTAGCCAACAGATTAAAACAAACATATTTGGAAATTCACTTCTTGGAAAAATAATAACCAGACGTTGATTGAATAATCTCCATTTTACATATATATGATAATTTAATAAATATATTATGAACTTTCGTGTTCAAAGTTTTGTATTTAGGCGGAGAAATTTGGCATTTTATGTTTTTTTCGGCTTATGATGTCTTAAAATCGTTTGAACTGAATATTTTTAATTTACAATGAATTAATAAACTACGAAACGGGAAAATATGGGGTGAAAAATATAGATGTCAATAGAAGAAAACATTGAAACCTAAATATTTCATTTTAAATAATAACATAAATCATTCATCCCAGTTATATGACAGTGGCGGATCCAGGGGAGGGGCTCGCGCTTCTTCGGGAGGACATCTTCTTCTTTTATAATTTTTTAAACTCCTTAAATGAAAAATGGATTGTATTTAAACATTTAATAAAAGTTTACTACTTAAATGTGCACTAATATTTTAAATTAGGTCTTTTATGAAGCAAAAATTTAAAAAATAAAAATGTGCGCCCCCCTGAGAAAATTTCTGGATCCGCTACTGTTATATGAATAAGTGATAATTCATTACTTTTTAGGACGCGTTTTTTAAAGTTTGAAGGGTATCGGTATAAAATCTGGTTTTAATTATTAAGCGTTGAAATTTCATCAAAACTGACCAAATATTGGCTATTGATTACGGCCACTAAACTAACTGCATAGATCTTATTGTTACTGATATTTTCGTGTTGACTATTTGGTCACCGACCGATGACGACAGATTTAATGCAAATTATAACAACTACATTTCAAATGAACGCCTGACTTATATGCTCCTTCACAAACCGCCTCTATTTACTCGCTATGCCCATTTTGGGCTTACGATTCGACTTAAAAACTTATTCAGACACATGTGACAGAAACTTAATATTACCTTGACAGATATCCAGTTCTTTGCACTAAGCTATTATATAATCCGAACCTTCTTTAGACAATTAAACAATACTCACATTGCCCAAGATGAATTCCTCACTTCATAATACTGTTTTACTCCAAGCATGACGTAATCAAGGACCTATTGAATGAAGATGACTGTCTTTCGAATTTCATTTGTAACAATTGTTATTCTTAGGTAACCCAAATACATATACATTTTCAAATTTATAATTATTGTTCCGTTTTTAAACCTAATTTGTAGGGTTAGCTCTTAATAGAAACTTCATCTCTATATTGTATTTAGTATATATATATATATATATATATATATATATATATATATATATATATATATATATATATATATATATATATATATATATACATAAAGTGCAACTGATACAGATTTTTTTTGTATGTCAACAGCTTCTAATACTCTGTGTAGTTGCTTCTTCTGTTGGTCAGTTGGCAGATGATGAGTGCTTCCATTGGTAAGGAAATCTGTTATATACTTGATGTTTTAATCAGGATGGCTGTATCTATTGGGATACAGATAGCTATTTAGATACCTATATCGTTTATGTTAAAATCAGAATTTTTAAATATAAGAATTAATTTGGTAAAAATCGCTAATAGTCCGCTTTTAGTTTTGAACTTGAATCCTCTGAATTATAGACTCCCTGTTTCCTACCCTGAATGGAATAATTCTTCGATTTTCTCTTCAGGAGTGGCAAATATGAGGGGTTTCAGTTCATTATTAATTTTATAAATATGAAAACATAAATTTCAAAATCCTGAAAAATTAGGTTGTCTTTCTTAATGGCCCCGAATTTACATTATAGAGCGTAGATTTATTATACTGAGCCATCCTTGCTAAGAAATTTTTTTCTGGGACCACCACTGGAAATAAGCTCTGCACTAATAAAGGTACCTCAGGTTAATCTGACTAAACTTTACCATTTGAGAATTAAACAAATTGGTGGATTTTCATTGAAGATGAAGTATATGGATTTTGTATATTTGACTAAGTGCCTTACAATTAATGTTAAAGTTCTGACTTAGCAATTTCCACCACACACAAGTATGCTTCTTAATGTCACAACAGAAGTATATGTAGGTATAAGCTGAATCATCTTAAATTCTGATTGGATGTGAAAGGCTTCCAAGTATGTAACATAAAGGTTACATTTTACATATAATTTCAATAAGAAACATAGGACATAAAGAATTGTATTGAAATACTGTACTATAAATAAAAAACTGACCAGCCAGTCATCAGTCTCTCTACAGTGGTGCTTTCTTTTGAATCATCTGTTCCTCGGGATAAAAAGAAAATCTTCAATCTGTCAAATACTTTAATTTACACATATGATGATATATGAAAGTATCGAAAACCTATCTTTTTTCAAGAAAAAAAATAATTTTTTAAAATGGTTACTTAATAGAAGCTGCTTCACTAGTGAAGATATTGAAATGAGAGCTTTTTTAAAAACATTAGAAAACAAATATTAATTCAATTTATGACATAAGCTTGCTCAGCTGCTGTTTGAAAGAAATTAAAATCTGAATGAAATTATCAGATTGGTCTTACCTCTGTACAATCAGAATGTTTTGATCGTGCTCAGTTAAGATCAACAAGCTAATGTCCTGCTACTTTTTAATTTTTTTTCAAACTTTACTTATATTTTTTTCGATATTTGCAGCACTATCCATGCATCAACCACACCTTTGCTCTCTTTGGAAATTATTAATTTGTGCTCAGTCAACTGAATTTTAGATCACTGCAGCATACCTAGAGCCTTCACTCTTTCTTACTCTCCTTACATAGCTAACTGTGATAAGAGTACCTCTGAAGGGTTGAATGAGGGGTCCATTTAACCCCCAATCATTACCCTATTGAGGGCCCCAAATCGTGCTGTTGAGTGACCTAAAAATAAGGCTCTGAGTGGTCTAGGCATGCTACTAGAAATGGAATGTATTACTACTAATAGTATTCAATATTAATAATAATTTACTGAATTTCATTCTTAAAAAAAACAGATGTTACATTATTATATTATGGTAGTATTATAAAATCCTTTGAGACCTTTAACATGGTGAGTGCCAGAAATAAATATTTTATATTTTGATTTCTTTCATTGCTTCCAAACACTAGAGAGATCTTACTGAATTGTAATAATAATATTGTAACACTCATATGGGTTAAAAAATTTTTATCAAATGAAAATAATAATTACAATGCCACACAAACAATGAAACAGGTTACAAATATTATCACTTAGTAACACAAAAATAACTATATGACTCGAGCTTCAGAAGAAGACTAACTCCAGTCCATCGCTCATTATATTTAGTCGTAGGAACAGCCTCGAATGTTCTAAATACAGTATAGATGATACTCGAACATTGTAGTCAAAAGCATGTACTGTGACAGTTTGCTCCAACTATTAGTTCATTCCGACAAGTCTAAAACTATTCTAAATCGTATGTTTTATGTCTTGTTTCACATTAAAATATATTATCTTTTCCATTTATCAAAGATATCAGAAGACTCCTTTAATTATTAAATGTTTTTCATAGGTTACATTAAAAATGCATAACTTAAAATATTGTCCTTTAATTAAGTGTCTATTTGATTATTTTTCCAGCCCTAGAAAGGAAGTTGAAGAAGGGAGGGTGCTGTGGGGTGCATTTGGAGCTCTGTTAGAGCAGTTACCTTTCCTCCCAATAACAATCAATGTTCCAGATATCTTCTATGGAATGGGTGAGATGATGTACAACATGTACCAGTACCTCTTTGGAGGAGGTAGTTCATCAAGCAGCAGCAGTAACACACCAAGAGAACTCTTTTCAATAATTGAGCTATTAACTTAAGTTGATTTATGGACTGAGTACAATATAAGTTAGGTAAATGATGCTTTGTAAATACTGTTTCATTCATACCTCATCAGAAAATGTTGGTTCAATTAAATTATATTAGAAATTTTCGAATCTCTATTGTTGTAACTTATTTTATGTGTAATATGAAACTACATGACATTGGCTATATTTTGTCCTTTGCAATACACTGTATATTAAACAACTTCTGCCAAATAAATCAATTTTATTATTTAATTACACAAAATAATTCCTGAAGTGATAGTTATTGTTATAAGGAATTTTATTATTCAGAATGAGGTATAATATTGAAAATATAAAACTATAATTTTTTCTCGGAATCTCATAATATTCATAATGTGATCATAGACTGTTCAATTCTAAATATCATAAAATAAACACCTCACGACGGTCTCAATATCCAATATATTTATAAATAACAGGAGCTTTCGGTGCTCATAGCACCATATTCATCTGCATAAAATCAATAAACAATACATTAATACATATATTATTTTATTTAAAATTTGTCTTGCATATGCCCAATCTCTTACCCTTTTCTCCTTATATAGATTAGTGCTTATATGTTATAAATATGTAGTACATGCACATATAGTGCTGCACACATCCCTTTACATTATTCACACATTCTGGATAAAATTTAAAAAATATAAAAAAATATTTATAACATATAAGCACTAATCTATTATTAATATTATTACATTATTAATAATATCATATACATATTCCTACTTTAGGTATTTAAACTGATGATGACTCAACTGATGTAACATACAGTTATACATAGGCTCTCCCTTAAGGGAAGGAGAAAAAGGGTAAGAGATTGGGCATATGCAAGACAAATTTTAAATAAAATAATATATGTATTAATGTATTGTTTATTGAATTTATGCAGATGAATATGGTGCTATGAGCACCGAAAGCTCCTGTTATTTATAAATATATTGGATATTGAGACCGTCGTGAGGTGTTTATTTTATTATATCATAATATTTAAAATACCTACATGAGAGTAATACATTGTCACTAGGGATAACCAGAAAGAAGCTCTAAGGTACAAGCTGTACTTTCAAAATATTTTAGGAATTTTGTTTCATTTTATTTAACTGAATTGAGTACTACATCAAAAGTGCGGGAGGCTTATCCTTTTTTAATTTGTCAAGATCTTGTTGTCAGTCCCTAGACAGAATTCCAAAAATTTCCACATGCTTCAAAGGTAAAAAATTAAATTTTTATTTAATTAAATAGAAAATGGATCGTTAGTATTTAATATTTAGTTATAATTTACAATTTTGCCACATTCTGATACATAAATTAGGTCCTTCATGAATCATGATATTAAAAAAAAGATAAGTGACTCTGCACTCACTGTAAATGAATTAATATACCCGCAAGGGGTCCTTTTCAGTCGAGATAAGGCCACATTAAACGGCCTCAAAATAGGCTACCCCCAGGAGCTTCACAACCCAAGTCACACCTCAGAAACAACTCTGCCGAGACTGTTAACAGAGTAAGTTATGCACGTGTGGGCTGACTAGGCCTGATTATTGTTTATAAAAATCATATATGAATGACATTTCTTAAATTCTAGTATTGAATTAATGCTCATAATTGAAATAATAGTATGAATTCTAATGCGATGGTCACCCAGATCTCTAAAAGCAACCAATCAGAGATTAGAAATATGAGTCAACTATTTGGATATTGGAATAACTAGAGTGAAAGATTAACATTATGAAAGAAAATAAAAATTTTAAAAATGAATTATTTTGGGATAGTTTGCATTTGAAATCAAATAAGCCTTTAGTGTTAATAAGGACAGGGTCTGTCTTATAATACTGTTGGGGTTGTAAATAGTGAAAGGAGAAAGCTATAAATAGAAACTCAGTAAAGTATTTGATGAAGACAAAGCATTTGGTTTGTAAGAGAAATTATTATTTAATTTTGATTGTCAGATATAACTTAAGGTAATGAAGACTGTATTAAGAGGTTTTGAAGATTCATTTTCATGAAAAATGTGATTTTCATAAAATTGATGATTGTAGCTACCCAGAAATGGTACTCGAGCCCACTCGAGGCTAATAAGTTGGAAAAATCACTTCCTTACAAACAGAACTGATAACATGAAGATCATACATTAAAGTACACCGGAGCCAGGGGAAAATTTAATAATACTCGGCAACAACCCCCCACCCTCTCCCCTGGCCCGGTAGATCTTTTGATTTTCGTTAAAGTTGTAGTAAAAAAAACAAACACAGTTCTTGATTAAAATTAAACGACAATCGGACAAAAATATGTTATTCTGATATCTTTGATAGGAAACTGTAATAATAAATATTTTAAATTTTATAATGTTAAAAAAAATATATATATAAATTCTCCTGTATTGTAAGCCATTTATTTATTTTTTCTTTATTTAAACCTTAATTCAACAAGTGGTTCTGTAGAACCCACAGAGATCTATTACACCTTACATTGGCAACTGCAATACTGTAATAATAAATATTTTAAATTTTATAATGTTAAAAAAAATATATATATAAATTCTCCTGTATTGTAAGCCATTTATTTATTTTTTCTTTATTTAAACCTTAATTCAACAAGTGGTTCTGTAGAACCCACAGAGATCTATTACACCTTACATTGGCAATGCCATGTCTTTAATGTTTCAACATCGTTTTTATAAATTCTTGTTCCTTGAATGGTTCTGAAGAATTTGATTTCAATAGAATTTAACAAAATGGTTTATATGATGGTCTAAGAAACACACTGATACATCAAACCCACCTGTTGCGGTGGGATGACGTTTCATTTTTAAAGAATTTATTTTTTAAAAAAAGTAGACAACTTAAATGCATTCCTATTCAGTCGATGTAGCCATAACTGGAAGAACACTAGAACATAGATGGCTGGCGCCGACAAGGAACTTCAGGGAGATATTCGGTCTTCAGATTAATGGAGAAAAGACCAAATATCTGAGATATTTGTGAAAGGCAGATCTCCATGAGGGGCAAAAGATTGAAATATGTGGACAAAGCTTCAAAGAGGTCGACAAATTTAAATACTTAGGATCTGTAGTCACAGATTAAAACGACATAAAAGAAGAAAATGTGGCGACCAAGGAAACATAAGGAGTGACGGACCTTATTGGTGAACCCGATATAGTTGTGCTCATCAAAACGGCAAGAATAAGATAGCTTGGCCATGTAGGGAGAATGCCGGAAAACCTGATACCAAGAAAGCTATCATATGAGAGGCCAGGAGGAAATCGGTTGAGAGGAATACCCCGTCTTAGGTGGCTGGAGGACGTGGAGGCAGACAAATGGGAGTGAGGAGATGGAGAGCGGAGGCGGCAGATGGAGAGAATTGAATGAGGATTCTTTCGGAGGCCAAAGTCCTTCATGGGCTGTAGCATCAGTGGATTAAATTAAAATTACAAGTTAATGGAGTCACAATATTTCTTCAAAGCTTGCTAGATTTGGGTAATCAACAAACTAAATAATTTAAAACAAGATGGTGAATCAAATCCATCTATATTTACTCTAAATTTAATTTCTTTTCTTAGGAAATTGGATTAGGTAAAGAAATAAAAGCAAATTATTGATAATTAAATGCTATTTATTTTTGTCTTCTCATTTCTCCTTAAATCACAGTCAACAGTTAAATCATTGTCTCAAAGATGTTATAATCCTAAAAAACTCCAAACTGAAGCAATTAGATGAGCAATCAAGCAATTTCAATAAAACGTTTTTTTGTAATGTTTAATCAAATTAACCTTCTCTGTTTATGCCACTCCCCACAAAAACATAAATATTTTAAATACTTATAAAAGAAAAATAATAAATTTTTTGTAAAAATATAAAACTAAAACATGTCTCTATTTACAACTACACTTTAATGGGCATGAAGAACTGCTATCAAATCACTTACATTGAATTACATTTGCATTCACAGCCATAGCAAATACGTTCTTTACATCCTTTCATGTTCTTCATTGTTGTTACCAATGTTAATGGAAAAACATCTAATCCAGCTAATAAAATTTTCTTATTATTATATTTAAAAAATACTAATTACAAAAATGAAATAGATTCAGCTGGAGCTGTTAAAATTATTATGTTTTGTGTAGATCTTTTGATCACAAGTTCACATTTAGAAATAGTTCATAAGTTCGATGTAATGTGATCTCTGGGTGCTTGTGAACATCACTGATATGCTAGTGATCAATAATCTTCATTATAAACAGTGTTAAATTTAGCATTATTTAATTTTTTTCATTAAATGCAGAAATTCAACAGATAAGAAAACCATTTTAATCAAAAAAGGGATATGTGGCAACTTGTGGATCGTGTATCTCTGATGGCGGGATCTCAATTCTAAGCGCCGCTTTCATACCCCTCTCTACTGCTTCCTCAATCCTCTCGGTTGGCTTTGGAATTGTGTGCTGGAAGTGATAGAAGAACCCTCTCATTTGTTCAGTTGCCATTGTCTCCTTTGAATTGGAATTGCTTTTCTCAGCCACTTGGTCTCCAATCTTCACTGTTTCAGGCTGGACCAAGGGTTGAGCTAATAATCTCATTTCATTATTTCTGTTTTCTGATGTTTCAGGGTCATAGCTGACGTCAGATTCTGAATTATTTTCTTCTGAATTTCCAATTCTTTCATTATTTTTAGCTTCATCTTGATAATCAAGACTGTCATTTCCTTCACTTATGTCTTTATATTTTTCAATAGATTCTTCTTCAGCAGAATATTGTCGCGAATCTGGATTATTGTCTTCATCTTCATTGCTTTCCTCTTTTACACGTTTATCTCCTTCATATTTTTCTCTATCCTCTTCTTCCATCTTGTGATTTTGATAATAAACAACTTCACTGGGGTTATCATTTCTCTCTGTAATTTCTTTTTCATCTTCACTTACATCTTGCTGGTTATTTTCCTCTTTTCGATTGTAGCCCATCAAGTGCTTTAGTCTGATAATGATCTGGTCATGATATTTAGATTTGTTTATTTCATTTATTTCATCATCCTGTTGTTGTTGTTGTGGTTCTACTACTTCTTCCTCTTGACCAATTTTATCATTGCCTTCAGTTTCAGGCTGGTCGTTTTCATAGCCATCACTTTCCAAGTCTTCGTCAGGTACAACATCTTCCCCAAGATCAACCTCACCCTCAACTTGTTCCTTTTCAGGTCCATCTTCTTCTTTGTTTTCATCTTCCTGATATATGTTGTGATTACCCAGAAGTTCAGGATTTTCCAATGAAATTGATTCTTTATCATCTTCATACAAATTATTATCTTGATGATCTTTATGTACCTGGGATTCATCTTCATATTGATTAATGTCTTGAACAGAAACATGGCCAGGGTGTTCTAAATAAGAACCATGATCACGGTTGTCTGAATACAAACCATGGTCGGGGTTGTCAGAATAAGAACTATCATCACTGAAACAAAAGTTATGCAGTTATTGTTACTTGTAAACTTTAAAAAAAAAAAATTATTTTTGGATACTATAAAAATGTGAGGGAATATTTTGGTAAATTTAATCTTACTACTAATCAGTCATAAATATAGTAATCCTAATTGAAGTAATAATCCGGGAAAGGTAGCATTTTTCATTGGCTCAATGACAACAGTTAATTTAGAAAATAGACAGTTATATAAATCACACAGTCTCTGCCTCTTAGCCAAAAAAACAACAAATGCTGCTGCAGGAGTCATTTTTGTTTTCTTCCCTGATGACATGTGGCCAAGAGAGAGCAGTAGTAAAACAAATTAGTGTGATTCAGATTAGCCCAAAATTGTAAACCAAAATTATAAATAGTATAATTAACAAAATTATAAAGTATAATTTCATAAAAAAAAAAAAAAATTATAACAAGAACAATAATCATTCTACATGATGTACTTAACATTTGTTAATCAAATTTCTATACCACAATAGTATGTTTATTATACATACCAAGTTTCCTTAGTTTACTAGGTAACAAATATTCCAAGCATTAATTTTATTAAATTATTATATATATTATAATTATTATAATACCCGTTGTTACCTCTGTTGCAATAGTTGTTGAGCAGCTGCCAAGGTTTGTTTGTATATCTTAAGGTGTTGTTCCCTGGCCGCCTTTACTTCTGGAGTGAATGCTGGGTGGTTTTCTCCCCGCAATGCATTGCCTGCTATATGAAAACCTGAGCCATCATCCCAGTACTGCATCTGTCAACATATTTAAGGAATATACATAAACTTGAACACCTATCTAAGGTTTATTTAAGAACAAATATAGTAATGATATATTGTAACATTATTAGTGAAAATCATCTTATAAAATTAAGCTATTATTGAAAAATAGTGAAAATAAAAAGCCTAGACTTTGAGATGCAGAAAAACAAGATGCAGAAAACACAGAAAAACTAGCTAAGCACTCGAGAATTTTGTTTATTGCATTTTGGAGACTTCAGGCTTTTTATTTTCTCGTTTTTTCAATAAAATAATTTTGAGTTCTTACTCTTTTATATTAATAACATAAATATTTTTTGTAAAATTGAATATTCTTTAATTAAAAAGGTAATAGGATTTCATACGTACCTAAAGAAAATACCTATTTATATCGAAAATACTACAGAAAATGCTGATATGTATTTTAATTTAAAGCAACTCACCTTAACTATATGGCCATATGGATCAATGTAACTGTAGGATCCCCTAACTGAACCATCTCGTGACCTAGCCTCCATCCTTGACTGGTCTGGACCATGGAAACCAAAGACAACACGGCCAAGCTCATCTTGGCTATGGAATTGGGAGACCTCAAATCTGGTTAAACAAAGATACAGTTGTACTACCTTCAGTATTTAATTTTTTAGTAGGCATATCATACTCAATTTATTTTCAGTTAGCTTACTTAAAAATTCGTAATAGATTATTTTAATTTAAATATGAAAATAATTACTTTTAAAATTTATTTTCCATCCTACTTATAATAATAGATAATATGGGTGTTTTCAACAGTGGTATGATGCTTATGCCTGCATAATATAATAATGCTTATAGTAGATCACTTTATGCATGTTTTTTCCATTCTTAAAAATCTTCGCTCAAAAACCGCTTTGTCCCATCAGAATCCAAAACCTGTGAAATCCAAAACCACCTCTTGGAGTTTCTGATTCTCCTGGTGTGATCCAATGGTGGTAAAGTACTTTTCAGTATAGTCCCATTTGGGATCGTCAACTGCCCCTTATTCCATTCTTCTAATGAGCACTCCCAGAGGATATTCTTTCATCTGCTGGGTTCTTCAAAGATTCCCTCCCTTATTTTGTGATGCAACGAATAAGACTTGCACTGCCTCCTGATTGACTACGACCTACAATCTAGGTATTAAAGAAATTGTGTTTTACATTCTTTATTATAATTTATGAATTTAACTTTGCCATCCATTGTTTTTGTTTGGATTTTCATCCAGCACCCACAATAGTTAGGACAACAATACTTTTAAAAAATTATAATAAATTGCATCTTATAATTAGTTTAATGAGCCTAATGTTCTTATCTTCTTCATTATTATCTAATCCCAATCCCAGGACGATCAAAATCAAACTAATTCTCATATTCTTAATTAATTTCATTATTGCAATATAAAATTATATCAATGATTTCAATGATCATGTAATATCTAATAAAGTGACTTATCATAGTTACTTATAGAAACAATATCATATCTGAGTTTTTTGTGGAAAACAAAAATTTATAATAAATGTAACTAAATTAAAATTTTTTTTTTTTTACCCCCTAATTTTACAAAAACATGATACTATTGCTTTAATAAAGTATATTTAAAGCCTAATTAATTTAGTTTAGTTAATTTAGTTAATGTTGATGATAAAAGTGGCTTATACCCAAAAAATACAATAAAATAATCAGCATTTAGTCAATTGGTAATGGACAAGTATGAGCTGACATTTAGAAAATGTATAACAGTGTATTTTAGCATTTGACAGTGATATAGTATTATAAAATTTATAACAAGACTATCAATCATACAATTGAGAAATTATTTATGTTTTGAGAATGGGGCCCCAAAACGTCAACAATGTTGTAATGCAAAAAATAAATAGTTGTGGGAAAAATGGAAGATATATTGCTAATTAATCATTACAGTAGGGTTCCGATTAACCAAGTCGATGGGGACCAAGGTTAATCGAATAATTGGTTAATCGGAACCAATACCAACTGAAACCTTTATGTTATTTTAAAATAAAAACTACATATGTTTAAATACATAATTAAAACCCTAATAAATATTTAAAATCTTTTATTATAGTTTGTTTAAATGAACTCATATACATATACATACCCCCCCCCCCCCCCCCAGACCTGGCACCTTGGTTAATCGGAACCCTACTGTACTTAAAATAAAGTAAGCATATATTTTTTGCAATTGTTAGATGTATCCTCTTCACTTTGAATGGATATATGCCTAAATGCTGTTTTGTTATATTAATGTACCTTTCTTACCAGCCCCTAAAGACTGACTTACCCATCCTCTGGCATTGTGGATGCCGCTGAGTCAGGTTCTTCAGTTGGAGAAGGCACAACCACGAAGACTGGGTAAGACAAGCTGGGAAGAATTGGCTGGCTTCTGCAGTGTATAATCATCTGAAAATTTTAAAAATGTAGAATTAAATAATACCCAGTTTATATTTGAGCCACTTAAAACCAAAGTGGTGTAAGCCATAATTTTAAATGTATTGCCCAATCTACTTTTGTTATATAACGTATTTAGGCCTGCTCTCTATGGGGATAATGATAAATTTTTTATTTAAAAACTTTTTCATTAAATACCTAGTCCATTGCCCAAGGAAACATTTCAGCTAATAAAAGTGGGAAATTCAACATTAAGATCCACAGCACTTTGGCTTTAAAGAGCTCATTTTCGTACATATGTTAGACAACTTTCCGTTTTAAAAATAATTTTTTGGCTATGTCTAAAAAACTATTTGAGCTAGAAAGTTGGAATAGGTGTCATCTTTTCCATCCTTTCATGCTCTTTGTTTTGGTATACTACATGAATATATTCTAATATTAAAATATATAAAAAACAAAAAAAAACTTATTTTTTTTTAATGTTGAAAATTATTTTTGCATATTACAAAAAATATTTAATCTAGAAAGCTGAAACAGGAGTTATCCTTTTCACATTTCTGTACTCTTTCCTTTGTTATATTACATGACCATATTAAAAAAATATTTAAAAAAAAAAAAAACTAAAATCTTCTTTTTTTGAATTTTGAAAAGCTACTCTTTTGGATTTTTTTTTTAATATGTGTTTATCAAGCATATGGTGACAAATGGTGTGCTAAATTTCAAAGTGGTCAAATGATAAAAAATTGTGATTAGAACGTCATTTCTTTCAGATCATTATAAGCCAACATTTTTACTTTCTCTTACCTATGTATGAAATATATAGTAAGGGAAAGTATTGCGATCGTGACAAATTTCGACTTCTGGTTTTCAATGGATATAACCTTAAAGTTTTGGGGTCCCATGAGTCTAAATAACCAAGTCCCGCGAAATGGTCTGTATCTGTGCCTGGTTTTATTTAATGATTTTTGTTTAATTTTTACGATTTTTCGATTTTCTCAAAAACGGCTGTAACGATTTTGGTTAAACTCTGTATTTGACGTACGTATATGTCCACGATGCGACAGCCAAAATTTCAAAAAAATTTGTCAAACGGAGGGGGCACTTTATTCTGTAAAATTTGTCTGATTTTCAGGTATTTTTTATTTGCTCAAAAACGGCTGTAACGATGTTGATGAAACTGGGTATTTGATATATGTAAATGCCAAAGATTTGACAGCCGAAATTTCATCAAAATTGGTTAAACGGAGGGGGTACTTTATTTAATGATTTTGGTTTAAGTTTTACTTTTTTTTCGATTTTCTCAAAAACGGCTCTAACGATTTTGATTAAACTCGGTATTTATATGTAAATGCCAAAGATTTGACAGCCAGAATTTCATCAAAATTGGTCAAACGGAGGTGGCAAAACTTCAGATCCCGTATTATCACTGATGAAAATAAAACCTTTTATTTAACAATAAAAATTTTTATTTTACTTTACAGAGTAAATACGTGATGCTTAAATAATTTAAAGCATTTAAGGTGTGAAAAAAAAAAAAGAGACAAACTTTACTACGAGTCTTAAATACAACTCCTATCGATTCACTTTCACGATATATTTACAAAAAGAAAATCGCTGTAAAAAACAACCAAGCAGTAAAAAAACCTCGACTGTTGATGAAATTAGGTCCCTTAAAAAATAAATAAGCAATAATGAATCGAAAAATACTTTCAGAATTTTGCATTTCAGATATATTATAACTTATGGAGTTATACTAATATAAGCATATAAATGCGGAAAAGTGTGGCGTTTACATATTATCAAAACACATCGATTTCTAATTTAAGTAAGTTCGTAAGTGAAAGTTGTGTGTTGCGCGCAGCGCACTAGATTTTTTATCTTGTGATCCATTGATTCTCCACATTGAAATTTATCATGGAATAACGTATATTTAGAAATGTAGAAAGAAAGAACACATAATGCCGAAAAAGATAACACCTGTTCAAGCTTCCTAGCTCAAATAGTTTTATAAATACAGCCCAAAAACTATCGTTTATACGTAACGGTTTTGCTTTTTTTTTATAACTCTATAAAATTACTTTCTAAAAGATTGTTTGTCCAAATCATCTAAAATTTCGTGTTTTTCTTTACATTGATGCATACAACAAATAACCCAAAAATTATCAAAATCCAAGACCTTCAATCCAAATCCAAGATAACCTTAACGTGTTGTTGAATTAATTTAGAGAAGCATAGTAAAAAACGGAAAATTAGTAAAAATTCGTTGTGATCGGTCTATCAAAAGAAATATGATAGAGGTTGACAACTTCAAGTTTTATACAAACAAGTAGTATTAGTAATTATTTTTATTTAATAGCGATTAACACGTTTTTGTTACTTATTCTTGATAACTTACAATGTATAACTCTCCCATTTACATAACATTGTCAATCATTAACGGTCTTTAAAGTTAATTTTAATTGTAGAATTAGTATTCCTATAAACTACATCTTTCTACAGAAGATTTTCTCTTGATTAATCATTTACTCATTGAGATGTTCTCTAAAGGATAAAATTCAAGTAGTTAAAAAAACGAAGTAAATTCCTGGATCTGTCACTGAAATGCTCTTAGGCATTAGGACAGATCCCTTGGAATAAAACCTGTGGAAGGAAGGTTTTCCTTGCTTGAAAACACGTCCTTGAGTGGAAATATTTTTAAATTTCCAGTATGGGGGGGCCTGGGGAGGAAAAGCTAAGAACAGGTTCCACAATACACTGGAGATAGCTCCACTTGTTAAAATACCATCCTTTTGCCAAACCGGCTCCTCCAGCTTCTGCTCTCAAAATGGCCTTCGATGTTTATATATGGGCTTGGATTGAAAAAAATAAAGGAAACATTTTCTTTCAAAACAGCCTTCTTGTACAAAAGCTTTTGGTAAATTAGAGATGAGAGGTAGGGTCGCGTCAAATAACCAATGCTGTTAATGATATTGGTCATGGGTAGCATTTATAATCGTATGGGGATGCTAATCCACTTTATTTTCATTTTTTATCTGGGCGTCTGCTGTTAATATTCGGACAATATTTTAAAACATATAACAATCGAATATTTTAGGTTTTTAAATGTTTAAGGAAAGGAGAGGAACGAAACCAAATTCGAATACACCCCAAAGCAAACATAAAACAATGAATTATTTTCTTTCAGAAAATTTAGGACTGAAATTTCTGTTTCAATGTCTCCTTAAGCAAATTTGATACGTAACAAAAGACCTTTCAATTTTTGTGTCAAGCTAGGGGCAGTATTGAAATTATGGTCAAGATTAGAGCGTCGATTTTTTTGACTAATCAATGCCAGGTATCGTCCGGGTATTGAAATTTTCCGGATAATCGACACAATGATAAACTAGGTTAAATTAGAATTGGGGGAAAAATGAAAAAAAAACAAAAAAAAAAACAGGAAATAAATAACATATTTCTATTTAAACGATAAAACTTATTTAAGTAATTATATTTCAAAAATATAAAGTAAAACATAAATTCGAAAAACTATTCTAGTGAAATCATTATAAATGAACCCAACATATGAATTCAAAGAATTCTAGTTCAGATCCTGAACTACAAAAACTATAAATAAGAATTAGAAGATTCTGAATTCAGATTGCATATGTTCCTAAAGTACAGTTTCTATAATATATCATTCATGTTTGGGCAAAAGGGATTGTCATAAAAAAAAAAAAAAAAAAAAAAAAAAAAAAAAAAAAAAAAAAAAAAAAAAAATGAATCGTCTTCTTAAAATTCATAATTGACCATAATTTATTTGTTATTCATAATTTATTACAGTCTCTGTTTAAAGAATATAGTTTCATTTATTATTCTGGAATAAAAAAAAAACAATAAAAAATAATTTATAATAGTTTTTAATAGCTTGGAAAATCGTTGTTTAAGCTTCACTTTCGATGACTTATGTGCTTTGGCCCAAACACCAGTGATATATTTGTATTCTTACTTACTTGTTTGTTTAACGTTCATTTATGATACTAAGGCAAATCGGACGATACTACATTGGGAGTCCGAAATTTTGCCAATCCAGGTATAATTAGGATAGGGATCTTTAACGAGTACCTGACATCTAGGTACAAGCTCGGGACCTCCATTTTACGTCCTATCCGAGGGACGGCATAGCCAAGGATTTACTCCCATTAAAAAATCCTAGGGCCACCGCGGGCCGGAAACCTACGACCTATAGTTTTGTTGGTTCCATGCTAACCACTACAACACAGTATTTGTATTCTATACTATGTAATAAATATTTAAAATAAAATTAAGGTTTAATCTTTTAACTTCCAGGAACAGAAATGGATTGTTCTTGTAAAATCGGATCAGACATTATTAAGTTTTAGTAAACCTTATTTATTTATCAACTTGAGAAAATGTATACCCAAACCGGACCGGTTAACTGACGTCCGGATAGTCGTTGTTTACTGTACTTTCCATCATATTGTTACATTGGAAGCCTTACTTATTGTGCTTTTATGTGATCAGATGCACATAGCTGTGATATTTACTTCTTGCGTAATCTATCCTTAGTTATATTCTGAGTTCGGGGAATCGAAGGTTAGTTGAGAATTCGTCATTTATCGATGACATTTTTTTATCATTTTTCTTCTTACAAGATTTTTTTGAGGAGCATTGTTTTTACAACATGAATAGACAGAATTGTATTCTGAAATCAGAATAATATTTTCGCAAGAGATAGTTGTTTCTAGTCCGTTTAATAAATGTAGACAATCAAATAATTAAGTGATTAGTTGGGAAATGTGTGCAACGATTGGAAAGACTAATCACCGCCATCTATAGCGAATTAGAGGATCCAGACCGCGTAATGATGCGATAAGTCGCAATGTTCCCTCAACAGCGCCTTGGGATCATCCTTATAACATTGTTATCCTTACAACAGCCGGAGAGATTAGCCTTTGTTTGCCATCATCAAATCCTGTCACTCCGTTACAAAGCACTTAATGGTCTACTTAAGCCTTAAAAAAAACAAGAGATTACAGAAGACAGACAAAGGGACGGTGGGTGCAGTCCACAATGGTCGCGTGGGAGGGCTTTGTGCCTACAATCGCTGCCCTTACTATTAAGGCTCTTGCCGTACTTCCAGCTGAGTCAGGAACTGTTGATGTCATTATTAGCCACGTTCAGTATTGCTCAACATTGTGTTTCTTAAAATATATACTGTTTTTTTCCATAATAACGAATCACGACATAATTTGGATAACGTTTTCCTCTGAATCTTATGCAATGCCAACTTATAATCGGAGCCCGGAAGCATGGTCTATCGTCACGAAAAAATCGGGTTTTTGGAAAGAGCTTGTTTGAGGTTATGTTCCAAATACAATGTTTAGAACCTGTTTCACTATTCCACAAAAATAGTAAAAAAGGTTTCTCCCTTATTTTAATATAAAAATTGAATTTTATTCATTTAACATTAACTATTTAGCGGATTTGTGTCATTTTCTCTTGAATAAGTGATTAAAAGTTATTGAAATAAAAAATATAATCTTCCTTCATCCTTTTTGATATATCTAAACTTTATCTACAGTCTAAAGACACTAGTTGCTCAATTACCTTAAGTGTGATATCTTACCATTGATTTTACAGTTCTGAACCTATCCATAAAATAGCGAATCAAATTTTACGTCTACTGTGTGACAGTATTATATTAAAAGCGTTATCTTCACTTTTACGTGAATTTATCAATTTGCAGAACAATTACAATATACTTAATCACCATTGCAACACTCAGTTACCAAAATTTAATTTACTGTGTCTGATCAGATTAAGTATTTCATTAACAGGATAAATTTTCAAATCATTATATAACATTACCTGCCGGGTTTTCAAATAATGTTAAATTAGTTAACTTAATAAACATCCCTACAACTCATATATTTATCCTTCAATACAAAAAAATGCTAGAACTATCCAATGAAAATACTCCAATATCCTTCGAATTGACTCCTGTTCCATTGTTCCACTTTTGTATTAATTGTCGAAAAATGAAAGTGTGCTAAGTGTGAACAATTAGTTCACACATAATTGTTTAGATTTTGAGTTACTTAGTGCTGCGGTGCGGCTAAATGTGACCAGACCTTTAGGCGTACTTTAAATTCTTTAAAAATTAAGAAAGCCAACATCTACTTAGGAGTTTTTCCCGACAGTTCACCAAACAAAGACAGTATTACTTAATATCAGGGCAAAAGTATTGTTACTTCCGAATTTAACAAGCAAAAACAAATGAACAAACAAAAATTTATTTTTTTTTAACAACTTGGTATAAAATTAAAAAAAATTTTTTGTTTTGAGACTCAAATTCACATAAGAAATAAGACGCGATGTTAGCTTGCTATGTTACTACTAAAATTTTTTTGAATAGGATCAATAACGAATTTGAGCATGGGTCATAAATCATAGTATAAACCTAGAAATCATAATTTATCCATTATCAGCTATAAATGCATGAAAAAAAGCCTCAAAAATTCATAATGATTTGTTAAATAAATAATAATCTTAAAAAAATAATTGTATAATCTTTTATTTAAAATGGGCCTCTATAAGAGATAATATACAGAGCCCGTTTTAACAATTTTAGAATGCACTGATACTACGAAAAATCGTTGGTTTCATAATTCTCTTTATTTTTCCTTATTATTTTTTATATAGCATAATAAAAATGTTGTAAATAAATTCGTTATAAATTACGATCTGAAATGGACTAGACATCGTAAAAGCAGATGTAAGCGACCAGCCGTGATCTTGACCGCCCGGCCTTCACAATTACATAAGGGGAAGGTGGTTACTCAAGAATATACCCGACCCCGCTAAGGTCTTTTCTCTCGGTTCCTGGATGTTACCTGTGGTCAGGTTTTATATAAAAAACGTTCATCTCTTTTCTTCTGTTTCTATCAGTAAGCGAGTATTTATATTTTCCTTTAATGGTGATGTGTATCAGAAAAGTATTCAGACGATGCCGTAAAATGCTGACCAATAATCTTCCGGAAAAGAAGGTATCATCGTAACTTTCAAAGTTAGAAATAATAATTGAGTGCTCATAATGGGAAATTTCTTTACATGCCTTTTCATGACGTTATTTGGTCTATATTTTATAATTATAGCAATTAATTCATTTATTAAGTTGAAAATATCAATAAAAAAAAAAATAATCAAAAATGTAACATGAAACAAAAACAAAAACAAAACAAGATCATATGATTCAAATGAGTTCTAGACTTTTTGTTGGAAGATTTAGAACAACCTGTTTTGTGTACTTGTTGTTTATGACAGCACTAGAACTTTCTACGCTTGTCGAGAACTTCTGGAATTTTCTGATTCAGATGGACTGGAGAGTTAGAGCGGATTCACACTATCGCTCCGCTCCCGCTCCACTCCCGGTCCGCTCTCGGTATAGTAAAATATTTTAAAGAGAAATAGACAGAGAATTCCACTATCGGTACCGCTCCGGTCTCGCTCCACTCCCGGTCCGCTCTCGCTCTACCCCATTCACACTATCGCTCCGCTCCCGCTCCGCTCCCGGTCCACTCTCGCTCCGCTTCCGCTCCATTCCCGGTCCGCTCTCCTAAAGTCTTTTCATATTCACATTTTATAATTTTACACCGTTCACGATTGAAGCCATTAATAATCGAAGCCGTCTGTATTTGGATTTTAATTAATAATTAACTTTCAGTTATTAAAGTATTTATTTATTCATCAATTTGATGGGCAAAAAAAGTTCAACTTTAGAATATATATATATATGATAATTATAAATTAACTTAATTAATGGTGATGAAATAATTTAATTTTTTTCCCGAATGTATTCGAATACGCTTGATTTGATTAAAAAAAATCACCAACAATACGCGTGGTTTTTCCACGAGAAAAATTCATGTTATGTTTGAGATATATTATGCAATGAATTAATGTACTCGTAAAAAACGGTCACCGATTTATTTATTGACTACATACTCATAGCTATTATAAAATAACGTTCAAATTGACGTTCAATCATTAAGAAAAAATATATTAAAGCAAAAAATTATTAAAATATGAATCAGGAAAAGAAGATTTCATTTACCGATTTCAAGCGTATTCGAATACATTCGGAAAAAATTTAAATTTTTTCTTCACCATCAATTAAAATTTTTTATAATTATTATTAATAATTATCATTGTGTTGCAATATATTCTTCTTATTACATGTTTTGATAATATTATCTTCTTCATCAAGAAAAGTACACTTAACAGAATTGAATTTTTTTTTGGCCTTAAAATTGTTGAATAAATACTTTAATAACTGAAAGTTAATCATTAATTAAAATCCGAATACAGGCAACTTCGATTATTAATGGCTTTAATAGCTTAAAACTTTCAAAAGTGAACGGTGTAAAATTATATAATGTGAATAAGTAAGACATTAGGAGAGCGGACCGGGAGTGAAGCGGGAGCGGAGCGATAGTGTGAATGGGGTAGAGCGAGAGCGGACCGGGAGCGGAGCGAGAGTCGAGCGGGAGCGAAACCGATAGTGTGAAGAGGTCCTTAGTCTTGTTTTGAATCATATAGTTTGTGTTACAAGTTGATGTTTTTTTGTAATCTTAGTAATTTGAGTTGTTATTGCGTGCCTGTGTCGTACTATGTCGTACTTACCTGTGTCGTACTTTTCATGGTGCCTGTGTGGTAGTACCATTTTTTAATAAAAATTATTTAAACCCACATTAGTGTTACAATATTTTACTTTATTATCCATATTAAATATGGAAAAATACATAAATATGTACCTATTTAATTTATCTTACAGAAAATTAATCTTCCCATTTTCTCTTACGATTATTTATCCAGATTTAGACCTCTTGATATTAGCGATATACCTATAACACTTGAAGAATGTACATTAAATTGTAAACAGCAATCAACGTCGTAAAGTTGTGGTCACCTGTGGTATAGCGGTTAGCATGGCAACCAGCAATACTAAAGGTCGCAGGTTCGCGTCCCTTGGGGGCCCTAGGATTTTTTAATGGGAGTAAAAAATCCTTGGCTATGCTGTCCCTCGGATTGGACGTAAAATGGAGGGCCCGAGCCTGTACGTTTCAGGTACTCGTTAAAGATCCCTGTCCTAATTATACCTGGACAAATTTAGGACTCCCACTGTAGCATCGTCCGATTAACCCTTAATGCCATAAAGTGATGTTAAACAAACAACACTAAAACAATAATTTTCAAATTTCCTTCTGATCACTGAATTAAAGCATTTTAACTCTTATGATTCTGAAATAAATTATTCCTGCTATGTCAGTCTATCATGGGTTTTTATGGGTAATATTTTCGTCTAGGAGGGGTAGGCTGGTAAAATTCTGTTGAACGGGGGTGTGGGTCGAGGTATTCCGGCTATGTAAGGTCAAATTAATTTTAATTTTGTTTGGTACCCCTTCCTAAAAAAAAAAAATTTACTTATTGGCATGAGTATTATCTATATAAATAAAGATGAAATTATGTTTCTTTGTTAATTTGTTTGTTCTTTATAGAAATCCGTTTGTCATAAAATCTCCAAATTTTGCTCTGTGGTTCTTTGATAGCAGGTGCGAACACCTGTCCATAATAAAATTGCATAATTTCAGCCGATCTTCAGCTGACATTCTTTTCTTTCTCGGTTCTCTTCAAAAACCGTTTTGATCTCGCTTTACATTGGTTTTTACGAAATCGACCGTTTGAGTCGATAAAAGTCGCACTTTATAGATTTAAAAAATGAAATACAGCTAATTTTTATAAATGTAATATAAAACTTATTGATATTAAAATATTTGTTTACATAATACTTGATAAGTACAGTGGTACTAGTTTCCCTATGTTACTTCTGGGACAAACCTGGGCGCCGCTTAGTATGACCCCGATCCCCACTAAAAAGAACGCGTTTTGGGGTTTATTTATCTCCGATCCCCGACCGTAGCGAGCGGGAGTCTAAATATGGGACCTAATAAACCTAATCAAGGCCTTTTTTAATTGAAAAGGACGCGATGAGAGTCCCCTTAACTCACGGTAATATAATCTACCGAAATAGGCCACGCCACGAAGCGACGCAGGGAAATCTTTACCAGTATAATAAATAAAAGGAAATTTATTTACTTTGTAGTTATGGATTCTCATATTCTAGGGGGGGTGGGGCAACATTCCTCCAAGTTGCTACGAGAGATTCCATTAAAAATGCGATTTGTTCATTGTTTTGAAAAATAGGCAGCGGATCAAATATCTATATAAAAAAAAGTGTAATTCTGTTTGTTTGTTCTTTATAGAAATCCATACCATTTTTCCTAAATTCTCAAAATTTCGCTCAGTGGTTCTTTCAGACCAGGTGCGAACACCTGTCCATATTAAAATTGCATAACTTCAGCCGATCTTCAGCTGATATTTTTTATTGTTATAAAAATCATAATGATCTCGCTTTACAATGTTTTTTTACGAACGACTGTTTCTTCAGAAAAATGAAATTAAATTCTCCATGTGAAACCGGGATATACAGCTATAACCTATGTTTATAAAGATGAAATTTTGTTTGTTCTTTATAGAAATCCATATCGTTTGTCCTAAATTCTCCAAATTTCGCTCAGGGGTTCTTTCATACCAGATGCAAACACCTGTCCATATTAAAATTGCATAACTTCCGCCAATCTCTGGGTATATTCTTTATTGTTATAAAAATCGTTTTGATCTCGCTTTACGAAATTGACCATTTAAGTCGATAAAAGTCTCAGTTTATGGATTTAAAAAATGAAATTCTTCGGGTGAAACCGGTATATACAGCTAGTTTTACATATTGTTTAGTTACGGATTCAGACATTCTATTGAGGCTTGTGGCACATTAAGATATTTTAGTCCGATTTTCATTTCTTTTTTTTATTTGTATAGTTTCCTTTTCCGACTTACCTGAACTGAATTGAGATATAAATAATCATTAAAGCCATACTTAATAACAGTTAAGAAAAACCTAGAGGTCATATGGCCAGTTACTAGATACTGTTTTGTTCACTTCTGGGCGTGACCTTTATGGAGCCATTTAGTTGGCTGAAAACCACCCCTGCTAGGGGGGGGGGGGTTACCTTTACGATATGTTTATCCCATTAGAGCGAGCGAAGCGTGCGATAGGTGAATGCAGCGATTTAATAAAGCTAATTACAAATCGTATTAACGAAAAAGCAACGCAATGGGTGCTAAGAAATGTCAGTCACGTGACTTGTTAAAATAGACCATGCCCAAAAAGGACATAGTAGTGTTAACGATCATTAAGTTACTCCAGTAAAAAAACAAAACATTTTCGCGCATTATATTATCCCTGAATATTCCCAAGGTAACTTAAAATGTTCAGACTGTATTTTTTTTTTTTTTTTAAGAAGACCACAGTAATTACCCTGTTCAAAGAATCCTATCTTAGACAGTAAATAGCATTTCCGAGAGCTCCTTCAAGAACTGGAGCACCCTTGCAGGAGCAGAGGGTACCGCCCCACAACTGGTACAAGTCGGCTGCTAGGTTCTGGGAAGTAGCAGTCCCCTACTAACTGCTAACTGCTCCCTTCCTGCTATTTGCCAATCCCGGCTACCGCTCGCCAATTGTTCGCCGTCATCCTCTACTCCCGTCCTCCTGCATCATAATAGTGTGTCATTACAATCTTTAAATGTTCTAAATGATGTTTTGGTTCTCACGAACATTTGTGCTTTCGGACACAGAGGCCATGCATGCATTTCTTATACATTTTATAACAACTGATTTCCATTTATTACTCCGTGTATTTTTTCGTTCTCTTTCTTTTCACATTTTATACACATTTTACCTGTCAACAAGATGCTGACTAACAACCAGTAAATGTCATAAGAATAGAAGAAATAACGAGATGTCAGGTATGGGGAAGGAAAGTACCCAGCAGCGCCTCCTTCCTGGCTTGATTCAATTACCATGGTTGTTTACGTGTGGAGATCTCTCCTCTATGCCCTTCAGTTAGTCTTCTTATATTCTGGGTTCTGTAAGCCATATCTCTTAATAAACAACCAACAAGTCGAAACAATCAGCCGCGGAAGGGGTGCCGCTGGGTACTGCTTTTCCTGTAGCCTATCAAGCCATTTTGTTTTGTTGAAATATATATGTATGCTAGCACATCTGCTGATTGTTAATGGTTGTAATTAACATGGGCGGATTAAATAATAAATCTGAAAAAAAAATCGAAACAATCAAGTTTAAAAAAAGGTTGTAAAATTTCGTTATGCGTTTGTCAACTATTTTGTTAGTAAGGATCAGATTTATGTTTTTTTTACAGTGTGATAATAAGCGCAATAGGTCGTCTTTTTTAGATATATGTACTAGATTTCTGAAGAATTTGTCCACATGGGCAGAAATAATTATGTGTAAATTAAATGTTTTATGTTAAAATTTTAATGATGTACACTTATCTCCCGCGTCACCAAAATAGGCTGAATAGATACTCTTGCTAAGTCTATGGCAGTAATAGTTTCCTAACCAGTACGATTACTAAAATTCCAACGTTAAAACTAATTACTCTACACTTATAAAATTGTTTTAAATGTAGGGGAGAGAGGGGTTGGTTGGCAACAGTTTTTACTTTTTTGATTGTTGAGTCGTTCCTGTTAATATAATCCCAATAGGGCTGATACCACTCTAAACTCTAATGTATTAGAGTACTTCAAGTATTTTTTTCACCACATAATATTTAATACTAAGATTATAGAAAATTGAAGAATTCGTCAATCCAGAGTATGCCAATTAACCCCCTATGTGGGGCAGGCTGGCCTAGAAGGTAGGTTAGTTAAGCCATCTCATTCAAGTACTGCCTGACACATATTATTGTTATTAAAAGCTGCACTATAATAATATAATAATTTTGAATCTACAATATAATAATTTTGAATCGGTTTTAACCAGCTTTTAAGGGAAAATAGAATGACAATAGAAGGAGATAGAAGTTTAGACTGTCGTCACTGTCTGCATAAGAAAAATTGCTCTCATCCTCCTTGCTGTAACTAAAGACAATTGGTAGTTTCACCTTTGTTTATGTTTACCTTGCTTTTGTGAATTGCTACTGCACCAACAAACCCCAGTTGAAGAGAGCCTACTAACCCCACAGGAGATATAATATGAAAGATGGCTGCCAGGACAGGAGGGAACAATCAAACAAGAAACTGGTTAGCCGAAAGGTTAGGTTTTTCAAAGGAGTTTTTTAAACCAAATTTACTGAACATATAAAAATTTACTTACATGTTGTAAAATCAATCAATGAAGCACACTCTTCTCTACACTGTTAGCATCGGATTGAAAACTCAAGACAAGACTCCCGAGGTCGAGCGGGTCACATGGTACCATGGTGGGGCCTTCACAACAGGTGTGAAGGAAACTATAAGCCAATGCCAACCTGCCCCCTATGCCAACCAACCCCGCTCTCCCCTATAATTTATTCTATTGTATAAATGTATAATATAATAAATAATAATGTAAAAACTTCTATTCTTATAAATGTATTGTTAAATGTTTTCCGAACGCCAAAACGTCTTATAAATAAAAAAATGTATTATTGAGACTAATCTGGTCCCCTTCTTGGTATCCTGTAATTACTCTATTTAAAAAAATAAAATTTATATAGCACAAGGTTTTCATATTGAACTCCAATTTTAAAATCCCTAAAATGTTTCGTGACCCTGCTAAATAGCTGATTATCTCATTTTATAAAACTAATAACAAACGAAGTAACATTACATAACTACAATATCTTCGATTCAATATTTTAAGGTAAGAGATTGTTTACAGCGCGGATTTCCATTAACTTAACCCCGATTAAATTAAGATGTACCAAACTCCCGGATATGAAGAAAATTTAAAAAACTAAATCTCTATAAATAATGTTCAGAAGCACAGCGGTAGTCTCTTGAAATTGAGAGGTGTCAGTATAAATGCTTCTGGAAAGTTGATAATATCTTTGGTCTGTCAGTGTCCATCCAACTGGCATTTGATCAAGATTAGCCGCTAGAGTACAACCTGCAAATTGGATAATTAACTAATGAGTAGGTTGATTGATTATGCTGGCATTCGCTACCAGCCCATCACTTTTCATGTAGCTATTAATAAAACTACATCAGACGGTATTTGCATGGTTGATTAAAGAGAAGCAGTTTACATTTAACACATCTTATACTCTTTAATAATGATTTGGCGAAGTGGAAGAAGACCACAACATGAGATTAAGTGCAGTTCTTATTCGTACACCAGAATCTTTTAACTAATTCGAAGTATTGTAGGTATATTACTGTGGTGTAAGTAAAAAAATGAGCCTTATTCTAAAACAATTTAATTTCTTACCGCCTATTCTAAAACAATTTATGTTGCATCTTCGTTTTCTCAAAGAACCAACATGGATAAGAGAATTTAACAGACTTGGTTTTTATCCGAGAAGTTTAACTCACAAAGTAGTTTCGCATTTTTTAGGGATCTTTTTTAAATTTTATTTCTGTAACCCGGAGGTAAACAACACCATCTCAGATTTTTCGATTGGTTTCATTACTTTTCAGAACTTTGAGTTATTAATTTTTTCTTTTACTTATAAAGAATGCATGTTTAACGTTTTACACATTTTTATTACCGTTTATTATTAATTGGTATTTCAGTGTAAATAAGTATTTATCATGGTATTTTCATTTCCCAGTAGATTTGGTCTCCAGGGAAGATAGACCATCATCCACCCCCATTATGGGGAGGGCGGGCTACACGAGGCAACATTTGTTGTAGAATATTGTGAATGAGCTTTTTCCAATTAATAATTATACAATAGAAATTGTAAATATTGCAGAAGTAGCAACTTTTTATGATTATTATAAGATTTTATTGGTCCTCATGCAATAAAGGTTTTCTTCATTTACTATTTATTCACTAATATATGACTATAATGATTTATTTAGTAAAATGTACTAGATCCGTTTTAGAAAATGTATGACACCGTTTGCTTGACGAAGTCTTCTCATCCCTGAGTAAAGAAACATGTTATTGCTAATACTCTGAAGGATTATGCCGAAGATATCAGATGTCTCGCATATCTTAATAAGCTGATATTATTGAGTGACCGAGTCCACGCAGGTCCTGCACGCTTATCTGTTAGTATATATTTTCCTTCGCCGATGGAACCGGTATGCTTATAAGCAACAGACAAGGTTCGCTTTATTTGCATAGAAGTGGTCCAGATCATAATAAACAAGGATTACACGTTTTGTTTTGTTTTCAGTTTCGATGGAATGTTTCAAAATATGCTTTAGAAACGTTCGGTTTTAAATAATTTACAAGATACATTCATTTTTGTTATTTATAATTAATAACGATCTATCAATTTTGTCAGTATTTATTAGTTTGAACACGTTCGAAGGTTAGAGTGAAACGAATAAATGACAAACAAAAAAATAATAAAAAGGTTTTTTAAGCGATATAGCTTTTTCTTCATGTTTTTTCTAACGACTATATGGTATTTTTCCCGGACGCCAGGATTTTGAAATCAGCAACACGTCAGCTCGCTTGTCCACCAAGTGCTCTCTTCGTGGCTAACAACGGTATGAATCCTGAGGTTCCCACCCTGATCAGTAAATTTACCTAAAGTTGCCTTTACACTATGCAAGCCTCACCCACGAACCTTTCCGTACCAGTGTTCTGCCAATGATGTCTGACCGCACCGTTCTGGCTTTTGCTCTCTTATTATGGATATAAGTAATCTCAGAAAAATGCTAAAAGAAGTCTAGAAGCTAATCTTAACTAACTCAAATCGACACTAGCTTTATCTCCGAACCAGCGGGCGAACAGAAAAAGAACCTCTTCTAGTTCGTGTCATATTTAGATTAGACGAACAGTGTTCGGGACACGCTGTTTGAGGGTGAAGTTCGCACAGTGTAAAGGCACCTTAAGGTTTAGAGGTTGTTTGACCTCTAGAATGACCACCCCACCCAAGTAGTATGAAAAACGTTCATTTCAAGATTTTGGATCCACAAGAGAGGATTAAGTTTAAACTTTAACATTATTTTTTGCCGTTTTATTTTGCTTTTGAACTTTTCGAGCCGATCAAACATTTTTTATTAAAAAAGTAAAATTTTAACTTAATTTCTAAAACAATGTAAGAATATATAAATATTTGCAATATTTATAATATATGCACGGATTAACGAGAGAGGTTATTTATAATACAAGAGAGAGAGGTTGTTTATATTACGTTATATTATAATATGTTCAGTCGAGTCACGGCACTTGGTAGCGACCCTTTTCGTTGTGTCCACGACGTCGTATAATTTCCTAAATCTTGAGAAAAAGGAATCGAATGAAATTAGAAGACTGGCCAAAACAGCGTCTGTCACCTGCCTCGACGAATTCGGCAAACTCTGGTACCAGGTTTTATTTTGGACTTTCTTTAAATACAGATTCTTCCATGAAAATACGTTTTATCACTCTCTCTCTCTCTCGTTCAGATTCATTAAGTTCAGTTAATTATTTTCATTTATTATTAATTAATAAGATTAATCAGATTAATGCTTCCTTATTTTTTACCTATTATTTTATTTTTGTATTTTTTTCTTCTTCTTATCAGAGTTAATATTTTAATTTTTGTTTTATTATTTACATTTAGTTTATTTTATTGTTCTCATCATCGTTTTTCTTTATTTTAAATATTTCTACTTATTTTCACTTGTAAATATTATTGTGTAAATATATTCTTATATGGCAATTATTACCATCATTATTATCTTTTTTTTCTTCTTTATTAACTGTTTTTTTTTTTTTTTTTTGTTTTTTTTTGGGACTTCAAGGCCCTATACTGCCCATACTAACACCCATGGCACTGGGTGATACTTCTTCTACGAAAGAAAAACACCACCCAGGGCGGGACTCGAACCCGCAACTCCGGCATGGGAGTACGGCGCTTTACCGCACAGCCACACCGGGCCCCATTCTTTATTAACTTATTTATTACTAGTACAAGGTTGAAATCAATATAACTTGTGCCACCTGAAAATAAAACCGGCAATACAGCGTAAGGTGATTTCAATCATAAATAATAAAAATTGAGCTCCGAACGCAACATGAACTATAATCCTAAGTAAATATGGATAACATTTGGTTGGTTTCTCAAGTTACAGGATATTATTTGTTTAGCTCTTTAGAGCTTAAGATTCTGATCAATATGTTTTAGAGAATGATAAAAAAAATAGGGTTCTTCAACAGGATAAGTTGATAGTGCCTCTGTATTGTTTATTATTTTTTTTTTTTTCATGCTTTTCTTCAGAGAAATAAGATTTGCATAGTAAAGATGATACTAAGATAAACCTGTCGATTGTGAGACAATGATCCGTTCCTCTTCGACCGTTACGGCGACGTTGCATGGATGAGGTTAGGTATCGGCTTGATGATCAATTGGGCCGTGACTTATCAGACCGCAGTACGTTCATCGGATCATCCAGAACATATCCATCTCCATGAAAGGCGTCAACATTTCTATCGGATAATTTATTTTTGACGGTGTGTTCAATAAAAAGATATTCGGTCCACTTTTCCTGTTATCAGTTGTATCGACCTAACAATGCATGTCTTCCGGGAGACGATGGCGGAGCTATAAATAGCCAATTTATTTATTTATCTATTAAATTAATTTATAATTTATTGCCAAAAAATATTGAGGGGAGCAAATTTTCAAGGTTTAATGAAAACTTGGAGATTTTTTTTTTTTACGGGTATATGGAAATTTGGGAATGTCATATTTTTGTGGAATCAAAATTCTATGGAACTTGGCAATCAGAGATCATTTTTCTACTTCCATAAGTCGTTCTTGTGTGCTTCCTTTAAATTTCTCATACCAGAATTAAAGAATCATACCGATCTGTGTAATTTGCCATAATAAAAATACAATATACCCAAACAAAAAAAAAAAAATCTTTTTTCATGTCTCTTGTCAACACCTTATTTGAGTAGGTAATGATCAAAAGTATCGCTTTCTGGAAAATAGTCCACTACGCGAATTCACTGATTTGACCTAATAGTAATTCCGGTTCTAATAGTAATTTTGGATATAGAATAGGATTGAATTATTGCTGAACTTAGGTTAGGTAATGCTCGTTAAATATGCTGCAAATCGAATAGACGTGTCGAATTCCCTTCTGTCGTAGGCATATTAAGTAAATTGTCAAGTTACGGGAGACCCTGTCTAAGCGTTACATTTACGGTACCGTTCACTAAAAATCTCGAAAGAATCATTTCAACTCAATAAAATTCATTTCAAGCATTGATGCAACATTGATTTTATGGAGTTTGAAAGCTTCCAGCCGTTTTTTTTTTATTTAAAATAGAAAATTTACAGAATAGTTTTTTTTATTTTTTTTTTTACGAACAAAATAAGGAGCTTAGAACGAAGTTCCACTGTTATTTCTCAATTAAACTAAAGTAAATGAAATGCAACTAAAACTAATGGAAAGATAAAAACATTTTTTTTAATGCTCTTTTAATTTGAGTATTTTATAATGTTTCTAATATGATAATGTTTTAATTTACGTCACCTTTAATGTTCTCAAATATTCAGAAATACCTTAGAATAAAATGACAAGCACTTTTTAACAACGTATTGTCTGTGTTATAAATATGGATCATTTACAATTAATTTAAGGACATCATTTATAATTAATCAAATTAAATAAATATAAAAATTTTAAGTGGTTTTATTTAAGAGTCATTTTTTATGATTGTTTTCTCGTTATATGTCTTTTTTCAGTTCAGTTCAACAGTTTTATTTTAGTTTCGAGCTGAAATTATTTTTGAAAAAATGAATAATCTTTTGTTAGAGTAGACAACAAGAACATACAGTCGCTCACGCTTGTGGCATCTAACAAAAAAAAGCCGGTTTTAGTAATTAATGTATTTTTTTGAGATGTCTCGATTATTTTTATTAATTCAGCTACTGTTGTTGTCTTTATACAAAATACTAAATACTAGAAATGGAATTTTACACAAAATTAAAAGTAGCGTCGTCCAAAAGAAAATAATTAAAATCTTTTGAAATGATGATTATCATTTTTTTAAATAATATTTTTAATTTTTAAAAATAAAATAGTGTACCGAGTTTAGGTATAACATGGGATTCACACTTAATACGATAAACAATTATTTAATTTTATTATTGTATTTCATGTATTAAATTCTTAAAGAATTGTCGGTTCTAAGTATAAATTAAATTTATGTAATGGTTTTAATAAGGATTCAGTTAAAAATAAATAAATATTAAATAGCAAGTAGATATAGATATAGGTATTTACTTATCTTTGGGGGAAGACTCCATACAATAGGGCCTGGCTGGGCTTTATAATCAATATATATTATAAAGCAAAGTGTTCAATGTGCGTGCCGAAAAGACTCAGAAACGACTCCACATACGATTAAGAGATTTATGTCAGCGTGTAATGTATGTCCCCTAACGGAGAAGAAGGTTTCCGTTTTTCTCTTAAGGGAGTGAAATTGAAGAGAAAAGGACTGGAATTTTAAGCCTCTCGCAACATGTAATTAGCCTACCTGAGAATGACATACGAGTTTATGAATGAAAAATTTAGTTCGAGCTGCAGACCACCAGGAAGCGCTAGGGTGTGTTTCACTCAATGTTTATTGTTCATTCATTTCGTTATATTTGTAAAGGTTATATATTTTGTCAGCTGTTCTTTTTAAATTACTTGAAAATCAAGCGAAAATAATTAGTTTCACCTTTTCTTTTAAAATAAATTAATGATTTTACATATCTGCAATCAATTGGAAAACCGACTGGATACTTTACAAAATTAATTTTTTCATTTCATTCTTCATTTCTCAAATTGATAAACACATTACATTTAATCAATATCTAACATATACTTAAGTAAATCTAATGCAATATGAGTGAGCGAATAAAAACAGACATAAAGCAGAAAAAAAAGAGCTGAATAGACTGATTATAAACCGAAAATAACAAGTTTGAAGTGTTCTTATTGTATGTAGTTATGAAAAATGTTTGTATTACTATGTATGATGAGCATTCCAGTTGACAAAATGATGAATTGACTCCAATAATACAATTTTTTCAATAAGATTTTATCACCGCTCATAGTTCAGGATAAAAAGAAATATGATGAAAAAATTGTGCCCTCATGATATTTTGGTTTTCACTTAGTAACAGTAGTAAGATTGGAGAAGTGCAGAGTTCGGCCAAATTAGCGTGGGGGGAGGGATATATTAAGGGAGGTTGAACTGGAAGAAAGGTCTTACAAAAAACGTTTCTATGAATCTTCGGTATTTTCAAAACTTCTGGATCTAATGGGACCTTCACAGGAGTCGGCGCTTAAGTTGTACTCCAAATATAGTTTTTTTAACTAATAATCTAATTACTTATTATTTGCTGACTGCTTGGAATGGGCTTATAGGATTCATAATCACAGAAACCATCAAAAACGATGCATGACTCGACAAAGTTGCAGCAAAATGAATTGTTCATCCACCATTTTCAACACCCTATAAAGTATATAGGGTTCCTTATTTGGGCGGACACTGCAGATCTCGAATCTTAATATTGATACAATGTTAAAATTTTCAAGAAAGTGCTAATTTTGTTCTATATTTCCTTTAATTTTAAAGTTTTTCTGTTATTAAAACTACCACACAACGACCGGGGCGAAGCCGGGCACCCTAGCTAGTACATTTATATTAAAAGGATTGAAAAAATTGGATATTGAATTAATAAAAAATAAAATTTATTTTTATTCATAATATTTGGTGCTAAAATTGTAAAGATACAGAAGAGATCGACATGGCCCTTGTACAAGGGGGACACCCTAAATCGTGGAGCATTTACGAGGGCTTTGAAGCTGAGAGGTGACGGTTTGCATTAAAGGTCTGGTAGGTCTAGTCACACGTAACCGCACCGCTGCACGGGCGTGTGTCGGATCTGATTCTAATAGGAAGGATAGATAGTAACCGGTCACACATGCCCGACACCGGGTCAACTGACCCATTACTATCTATCCTTCCTATTTCAATCAGATCCGATACACGCCCGTGCTGGGGTGCGGTTATGTGTGACCAGGACTTTAGGCGTTGTCCCTAACAACTCCATAAATAACCTAGGGAATGATTACTGATTGAAGTACCGTTGCCAGTATCAAGTCTGAATCTATTCAACTCGGCATTAATCTCTTTTACCTTCCCTCACATCCGCAAAAAAATCTTAAAGCCAAAATGTGGGGTAGGGGGTAAAACAGTAACAAGAATTTTTACATGTATACATTTTCATGGTTCTTTATTCGTGTATTTTACTGATTTCATGTGACATTTTTTTTTTTAAATTTATTGAATAAATATAATCTAATAATTAAAAATATTAATAATAAATATAATTATTTAAACTGTTACAATATGAACTGTTAAATATAATTATTTAATGTTAATTATTGAAAATAATTAAAGATTGTTTATTTTATAAGCTTACTTCATTTTGTTAGAAAAATATCGGCTATATTACAGATATTTTCCCAACGTATCTACTATTTTTCTTTATTATCCGCGTCTTTTAATCGGTGAATATCCAATCCAATCTTGGATATTGGAGGATCCACTGAATTTGCCCCTGGACAAAGAGAAGATTCTGGTGGTAGCTATATCATTTGCTTTGTATATAGAATGGATGGCAGATGGATATTATTGTTTACACTCAGTAATCGGTTCAATGCATCGTGTTTATACATATATTCTCCAATAACTTATTATCTACAGTTGTTATCATTTTTTTAAAAAATGTGGAAACCTTCACGATTTTGCGTGTCTTCCTAGCGCAGGGGCCATGCTAATAATATTCTCTGTATCGTTCCAATTTTAGTTATATGTACCGCCGAAGCGAGTATAAAACATAAAATAAAAATTTGGGTTTTCAATCGATGATTACCGATGCTTCATAATATTGCAAAGTGCTAAAATAATTAATAGAATATATAGATATTCGAATTATAGATCAGGTAATGTTCAAAATTGAGAATCCTAAATTATTTCTATGAAACTAGAAGTAAGAAAAGACCTAAGTTAATTATGCTTTGAGGAGCAATAAATCTCTAGGCAATATGAATAATTAAAGATAGGAAAGATAAATAAAATAATTAGTGAAATAAAGAAAACAAATATAAAAGCAAATCATTCGACAACAGGCATAAAAGATAATTTTCCATATTAACTTGATGATGGTGGATTTCAGATATTCCTTGTTGCTCCTAAGTGTGTAGCTAATGGCTCTTCGAAGTATGAAAATATAAAAAAAAGTGCAGCATTAAGAATGAATGTTGCAAATGATTATCCCCTCCGTATCTTTTTGTTACCTGTCCACTTATTCTGATCATATTCCGTAAAGAATGAGAAAACTGCTTAGAAAATTGATCCCAGTTTAGAGGAGCTTTGTAACATTTTTTTAGAGCCGTAATATATCTCCGCGCTGTATGTCCACTTGGACCATAATAGATTTTCACAGTCCCAACAGTTCATGAAATGATGGAGAGACTGTACGATAAATACGATAAATTAAGAATATTTTAAACATTCTTCCATATTATTAATAATAAATAACAAATTACTAATTACAAAATAAAAATCTCATAACACAGATGCGATGCGCACAACACAACTTTCACTTACCAACCTACTTGCAATAGAAACAGACGTGTTTTGATAAATGTGTAAACGCAATTTAGAAAATAGTTTTAGCCACATTTATTTACTTATTTCTATTTGTTATTCTCATTAAGGTATCATAATAATTGCAAAATTTTAAAGTCTATTAATTTTCGATTCATTAGTTTTTAAGGGTAAAAATCCTAATTTCATCAAAATTTTTGTTTACCTTTCTTTGTAAATAAGTATTGGTATTTAAGTCTCTAATGCCTTTCTAGAATCCAACAAAGATAATTATCAATGATTGTTGAAGCAATAACCGCCTTATATTTCATTCAGAAATCTATTATGGAACTAAAGTATTAAACTAAACTATGGTTATTAAAGATTATATTGTGCCATCCGTTTAAAAGAAAAATCTGGTGCGATGAGCACATCACACAACTTTCACCTACCAACCTAATTAGATTAAAAATCCATTTATTTTGTTGAATATGTAAACCCCATTTAGCATCTTCTAGCATTTATTTACTTTTTTTGTTTGTCTCCATAGAGTATTATAATTATTGCAAAAATTGTAAGCCCTCAGTATTATTCTTTTTTTAAGGCGCCTGAAAAAATCCTAATTTTATTGAAATGTCGGTTTTTTTTTTAAAGCTTTTTGTAAAATCGGGTTTTGTAAAAGGGTAATCAATAGTAGGGGTGTTTACAGCTCACAGTAAATTAAAATTTGATTTTCAAATATTCGTCTCGTATGCTTTTCCAGAAACCGACAACGATCAGTGCTCCAAAACCACCTACATTTAAAAATTTATTATAGAACCAAGGCTTGAAAAGTAAAATCTAATAATTAAAGATTATCTTATACCATATGCTTTTCATATGGAATAAGACACACTGGAAACTGTTTCAACTAATTTGAGCATCACGCATTTTTCGACGGATTTACTCTTTAAAGGACAGAAACATTTTTTATTGATGAATAAAAGGTTTTTTTTTTATTTGTGGTAACACGACATTGAAAAAATAACAATAAACAAAGTGTTTTTGGTATTGTTGAGACGACTAGCCTCTAGGGAGAGGAAAGAGATCAGTTTGAGAGAAAACGAAATAAATTAGAAAAAATGCAAAAAATTAATTTTTCTTTCTTTTATATAAGTTTACTTAATAATTAGATTAGTAAACAATAGGTACTTTATTTTATTTATTGCTGTAATAGGTGCGTATTTAATGGAATTTACATTCCGTTACTTTTATGTAAAACAAGGCTTATAGTGCGATTGTGAGATGTTGAAAAAGGAAGAAGTGGTAAGGGTTAGGTGAGGCACCTCCCAAACTGATCCATTTACTCTCCCCCGACGCTTGTGTCGGAACGTGGCTACCTAATTTGAAAGTATAAAATGATGGTATAAATTTGAAAGTATAAACTTTCCTTCGCCATTTAAGCCCCATCAGAACATTCTGTAATGATAAATTCTACTTCATTTTATAGAATACTTGCTTCTCATTAAACATGACGAGTTTAATCAGAATCGTTGGAGCAGTTTTTGAAAAATCGAAAAAAAAAACAAACAAAAAACGTAAAAATATGATAAAGTTTATGAAATATCCGTTAAAAACAAAGAAGGAATACACAAAAAGTTATGACAACGAAATGGAATGATCGATTAATTATTGTGCTTATTTCATTTTTAAGCTAATAGAAACCCGTTATTGAGCGAAGAATCGAATGAAATTCCAAGCAAATGAAAATTTACTATTTCATGACCCAACTTCAGAGATGACATGACTTAAACTCCTCGGCCAATAGCTAAGTGTGGGTTTAGAGTGAAGCGTTTATCTCAACGGTTGTCAGCTAAGTGGCAAATTAGTGAATTTAAAGCAACGGTTTAAGATGACTTGAAAAGGCGTGTTTTTAATTATTTAAAACTTGCAGGATCATTGTTTTTCTGAGAATAATTTCACAAATCGTAAAAATAACTTAATATCTCCGTTTTTAACAACATGACAACTAACCAATTCGTGAAGAACAGTCCTTTTTATGACACTAATCGGTTATAGCGGACACATCGAATTTGCTTGAGAAAAATCGATTATATTCTTGCAGTAGTAACCTATTTAGTAGTCTCGTGTTTACATAATCCAGAGTAAGATGTATACATTAAAAGATATTTTTAGAAAAATTAACAGTGAAGAAAGTGCAGTGTATTTTCTTAATGAACATGAAATTATTCCATATGAGAAGGTTATTTTACCCTGATTTAAGGGGGCTTTCGTCGCCTTCTTTTCAGTTAAAAATCCTTATTAGATCTTTCGACTACCGCTCACTACGCTCGCTCTTCATAGATAAATAAACCCTCAAACTGGTCCTTTTCACAGGGGATCGGGACCACTCTAAAGTGCGCCAAGTCGGCTTTGCCAAGAAGTACTACTGAGAAACTAGTATCATAAATTTCTCTTTTTGTTTATAAAATTTTTTGTACATTGCTTATTATAAATATGTAAATAAATTATCGTCTTCCTATGTTCAATATGAAAATAAAAGCCGCTTTTGTATAACCTTATGAAATGAAGTAGTGTTTATAACCTTATAGAATGAAGTAAGTCATTCGATGATCATGTAATCGATTTTCCGAAGCAATTTCGATGTAACCGCTATAACCGATAAGTATCCTTTTTATATACTTGATTTTATCGAATCATAAAGAAAAAGGTTCTTTATCGCCCATAAAAATTTAAATTCCCAAGAATTTACAAGGTATAGTTTTTATAGAAACTTAAAAGCGAATCTTATAGCATTGTATATAAACAAAAGGACTCCTTCGTTCTATTTTTTTGATCAATCCACTATTCCAAACTGTTCTGTGAGTCATTACCCAAAGGCCCTCCCTTCATCCCTTCATCCCTAAATCCGCAACGAGAACTCATATACAAAGCCTGATTTAAATCATAAGTCTATAGACTTTATAAACCTATTTATAAAAGAGTTTAGCTCAAGTAAAATTATGTTTTTAGGAGCAGAACCAAGCACGCGTTGCTATGGCTGAGTAGCAATAATGCGTTGAATTAATAATATCCTATTCTTTTTAATGAAGTCAAATCAAAATTCAGTGTTAACCCTTGACTGGTAACATCCATTTTATGCTCATTGCAAGTAACATGCGTCTGTGAGACGTGTACAAATCAAAAATTGATTTTAGAGGTAAAATATTCATTAAATCTGTGGATATGTTAATTAAATAAATAAATTTGTCTGATTTGTTTGTTTACAAATCATTTATTCAAGAAAAAAAAGGATAATTAAAATACATACACGTAAAATTAATATTAAACAACTCAAGTTAAAATTCGATTAAAATTATAATAGATACAATTAAAAATTAAATAAAATGCAATTAAAATCGGCATTCTAGAAATAAAAATTACATTCTTACACTAGGAGCACAAGCATTGCACACTTTTTTAGTGCATTCTAGGCAACACGGATTGTCACACATTATACATTTGTAAGCAGTTTGCCTCCTCTTCTGATACGGGCAATATCGACATGTTTTTCTCTTTGGAAGCTTGTCAGAAATCTCTTGAGAGCATTACCGGTTTCCTGAGGTTCCCCAAGAATGTCTCGAGCTATCTTTCTTAGGTCATCCGAAAGGTTTGGGATGGTCAAACGACGTTGCACTTGTTTATTTAACAAACTATTTGCTAATGAGTTTATGAACTCAAAACGTGTCATTACAGGTGTCTATTCATAGCTGGCATACGAGTAGATAATGCCAGAATTCACAAGGCTTACTGCTAACATGTAAAATATTGTCAAGGGCCGTCTCCACCTTCTATTCGGAGAATAGTTAGCGATAATTTTGTCTAAGTTATCCACCCCTGATTTAGTAGAATTATAAAAACTTATTATTTCAGGTTTATTATTGGACTGATCGGTAAATTTTGTGTTATGCATGTTGACACTTCAAGTAATAGGCGTCTCTTAGACGGTGTATGTTTTAATTATGACCTTATTGAAACCACAAAACACTTTTGATTGGGCCGAAACTTCACACGCGTTGTTAACAATGTTCAGAGTGAACATACATGGAAGGTTTCATTTGACAAGTGGCGATAAGAGTTGAAAAGCGGAAAATTAGTAAACCTTAGCGTCTCTCTGACGTATGTTACCAGTTAAGAGTTAAATATAAAAACGCTTCAGCTGATCTATCAACCAACGATAAGATAGTTTGAGGAGAAATTTAGAATTGTTTGATATAGAATTTAGAAGGGTTACAGTTTTTATTTTAAAATGGAAAAGGAACTAATAAAGAATATAATTGGAATAAGGCTTAATACAATCACAAAGACAGCAAAAATGTACCGAATTAATTTTTTGCCATAAAACATATCTGTATACCGCCATATGTTGGAAATTTATAGGACGTACAAATAATCACACTCAAATGTAGAATAATAAGCACTTAATTTGCAATAAAAGAAATATCGAGGCCAATAATGGAGATAACAAATATCCTATCTTTTAAGCTGGACAAAACTACACAAAATGAACATAATTTCATCAAAAGCGGTTGAGTAGTTTCTGAGTTTACCTCCGACAAACATCGGGGCACGAGATTTTTATGTATATAAACATAAAGATATTAAGAAATATGAAATAAATTTCTTAGCAAGGGTAAATGATATTAGCAACGATAAATCGAATATGCTGAACCTCATTTAGAGAAATGTGCATTGACATTCAAACTGGAGTGCAGCCGAGGCATTTGAGCAATTAGAACATGTTTTTCGTTATATAGATGAATATAGATAATTGGAATATTTTCTTCAACTGGTTTTTCCAAGCCATTCCAATCAATTAATCTTCTGCATGGTCTATCATGCCCGAATTCTGACCTAATCTTCTCTCTTTTGTTTCGTTCCTCCGATTGATTTGTTACAATTTGGTTTTTCTGATACAACTCCTCACAACTGGCTGCTCTCCCATTCTTTGTCATATTCACTCACTCTTACCATTTGATAGGTTGATGTTTTTTCATAATACGCTAGCTTATAACCCTCTTCGCCTTCCGCCCTTTATTTATCTTAAAATAAATACGCGGGAGCATATATATTATAAGATTTTTTGATAATGCCTAAAGATTGCAATGAATTTTTTTCCAAAAGTCTACATCTCCAGGAACAATTATTACAATAGTTAGTAGTTAGTGATGACTCCAGAAAGCATTGCAACTATTGTAAGTAGTTAAGTAGTAGTTAAAACTCAACAGCTTAAGAATTTAACTCCCTAACCGAAGCTCACCTGACTAAAAAAGCTCGTCTATTTTTCCGATAATACAAACTTCATTTTGTATCTCTTCCTTATTTTAAGTCGATGCTTGAAACTAAAGACCCTGTTACAGAGGCTCTGTGCTATAGAATACAATACCTAATTTTTTTCTTCTTTATTAATGGAAATTGCTACTTTTTCTGCAAGTTGGCACCATTTGAAAGCCTATTTTATTGGTTTAATAATACTTCAAAAATAGCAACTGTCATTATATCGACTCTGTATAATAAATGTTACATCATGCTCAGTCCATTTCACCCTGAGTCTGCAACTTGACTACAAAACGCATTCAAATTAACACCTAATAATACATTAATATCTATACTGTATTAATTTTTGTGCCTTGTCCCCCTTTCAAATTTTATTTTATAACTAGTTTACTTTGCACTGGGATCTCCCAGGGTCTTGTTTTGCCTTCCTTAGTGGGAGGCAGAACGGGACTCGGAGCTTCCCTGGCTGAATGTATATATTGTAAATAGGTATGAATGTAGACTGTAATTTCATTTCATTTTTGTGACTGTTATTTATTATTATATTCTTATTTATTTTTTTTTTCTTCTTCTTTCGAGGCTTACATTTTATTTATTATTATTACGTTTTATTTTTTTATGTACATTTGTATATAGTTATTGTGTGAATGATTTACCTTACAGCACTAATATAAATGCCCCTGACTGTGGCAGAATTTATTATTTCTTTCAATAAAAAAAAAAAAAAAGTTTACTTTTGATATAGGATATCACTTGTAGAAAAGAAATAATTATACTGATCATTTTTTTATACAATTAGATTAAAGAGTGTCGATTTCTAAATCGATTGAAATTTGATCAATGGCTGTTCATGGTGGAATGGCCACTTTCACTCGCGAGTAATAGTTCAGAAAATAGCTTCCTCAAAAAACATTACTTTCTTAGGCCAACAATATTTTTATAAAACGACTATGTCAGGTTCTGAAGTCACCAGCTGATGTCATCTTGAAGAAATCAATAAAAGGAACCGGAAGGAAGGAGGAAGAAGGATTCATGTTATATACTGTAACTGGTAGGTACATAACTGGAAAACATATCGTTCTTTTGACGTTGATAATATAAAAAATGGATAAAACTGTTTTATAATTTTATTTAGGATGAACTTTTCTATTTTTAGTCTTGGTACCAATTAAAAAATCGCTAACTCCTTTCAACAAGGTCACGAAATTAAGATGCCTTTACATTGTGCGAACCTCACCCTTGCCGATGATGAAAAATGACCTGTGACCGTACCTATGCACCAATACAATACAATAATTTTCATTACAAAGACAGCTGACTTGGAACTAGCTGGTGTTCTGATTTTTGCTCTAACTTATAATGGGAGCAACGTCAGAAAAATGCTAAAAGAAGATCTAGAAGCTTATCTTAACTAACTCAAAAGCGACACTAACGCCATTCCCGAACACAAAGACGAACAGATTAAATACCTGTTTTAGTTCGTATCATATTTAGATTAGCCGGGCACTTCCGATCAGGCTGTTTGAGGGGAAGTTCACACAGTGTAAAAGCACCTTAAAGTTTAAAAGTAGAAAAAATATGTTCAGTATAGTCACGAAGCCCGCGATGGAACTTTTCTCTATGATTATTTTTCCTTTGTTTGAAGAAGAGTAAACTATTAAATGTTTAGATTTTAATTAGTCCCTTTTTAACTTTTTGATTCATGACGTTCTTGTTGAAGATTTTAAAGATGTTTGGATTGAGTTAAAAAAATGAAGATCTTGCAAGGATATACTTGCTGCCTCTACCCAGCGCATTCAGAAAACAATCGTAACTAAAAATAGCCGATTTTAGCGATATGACGTTATAAAGAGTGAAAGATATACAATATAAACCACTATCTAAAGCCAAAAGAACTGCAAAAGACTTCAAAAAGGAATGAGTTTTTTTTTTTTTTTTTTTTATTTGTATCTTTTTCTAAAAGATTTAACATATATTAAATATTTTGAATTCCTTTATGTGAAATTTATAATTGAATCTTACATAAAGAAATAGCTGAGAAAGGTTCTGCTGCTGAATTTTATTTGACTAAACAAATGTGTATTAATTATTCTAAAATAAAAACAATAAAACAATACTAATACAAACACTCTATAAAAAGCTTTCGGATTCAAAAACGTTTTAAGGAAAAACTGTTTCTAAGTAACCATTTGTAAAAAGAAGTGCTTTCACCAGGATAACTCTCAACCGCCAGTATATTAAAAAAATATATTTATTTAAAATAACCGCATTGTAATGAGTTAGGAGTAATCCATAATTTTATAGGCAAATTTATACAATATTAGTAATAAATACGAAATTTGATTTTTATATCCCTTACAGAAAACTGTGAATCCAGGGGAACTAGAAAACTATCTTATACGAAATTTCATTGTAGAGGACCTGCGTAACTCTATCCATGTTTCGAAACAGTAATTAATCTCAATTATTTTCCCTGTTATCGCTTTTCAACATTTTTTTTTTTTCTGAAAGCGAGATTATGCTGAGGTCTTTTCCTGATTTTTTTTTCTTACCGCTTCCGATGTAAATCATTAATAAAAAGGACGTTTTAGGCCTGCCATGCAAGTTTCAGTTTCATTTTTTCTATGAAATATTTTAGTCCTCGGAGCTCGGAAAAAGGGGAAATCAGGTTAAGACGAAAAATATAGGACAATATTCAAATATTACTATAAAGGAAAACAATTACAATAAAGTATAAAACTATAAAATATATACATATATTGAAATGGCGGAAGCTTGTGAAAGTTAATCTTCTTTTTTTTACATCGAAAATGATATATATTTTGTTAATTACAATTATTTTTTATATGAAAACATTTAGGTATTTAATGATCTTAACTTTCCATTTAATTAAATTATTTATTCCTAATCAATAATTATTTTGTACGTGGAGTCGTTTAATGACCAAGGAAGGCACTGTGATATTTTATTCATCCTCTTTGTAAGAAATTATTTTATTTTAAATTGTTCTCGAGCCCCCTAACTTGTCATCACCCCCCTTTTTGTATGGCGCGCCCCCAGTTCAAGAGCACACTAACTGTCTTTGAAGGCAAAGGAGGTCGGCTTACATGTTAATGAGATAAAAACCAAGTTTATGATAGTAAGCACAAAACTGTAATACGAATACAGTATAGAGAAAAGTGGTTGGTAAATGTTGAATATGCCCAGAACAGTTTCATCCGCCTTTTTTGTCGATAGAAGAAAAATACGCCATTGTTTTTATAACATTTGAAACGACATGATGAGCATGTCAAGATATACGGTATTTATATATATTTATTATATATTTACCTTTAGTACAATTCAACAACTATTTTCAGAATTTGTATATCATTAAAGTATAATAACGCTGAAATACCCCTAATGACCCTAGCCTTACAGCTATAATTCGAAGTTAACAAAAGGAGGATACTAGTTGCAGTTAATGATCAATAAATAGCAACGACTTAGGTTTCGCTTTAGGAAGAGAATTGATATTTAATGGCCTGCGTTATAGTGCCCTCAACACGGCGATAATGCTCCTCATTATGCGCTGAAGTTGTCCAAGCCCAACAAACCCCAGTAAATTAATAATGAGGTGGATACAAATAAATATTTATTATGAAATTTTTAACATGAGCGAGGACAAGCAACCTAGAAAAAACAAAAATTTGATAGGCGTTGACTCAAATTTCTTTTGTTCCTTAATTTCTATATGAAAAAGGCCATCGAATCATTTTTTATTTTTTTTTTTTTAAGTCGCAAACTGCTGGAGAATCTCACTAAACTGAGAATAACATGATAAACATCATCCTTGACCTTCAGTTTTAATATTCTTCAGTTAATACCATTTAACGTTTTTTCTGTCGTCGTTTGCTATTCTATTTTCTTCATAAGCTTATTTGTTTATGATGTTATACTTGATAAATATTTTTTTATAAATTTAAATATGTGTTTTCTTAGCAGATATTTAATCTTAATCCAAACTCTTAGCCGTGAATAATTTAAAAATTTTGAGATCCGTAATTTATTGTAGTATGTAACAATTAATTTAGTCTAACATTGCGTTTACAATCTTTAATATGAAATATATTCTTTTTCATAGTGTCCGAATAGCCATAACTAATATCGTTCTCATCAAGTTTTAATTATGTTTTAAAACTATTTAGTAGAATTATTTGTTCGAAACGAAAAGCTTTAATCGCCATATCATTAGAAAAAAAAAATGAATATTTACCCCACCACTTTTTTATGAATATTTAAAACCCTATTGTCTAATCACTACTGAATAGTTAGAATCAATATTTAGATATGTCATTCTAGTGAAAAATAATAATAAACAAGTTTAATGTACAGCATGGATGGCCTAGCCCAATTATTGACGTAATAGAGTTGTACAAATCGGAACACTGATTAGCGCCATATATACTTCATAAAAGGAAACATTCCCGTTGTCAATGGCCGTTTAAAGTTGACAAATGATTGTATTATCTGCAATGATAAAGGATAAATAAAAAGTATTACCAACGAATTTATTTATTTTTCTTTGTGAATGCCAGAGCCTTAATTGTATCAAGGATATTGTCCTTGGCTCTTTTCACCAGTCCATAGATGTCAACAAGGCGTTGGTTTAGGACCGAATGCTTCATTAAAATATTTGTATGTGTGTGTTGAAGGAAATGTTCGTTTTGGAGTGAGATTTAAATAAGACCATCGATCAGCATAAAACATGGTATCAATCAGTCTTTTCTCAAACAGTAGTTTGACCATAAATTCTTTTGAGGCCTAAAATCAATTCTAATTGAATCGGCCAAAAATGTTACAATGGAATTGGGCATTGCCGATAAAGTAAACTTAAGGTGAATTTGACTCGGAGCGACTTTAACAAATATTGCATTACGATTATTATTCAATGATTTGACATTTTGCTCGGAAAGACTACCATTCCTTAATTTTTAAGTAGTCTTGTGTCTTCATTCGTCCCTTTTTGAGAAACATCGTTCTAAAATTTGTGTCAACAGTGAATGTGAGCCAGTTCATTTGACATAAAATATTGTAACGTGAAGCCAGAATAAATATCTATTTATTTTACCAAGTTCTAAAACTGCCTTGAACGGTTACAGTTGTTAGTGAATGATCAAATGTTTGGATCGTTCTAAGCCTTTCTGGGTGGTTCCCTGGGAGACCATACATAAGTGAGCGATCAACTCGTAGGTTAGTCTAACGTTATCAACGAAGCATACAGTTACAAGTACATTTGAGTCAATTTTCTGTCAGAGGTAGTTACTCTTTTGTAACGTTGTTAATGATTGACGTTGCCTTTGTTAGTTTGTCATTATCCTTTTGTAATTTACGTAAATAAAATTATTTAACTTCGTATCAGTATAGAAATATTATTATGGGAATACCTCTTTGAGGAGATGGAAGATGATAAAATAGTTCTCCATACTTTTAAGACAAATAGATCCAAAAGGACACTGCATATTTTAAATAAGAAATGAAGAAGGACAATACTAAAATTTGGTCAAAACCCTTCTGCATGAAGGCGACAAAATCACCAATCTTTGTAAATCGTTATTGCTCACTTCATGCAGGCAAATCTTACACCTTGTGGGCTGATATGTAATGCTTCTTCTTGAAAAATTTTAGCATTGAAATCTCCTACTATAATGTCAATGTCGTACCAGGGACAAGAGTCTGATGTCCTTCCTCTACTATTGATTTATTAGTAGTAACAACTGAATAGTTATCATATTTTTATTATTTTATGTGAAGGGCTACATTATTTCTGGGGAAAGAGTGCAGTTAGTAAAGAGTGGGTCGCGCCATTGACCCGGGGATGGCGAGAGGGGTACTCCTGCTTATACTCCCATTCAGATTGAGAGAAGGAGAATCAGAAGAATATTTCTCGGTTTCTTCAATGCTCCTGAAAACCGAAACCCCTTATAATCAACCAAACAACCAGAAAAAAGTGATTTGCACGATTGCTTTTATGCCTTGTTTAGTCTGTATCAACCATAACCAGCAATCGGATTGTCCTATTTCCCAGATCTAAATTCTATGAATCAACCTATTTCTTTCCTTATGAACCAACCTTCTGTATAGGTACACTAGTTTTATGTCAAACATTAGTTAAGCATATATTTCATTAATATATGTAGGCTTTATTTTATTTTTTTCTAATAAGTTTTACAATTCAAAAGAGTAATTATTTTTTAATAATATTTTCTAATAAACGAAGGTAAAAGATAAAATTTAAAATGATTACAATAATTATAAGGAAATCAAAAAAAATAAATAAAATGATAATCTTCTTATGATGCTTACTAATATTGGGGTCACCTGTGGTGTAGTGGTTAGCATGGCAACCTACAATACTAAAGCTCGCGGGTTCGCGTCTCGAGGTGGCCCTAGGATTTTTTAATGGGAGTAAAAAATCCTTAGCTATGCCGTCCCTCGGATAGGTCGTAAAATGGAGGTCCCGAGCCTGTACGATGTCAGGTACTCGTTAAAGATCCATATCCTAATTATACCTGGATAGGAAAAATTTAGAACTCCCACTGTAGCATCGTCCGATTAGCAAAATGGCATTAAGTGACGTTATACAAACAAACAAACTTACTAATAGTGTATTTGTATTGATGTTAATAATACGTGTAGCTATAAAACTAAAAAAAAATTTTTTTTCATCAAGAACAAGTCAGGTTATGATTGATACCTTCAAAACAATAATTCTAATTTTTCATTACTATACTTTTCTCTGATCTTTAAAAATTTTCAGTTGTAAGAATCGCTATCTCTAACGTTTTCATTGTAATGGACTGATTTTTATTCCTGACAATCCAAGTTTTTTTTAATAATCCTTTAGACAAGTCAATGGAGAAAAGCTGAACCGAGTCAAACAACGGTTCACATCTCATTGTCAGTAGCTAAACATAAATCAATACTTACAATATATCAAATTAGTTAGCAATTCTCAATTCAATGGAGTTTACTGCAGGGGGTATGTAGCACGAATTTTTGAGGGGGGGTGGATCATGACCTCCCTGTCACATAATCAAGTAGCTGACAGCACCATTTTGGTATGAAAATATTATGTTTTTATTTAGAAGGAATACAATCTAAACAACCAAAAGTGTTATGTTTAGGGCATAAGGCATGTTGGATTATTTATTTAAATAAAAAAGTTGAAAAGCCAAAATATTCCAGGGGGAGGAGATTTGATTAATTAATTCATGTTCTTCAAATATAGAGCAGTCTAAAAAAAAAAAAAAAAAAATAGTAAATCTGCTAAAATATATGCATGATATATAATAAGACTATAGCGGACTTGCAGAGCGCCTTAACGTTGTACAAGAGCACTCTTACGTCAGACCACTGTCACTATCCTTGACATTGAACCACAGGCCGCTTTCGGGTTCAGATTCCATGTCGCTTTCCAAACCTTCTGAGGCTTTTTGTTTACTTTATTTCTTTGTAATTTTTCATAAAATAAAAAACTTTTCCTAAATCTTAGGCATCTCCTTACTCATTTCTGTGGTAGGGTAAACTATACAGTTATTGACACTCACTACAGTTATTGACACCCCCACTTTAACATTAAGAAATAAGTAAACAAGTCCTAATTTTATTTCAAGATATGTATGAATCTAATGGTTGAAGGGTCCTCTAAGTCATCTATGAAGTAAGACTTAAACAAGCTAACCATATTCTAATCCATAGGGAAGATTTCACAATTACATTCACAGGGCGTCAATAACTAGTTTTTGCACTTTTTACAATAAATATTGCAATATTCTGAAACTATTGAACTTTTGACCCAAAAAAATCTCTGAAGTCTCTTCAAGGATAGTTAAGTGGAGCTACAGGAAGTTTCAATTTGATCCCTTCATAAAAAGTATTTATATTTTTTTTAAGTTCACCACTAAAATGTAGTCTTAAGGGTGTCAATAACTGTACGGTTTACCCTAACAAAAAAAAAATTAAATAATTTTTACCAGTTATTTCAACTAATTTCGATTGATTATTCTAATTTGTTGCCGTAAATCAACCTTTTTTTAAGGATATGTTTCTGGTTACAACTGATAACTTTGTCACTATTGATACTAATAAATCAAAATGATTAATATTATACATATAAATGTAAATTAAAACCCTCAAAAATAGGACATCTACATAAAATTTCTCGAAAGTGTTTTATCGTTTTCGATCCGTCATTTCTCCGTTAATAGATTATCTAATCTAATGGATGAGGTATCATTTAGAAAACTATCTTTCTCCCTCAGTGCAGTGGAATGATTATATCCCTAAGATATTTATGAAAAAATTTGTTTCCTTTATTATCAAAGTTTATCCCTTTATTAACAAAGATACTGCCAATTAGAATTGTTACGTATGTTTTGGTTTACCATTTCCTTGGTTACTTCCTAAGTTTTTATCTTTCTTAGTTCAAAAATATTTCTGTATGCCTGTCGACACTTTGATCAACAGAGGAGTTCTTCGCCACAAGAGTAAAAAGGGATGGCGCAAAACATCGTTTAAAGCCCTCACCAATATTTCTTAAACAGTTCTGATATCCATGGACACCCGTTACCCCACTAACCACCTTCACCTTCGTTTTGTCATGAATATACTATTCTACCATCCAATAAAGATCCCACAGTTGCATCAATTTTTCAAATTCAATCAAATAGATTGAAAATCGGTCCAATGAAATGAGAAGATTTAGAAAGTATGGGAAAAACAAGCGATAAAAAGTGTGTTATGCTCAAAACTGAAAGGCAAATGAGGGAGGGAAAGAATGAACGATTCCATATTCTTTTATAATTTGTTCCTTGACAGACCAACAGCTATCGATTATTGCTTACTTTGTATTTCCAATTATTGAAACCAAGAATCGATTTGGTTTTATTTAATATTTGATTTTATTATTTACTTGCAAAAATCGAAGATCTATTGGCTGGCCGAGTTCCTTTTATGGACCCCGTACTTAGTGAATTTGAATTTGTGAATAAAATGGAGAACCTCTCTTATAATCCGTATACTAATATGATACTATAGTGACTTATTGATGCTATTCCTGGTTAAAGGTCAACTTCGTTTGAGTATCACAAACCGACCGCTCCTTCTTTTCCAAAATAACTTGACCGAATAAGAATGAAGGCAATCAACCCGGCCAACAGGACTCGCATCCGGCAGATTAAATTGATGATACGTCGCGATTAGGGCGTGTAGGACAAGCAGTACAGGCGTGTGATTCGGAGAAGTTACCGAATGGTGATTAATGATTGGCTGAAAAGGTGCTTCAGGATCTGAGAGACCTTGGTGATCAGTTTACGGTTCAAACATTACACTCCACTCATTGCCTTAGGGGACGAATACTGACCGCAATGTTCCGGACCGCGACCTGTGAAATGGACGTTCCAACGAGCTGATCGCCCAATTATCCCGAATCACCGCAGGGTGGCGCGTGAATGATCGATGCCACGCCAGGGGTTGTGCAACAGCTTCGACCCTCCATCTTCCGGAGTCCTGGGTGCTGTCTTGTTCTGGAAGCCAGAGACCTCCCAGGTGTACTGAACCGCTCCAGAACGAGCACGGATGCGAAATAAGCTCTGCAGGAAGTACAGGCAGCATTTCATATCTGGAACCGCATAGTACTTACGATTCTGTTTCTTTTATATCTTCTTTGATTCTATTACATTAAATAAGAATCTTAAGTCTACCTATGTTTTTCTGATATTAAGGTTTATGAATGCAATCAGCTTATATTATTAATCAATGAGAGAAAAATAAGGAAAACTGCAGGAAATATCACTGGTGTTTGGGCAAAAGCACTTAAGTCATCGAAAGTGGAGCTTAACCAACGATTTACCAAGCTTTTAAATAATTATTATGAATTATCTTTGATTGTATGTATTTATTCCTGAATAATAAATGAAACTATATTATTTCAATTGAGACTAGTCTTTATAGTAAATTATGAATTGTAAGAAGAGAGAAACTTTTTTAAGACATAATCCCTTTTTCCCAAACCTGAATGATATATTAATGCTCTGAATGCTAAGGAAAGTGTATGTTTATGTGTTTAATTGAATGCTTATAATCCTCCGAACCTGTTAAAAAATATATAAAATTAATTTTAAATATTTTATCGTAGCAATGTAAGTATAATGGAGGCGTAGAATTCCAAAACCAGCCAAGTCCAATTTTCAGATTTTTATTTTTTATTTTTTTTTTAATAATTTTTCTATAGATTATCTGGCTGGATTTGGAACAGACCTTATTTTTGTAGGGCCGTTTTCAATATGATTTAACCTATTTTGGAAGAAATCCTTCCACCTAATGATAATCTAATAGAAAAACTATTTTTAAAAACAATAAAAAATAAAAATCTGGAAATGGAGTTGGCTGGTTTTGGAATTCTACGCCTCAATTATGCCATAATGAAGTAGATACTTTTTTTCTTTATAAACCACAATTAGTATTTTTTTAAACGTTATAATAATTCGTCAAAAATAAAATGATTTATATTGAAAGTCAGATACTGAAGGAATTAAGAAAAATAAATATTTTAGTAAATATCTGCCTCCACTTAACCTATTGTCCCTACTTTCCGTAACTGCCCTATATTAAATGTTAATTTACAAAAAAGAATTTTGAATTTCAATTACTTAATTAAATCACTATCCTCTCCTTTCTACTTATATTATTTAAATTAAAGAATAGGTATAATAGCTGAGATTTAAGCTAGTGAAGAGCAGTACTATGAAAGGCACTTCCGTAGCATGGCCAACAATAACATTTTTTTTAATTGCACAACTTATCTTGATACACATTTATTGAGGTATTCGAAAAATGCCCCCATCCACCTGAGCTGTCACTTAACTATTTTCTTTTACTGAAAGTAGACTGCGGCGATTTTGCTTGAGAATTGTTTCTCCAAGGTCGTCCAATGCTTTTCTCCATATGGTAGCACCGGTAGAAATATTATTTTTAAGGACCAACATTTTGTTGTTTCTATCTTTGTTGTATTACTTATTTGTTGGAAGAATCGATTTTTTTTTTCTCACTTTGTTTGAGATTTTTGGATCACAATGATTGCCTCTACTTCTATTGTAGAGAGAAATTGGTAACAATCAAACCAACGAATACATTATTATTTGTCAAGAATCAGGAAACAAGTAAAGACATTATAAGAAGAAGGATATATAATTCACTGGTCGGATTATTCATTCCATTTGCAAATGCGCTAAACGCGAATCTTCCAAATCTCTTGTTTGAATAATTTCTTTTGTTGATTTTCTTAAATGTCATTGAAGAAGATCCTTTGGCCAAATTCTTTTTGAGCTACCTCGATTTTCTTAATAATTTTCAGAGTAGTGTTATAGATTAGTCTTTTATATAAAAACGTTTCTTGTTGTCTTTTTAATTTTGTGTGTTCCAACTGAGTCTTTTATAAAGTTGAGACTACTAATTTAGTACTTAATGATGGGGGAAGAAAACAAGTGTTTGAGGATCATCTCTTATACCCAACCCTTACCCAACCGTCTAAGATGAAAAAGAAGGACTCTGTTTAGCTTAAAAGGGAAGGCTGCTGACAATATTGTAGGGGTCGTACGGGATCACACAACCGACTAAACTGACCGAACAAAATCTTTGTAGGGTATGTCAAAAGCCAAGGTTAAAATTGCATTTATTGGGTTGTAAAAAAAGTTCGTAGCGTTTTTAAGAATATATTTAATTAAAAATTTCAGATACATGTAAATATTTTTAATCAATGATATATGACCCATTTTGATCTATAACTTGTTTCCATCTTTTAGGTAATTTTGTAATTCCGTCCTCCCAGAACTGTTCAGTTTTCTGCGCGATGAACTCGTCTATGTGCTTTTTACAGTCCTCGAGCGAGTTATATTGTTTCCCCTTGAGGGAGTTTTGGAGAGACCGGAATAAGTGGTAATCTGTTGGGGCAAGATCTGGTGAATTGGGTGGGTGGGTTATCACATCCCAGCCAAACTCCAACAATAAATTCTTTTCCGTCAAAATGTGAGGAACCCATACAAACATATCCCGCAGCTCCCAAATTATTTGAAACACTTGTATTTGATATGCCAAGTGTTTTTGCGATATCCCGGGTCGTATAGTGAGGGTTATCGGTCACTAATTGTTGAATTTCTTCGTCATCAACAGTTGAAGGACGACCAGAGCGTCTTCCAACTCAAAATTTCCGGTTCTGAACCGAGCAAACCACTTACGGACGGTGCTTTCCCCTACGGCGTCATCTCCATATACACTGCAAATTTTGTTGACCGTCTGTGCAGCGGATTTTCCTTTTCGGAAATAAAATAGAATTAAATTATATGGCGAAAATGAATTTTTCCTCCAGCATTTTGGACTAACACAATACACTTGAACAATAGAAGATCCCGGTTGAAACTGATGCATAAAAGAACGTTATCTAATCCCTTTTTAGGATATGTAAACATTATTGACCATGTAAACAGGATTAACAAACACAGAAAGGATTAAATTAAAATAATGAAAAACGCTAAGAACTTTTTTTACAAACCCAATACATCCATGAAGCAGAGGTAAGACTTTAAGTCGTAACGGGAAGTGTTTATTGATTCATAACCTTTAGAAAATCAAAAATAAATTAGTCTTACAACAATATCAAGTTACAAGTGTTGAAAATAGTTGAAAAAACGCATATGTTATGGCACTAAGTGAGAAAACGTAAAAAACTCAAACTTTTTTTTTAAATGACGAGAATTGGACGTTGTCAACAACTATTTTCACCAAACAGTTCACCAGTCTTCCTTCATTTTTCGGGCTGAATTTCAACACTGTAGCGAAGAACTGTAATGGTTTGATTGTCTTGTTTACCAAATCAAACCCATATTACTTTCTTGAATGAACTATTGGCGTGCTTGTTCATCGATAGATCGCATGATGTATCAAGTTGCCGAATATGACAAATGTGAGCAAAGAAACTCGAAGAGCCATGGGCTGAACTTCTTAACGATAGCGAGAGCCCTTAGCTGGCAGATACTGCGCCGCAGACGAACCGATTATAGCCAGTTAACGACTCGTTATCCCCTGGCTCGCCATTGGGCCGGGTCCTGTAATACTCTCAACTGCTCCAATCAGTGGAAATTTAATCCAGGGCTACATGGACTAGGTGGCTGCACAATGGTCTATCACCTTTCTATGAGTTACATGTAAACGGAAAAAAACACTTGATTAGCAGAACTCTATTGCTGTGGTCGTTTGGTTTTCCTTTATGATCGGAAAAAAGGAGATTTAATTGGTGAATCAGGATAAGACTAAAAGATCGTCGTGATGTATATTCTTTTGATTTGCTTTTTTTTTTAATTTTGATTTAAAACTTAGTTCAAAAAACTTTGCTTGGGGGTGGTTGCTTTAAGTCTTACTTCTGCTTGATGGATGTATAAATGCAATTTTTAACTTGGCTTTAATAGTCCCTACGGAGATTTGTTTCAGTTTCTCTATCCTGTACGATCCCTTAAAGTGCCTTTACACTCTACGAACTTTACCATCGAACACCACCCTCGAACAGCCTTCACGTCGACTGTTCGGGTATTCTACATACTTCATCTGTTCGCCTGTGTTCAGGGGTAGGGCTAGTGTCACTTTTATTTGGGTTTATCCCAAGTGACAGGAGTTGTTTGTGATATTAGTGCGCCGTTCTAATTCGTCTGCTATTTTTTTATTTTTCAGAAAATATAAAATATATTGATAATGGAGATTTTTTCTTAATCATAAGCTAGCGTTGGGTGCGTCAGCCATATTGGTTCGCTTAACGTCACGTTAACTATAAATGGCTGTTCGTTTAACGTCGGTACGGCAAGGTTTAAATATCGTCAACAGCCTTCCTATGCGAGCTAATGCAAAGTACTTCTTTTTCATCTTCGGATGTGCAAGGCTATGGTATAAGAGATAAACCTCAAACACCTCTTTTCTTTTCCCTTCATCAAGTATTAAATTAGCAGTCTCAAATTTACAGGGAATGGTATGTCCCGTGAAGATATTTAGACGAGTCAGATTCAAACCGAGTCACAGGAGAAAAATGAATTGGAGACAAAAGTATAACGAAAAAATACAATTATTTAAATATTTAAAGAAAAACGGTGAGAAAAAAAAAACTTCCTAAATATATGTATATATATTCAATGTTATATACATTTTTTATTTTTTAGATACTCATTCTTCACAACTCTTTTATTAAATAAGGATAAATTCAAATATATTATTAAAATAAGGATGATAAATTCAAATTAAAAAAAAAAAGGTCATGGACACACGGTTCAAGACGGTAACGTTGAACGAATCGTACGAGATTTTTCAATGAAATATTTAAAAATTATTACATAATAAAATCCATACATTTTTGTCAATTTAAATAAGAATGATCAAACGAAGGCCCCTATTAGTTTTGTACCTCAACCCGATCGACCCAGTAATGAATTAATTTACAAACCTATTTATTAGCACTGTTTATTTTTATTTTTATTTTTTTTTTAACTTTAATTATTAATCCGCACCTGTCAGCAAGGTGCAGACAATCAGCGAATGAGATGGTGGTAATAGGTTATAATAACATGTCAGGCATGAGGAGGGAAAGCACCCAGCAGTACCCCCTTCCTGGCTTGAGTCAATTACCATGGTTGTTTACGAGTGGAGATCTCTCCTCTATGCCCTTCAGTTAGTCTTCTTATATTCTGGGTTCTGTAAGCCATATCTCTTAATAAACAACCAGCAAGTCGAAACAATCAGCCGCGGAAGGGGTGCCGCTGGGTACTGCTTTTCCTGTAGCCTATCAAGCCATTTTGTTTTGTTGAAATATATATGTATGCTAGCACATCTGCTGATTGTTAATGGTTGTAATTAACAGGGGTGGATTAAATAATAAATCTGAAAAAAAAATCGAAGCAATCAAGTTTAAAAAAAGTTTGTAAAATTTCGTTATGCGTTTGTCAACTATTTTGTTAGTAAGGATCAGATTTATGTTTCTTTTACAGTGTGATAATAAGCGCAATAGGTGGTCTTTTTTAGATATATGTACTAGATTTCTGAAGAATTTGTCCACATGGGCAGAAATAATTATGTGTAAATTAAATGTTTTATGTTAAAATTTTAATGATGTACACTTATCTCCCGCGTCAGCAAGAGAGCAGATCTCTCATCCAGCGCCTTTTTAGTCTTCTCGTACCCATGCTTATGTCTGCCATATTACTGATTAAAGTATTTGGATGTCCGTTTAAATTAGTAAAAAATCGTTTGTAGAGCGTCGTTCTGTGCTGGTCGACTGTTATTACATGGAGGTCTGTATGTAATGTTTTGTTCGTCACGTACCAAGGTGCTTTTGTAATGAGTCGTAACAATTTTGATTGAAACGTTTGAAGTTTATTAATTTTAATAATTTAATATAAGATGTAAATTATATCGATCTCAATAAATTCTTAGTCGCCGGGCTATAATTTTCTCAAGATCTCGTAAAATATTAATAACTTAGTCAGGAACAAAACAAATTTTTATTCCTCAGTGATGACCCATATAAAACAAATAATTGTAAAATCGCTTCTGGTTAACATTTTACTCGGTGATAATTTTTCAAATTAGATTCATCCGAAAAAAAAAAATAGTATAGAAATTCTATGTTAAAAAGGGAAGCGAACATTTGTATATGCAAATGCCTAGGTATGGGAGTGCAAGTAATATAAAAAAGTATATGTTGCCCATAGTAACATAGAAATTGAGAAGCAGAACAATGATTTTAGCAAATTCTATTCTTACCACCGACTTCCATTAGATCTCTCCTAGGAAAAACGTTATTTGGTTTCATTTTTGTAATAATTATATCATTAATTAATTATATCAATAATATAAAAATAACTTTCAGAATACGACTAATTGTAAGATAAATTAAAAATAATATTTAAAAAATAGTGCATATAATATTCAAAAGTAAGGCAATGTTGAACAAGCTTTGCATAAAGCTCAAACCGTTTAACGTTGGCGCTATACGTAATGAGGTCATCAAGAAGATCTGCTATTCCCTCGATACCATAGCAGAAGTAAACCATTCCCCAGGACATGGAGTGATTCCTGTTGGAGGCTAGGCTGTCCTGCTTTCCTGGGGCTCTAGGCTGCATACCAAGGTTAAGCCGCATACTTGGTGAGAATGAAAAATATGCAATCAGTGTGCAAGTGCAATGCTAAGACTATTGCACCTTATAAATTATAAATTTATTTCAAAAAGTATGGAAATTTCCAAATTATTTAGCATAAAAAAAAAAGAAACATTTAAAGAAAATTTAGTTAAAATATTCAACTACTAATATTTTCATACCCGCCAACGAAGTTTACAAGCAGACCTACCATTCTTCCAAAGATAAGGAGGGAGCAGTATCAAAATGAAACATTTTAAAATATTCTATATCCATAATCCGCTGTACGCCACGCTCTTTAGGGCACCCTATGCCTTATCCAGTTCTGGCGCACTTTCTTTTTTTTTCTTTTTCAAATTTTGTTTTTTTTTGTATGTTTGGAAGCTTGAAACACCTACTTGGTAAATTGAGAATATTCCTCATTAATATAATTTTGAGTTCAATGTTTATTTTGTGGAAGGGCCTCGGATATAAGGCATGTAATTTTACCGAATTTTTTCAAGTTACTTACCGAAGGGTGACTAGTCATGTAGTACATAGCACAATTACATGTTTAAACAAATACATTTTCAACTAATGTTATAATAGTTTCTAAAAGAAATTAATAACCCTTCTGGGAGAGACCGCTTCAATAATGAGTATAAAGGTATAACTATATCTTTATCAAATACCGTAAAATGTGGTGACATTGTGACTAATGGGGTGACTTTGTGACAAGCCATTTTTCTACAGTTTTTGAATTTCCCTCCTTAAAAAGCATCAGAGTAGGCAATTCAGTGTACTTGTCAGTTGGTCAGTAATGTGCTGCAACCTACTGGCCACATATGAAACTCTATAACTTCTTTCATTCCATTTACCATGGTGCTTTATTTCAAGTTTTCAACTAAATGAAAACAATCAAACTTATATGAAATGAAGCACCGTGGTAAATGGAATAAAATAAGTTATAGAGGTTCATATGTGGCACGTAGGTTGCAGCACATTACTAACCAACTGACAAGTACACTTGCCTGATGCTTTTTAAGGAGGGAAATTCAAAAACTGTAGAAAAATAGGCTTGTCACAAAGTCACCCCATTAGTCACGATGTCACCTCATTTTACGGTATACTTATACCATATGGAGAAAAAAATAAAAAGAACGTTGAAGTGCAGTAAATTTACTTAAAATAATTTAAAATATAAAGTGATTAAACTATTACAAAAAACAAAAAACATTGATACTATTGTATAAAACCAATAAAAACATAGTAGAAGTTTTCTGCTTAATATTTAATTTAAGGTGTACAATTTTGTTGTGTTTTTTGACATAAAATTCGGATGCTGTTTAGTTCATTTAGTGATTTTACGCATGAGAAACAGGTACAGAACAAGTAACTGTTTTAATGTGAAACATCGTGACACAAATTGTCTGTAAGAGTCCTCCACGATTTTGTATTCTTCTTGGAAGGAATGTATAATGGTCATTTTTAAAATAAGCAATACCATCCTAAATATATAATATTCTAATCAAATGTAATACACTAACCGACGACTACAGATGAGTAACGTAAAAGAATGGGAAAATCTGCATGGACGCATTTCATTTAAAGTTATTATATTATTATTGAACTAGTAGAGTTCTTATGTTACTATTTTTTTATTATTATTCATTTTTAAAAAAGTAAACAAGTTTTTCGTATTTATTTATGCTCAGTTAAATTTCATTTATTAAAATCTTGAAATAACAATAGTATTTATAATTCAGCTTACGAAAAAATATAGAATAAAAAATACAGCAGCATTTCCAAAAAAATAATGTCTCGACTAACTTATTAAGCGCTATCTTAAGCCTCAATATAAGCTGAAAGTAAATCTTAACGCCCGATCGCTGGCAACCTTCCAGAAGTTTTCTCATAAACATAAATCACTTTGCCAAAACCGGTCTCATTTTTTGATTCTAAAGGACCTTGAGGCGTGCGCAGATATCTGATAATAACGATTAGCCCAAAATGAGATATTTTTTTCCAAAATGGGAAAACAGGAAAATGTTCGGGGTATTGTTTATATTAAGATCTCAGCCGTGGGGATTCCAAAGCAAAGAATTCAACAAATTGATTGCGGTTCTAGTGAGTTCTGACCGGCTTTATCAAAAACGTGAGATGAATTTCAGAGTTAAAAGCACCATTAATTATGCTGTGTTATGGGCAGCCTGTCAGAGGCACCCTTACCAGCCCCTCCCTCTCATCTCGTAGAAAGTAGATGCATATCTATGCGTTTGCTTGGAAGTAGTTTTAAAAATTTACATGGTTGCAAAAAAAAAAAAATATAATAAACATAATAATAAAAAATATGAGAATAACACTAAAAAAAGGAATGTTCATAAAATAAACACCTCACGACGGTCTCAAATATTCAATATATTTTTAAATGTAACAGGAGCTTTCGGTGCTCATAGCACCATATTCATCTGTATAAAATCAATTAACAATACATTAGTACATATATTATTATTTTATCTAAAATTTAAAATATGTCTTGCATATGCCCAATCTCTTACCCTTTTTTCTCGTTCCCTTAAGGGAGAGTCTTTGTATAACTGTGTGTTACATCAGTTGTGTCATCATCAGTTTAAATACCTAAAGTAGGAATATGTATATGATATTAATAATGCCCAATGATATTAATAATAGATATATAAATGTCTAAAATAGGTTTTTTATATATAATTTACCTACTCGTCGTGGGGAGAGACATGCACTCGGCATAGCTGCCACTTGTTCTCTACCCTATTTCCGACGAACAAGGCGCCCCCTAGGTCCGGAATTAGAAACTTATATAGATAAGAGCTTGTATATGTTAAATTTTTTTAATTTTATCCAGAATGTGTGAATAATGTAAAGGGATGTGCGCAGCTTCTTGTTTTTCATTCATAAGCTTATTTTGATTCGCCGCGATATATATGGATTCGAGTATTTTTCGCTTAGCCCACGAATCTGATTTATGGAGAATTTTGACATTGCCAAAATCTATTTCATGTTGTAATGTGTTTGCATGATTAGACAGTGCCGTTTTAGTTTTAGAATTAGGTTTTAAGTTACTCTTGTGATTATATATTCTGGTTTTTATATCTGTAGATGTGAGACCAACATATGATTTATCACAATTTTTACATGGTATATTATATATTACATTTCTATTGTTTTCTAAAGGTGTTTGGTCTTTTATTTTTGTTATTATATTACGTATCGGGTGTCCTGGTTTGAGAGCAAAATTATATTCTTCAACATCAAATTTATGAAATGTATTTATAATATTATAGGTTAAACTATTTATATATTTGAGGGGTTTATATGGGCGGTTAGTTTTTGTAGTTGATGTGTCGGTAGAAGGTACGCGGACTGGTTCTGCTTTATCAACTATTGTTATCGTTTCGTTTTTACTAAAATATTGTTTTATATTGGTTTGGGTAGGAGGGCGAAAAGATACTGCAATATTATTTTCAGAATTTTGTATAGTGTGATTTGGTATAGAATTTTCATTTGGTGTTTTGGAAATGTTGTTTCTATTTGGATTTTGGTGTTTATTTAAACCTGTATACCACAATTTAGAAATTAAACTATTGGGATAGAAACTGTTTTTTAATATGCTAAAAATTTTTTGTTTACATTCGTTCAAAAATATATCGTCCGTGATTTTTATAGCTTTATGTATAAGATTCGCTCCAACATTAATAATTTGGGATCTAGGGTGGTTGGAGTAAAAGTTGAGCACATAGTCTGCTGTTGTATCCTTCTTATACCATTTAGTGTACAGTTTTTTGTTTCTACGGACAATAGTGACATCCAAATAATTAATGCAGTTATTGCTTTCTTTATCGCAGGTGAATTTTATTTTTGGGTGAATGGAATTTAACTTTTCAAAAAAGATTTTATGTTCATCAGTTTTAAGTATAACAATTAAATCATCTATATATTTCTTTATTAATAGGGGTTTTATATCTGATTGTTCTAGTGTTTCCTTAATTATGTAGTTTAGGACAATTCCCGATAAATTGACTGATAAACACCCTCCCATTGGTAGCCCGAAGATTTGTTTATATAATTTATTTTGAAATGTAAAATATCCAAATTCCGTGCATAATTTAATCCCTTCAAGGTACATGGTCTTGCTTTTAATTTGGGTGAAAGGCTCGATTTTGTCCCAATTATCAGAAATCAATTTGTATACTAGTTTTAGCGGCGTATTTGTAAAGAGTGACGTCACATCGTAACTTATCATGGAATAATCGTCTTCTACAGAAATTATCTTATTTAATTCATTTTTTAATTCTAATGAGTTTCTAACATCAAATGGGTTGTCATTAGAGAAATTGTCAAGACTAGGATTTAAGAATTTGGAAAGAAAGTAGGTGGGACTATTTGTTGAGTCAACTACAGGACGGCATGGGTTATCTATTTTGTGGGTTTTAACTAAGCCATAGATTTTAGGAGTATGATAATAATTATTAATGAGTTTTAGTCTTGTTTTTTGGTCAATGAATTTAAATTTTTCAAGTTTATGTACATATTTTATTACCATTTTGTTGAGTTCATGGCCCGGATCTTGTCTAATCGTTTTATATACATTTTTATCATTTAATAAATCTTCCATCCTAACTTGGTATTGCTCTTTAGTCAAGAAAACTAAACGTTTTGTTTTATCCGATTTTATTAAGTATAAATCTGGACTATTTTTAAGAAATGATGTAGTGCTCCTACAATCTGATTTTATTATGTTTTTGAATTGGACAAACTGTCGTGCGTTCATATTCATTCGTTTACTTTTATCTTTATTAATAAAGTTTAGAATACATTTATTCACATTGTTTCGAATGGCATTTTTATGGCTGTCCGGCGTTTTAAGGTCTTCTAAAATGCTTTCAAAATCTGCAATCAATTCAATAATATCGTGATTGTGATTGAATGGAAAGAAATTGAAAGATTCTCCCAAGCTTAAAAAATTAATGACATTAGTCGGAATTTGAAAATTAGATAAATTAACAATTCTGTTATCTTTGTGTAAAGCTCTATATTTGTTTATTATCTCGTTAAAATGATTGTTCATCTGTAATTGTGGAGCAATATTATTGGATGAAATAGTGGTCCTTTTATTGTTATATTTTGCATAATGTTTACCCACCGTATAAGGATTGGTCATAGTGGTATTAATGATCCTAGTTACTTTCTTTATCTCCAGCAATTGTTCATAGTGTATATTGTAAATATTGGTGAAATGTGTGTGGAGGGAGATATTTTGCTCTTTAATGTTCTCAATAAACGTATTGTATTCTTTCGTGTAATAATGATGTAACCAATTAGCCTGCTTTATGTCCAAATTAACAAGACTTAAATTGAAATTATTGAAAAAATTATGGTGTTTAAATTGAATTAAGAAATTTTTATTGAAACAATTTTCTAATTTAATTGTGTGATTTAAAATATGGGCTGGGCAAATATTGTTGTTCCTACAATGTTTGAGATAAATTAATTTACATTTGGTGTCTAAAAGTTTATAAAATAAATTAAGAAAGGTACGAGATTGAGCAGTATTTGCATGACTTACAAATTCAAATAATTCTTTCTTCATGTTAGACTTCATCCATGCTAGCTGCTTTCTGAGCTTGTTATACTCCTTAGGTTGTAGTTTGGGTTCTTCGGGTGCACCCTCCATAGTACTCATAATGTGATCATAGACCGTTTATTTCTAAATATCATAAAATAAACACCTCACGACGGTCTCAAATATTCAATATATTTTTAAATGTAACAGGAGCTTTCGGTGCTCATAGCACCATATTCATCTGTATAAAATCAATTAACAATACATTAGTACATATATTATTATTTTATCTAAAATTTAAAATATGTCTTGCATATGCCCAATCTCTTACCCTTTTTTCTCGTTCCCTTAAGGGAGAGTCTTTGTATAACTGTGTGTTACATCAGTTGTGTCATCATCAGTTTAAATACCTAAAGTAGGAATATGTATATGATATTAATAATGCCCAATGATATTAATAATAGATATATAAATGTCTAAAATAGGTTTTTTATATATAATTTACCTACTCGTCGTGGGGAGAGACATGCACTCGGCATAGCTGCCACTTGTTCTCTACCCTATTTCCGACGAACAAGGCGCCCCCTAGGTCCGGAATTAGAAACTTATATAGATAAGAGCTTGTATATGTTAAAATTTTTTAATTTTATCCAGAATGTGTGAATAATGTAAAGGGATGTGCGCAGCTTCTTGTTTTTCATTCATAAGCTTATTTTGATAACTGAAACCCTGAAAACTCATTGTAGCTCGCAGAGATGCAAGGATCATATAGGAAGACTGGATAGTTTGGATTTTTTTAAATACAATAATCGTTAGCAGTGTTTTCGTAACCACTTATGTCGAACTAGTGCATTTCGGATAAATGATATACCAATCGATGGGAGGTAGTTCTTCCAACTTTTTTTTCTTTCGAAATTAAAATACTATAACAAGCTCAAAGCATTCCACATTATTTCCATAGAAACTGTAAAAACTGTTTTCCTTGATTTCTTCTATCTCATTGTTAATTTCACTGTTTTTATAGTTTACGATAGAGTTGAGAAAATTTCTAATTTGTAAATAATAGTCGAAAAAAGACATTTTCTGGTCATTTTCGGATCAGAATTTAGTTTACCATAGTCCATTTGCAGTGTAGCAAGTGAATTAACTTATTTTCTTTACCCTTGTCATTTTCTTCAGCAATAATAATCCTGTATTTTATTTACTTTTATTAGTCTCCAGCGAGTATTTTTTTATTTTTAATCTTTATGAAAAACGTTGTCTGGCATCTTAAATTTAAAATAAAATAAAATGACGGTGTTATTGAAGTTCTATGAGGTTTGCTCTAATTTGCTAACTGTTTCTGGTTTATCGGTGCTTATGTGTATGTGATTCAATGAATGTGTACCAAATTAGATATCGAAAAGAATACTGGTATTTCTAAAAAAATTAAAATTTTGGGATACCAAGTTTAAACGTTTTTAGTGGCTAGCCTATTGCGCTCGCTCTAATTTTCTATTAATTTGTCTCTTTGACTTAGAATTCTATACCCAGCTGAGCCTTTTGAGCTTCACTGGATAATATAAATAATCCAAAAACGATATTACGAAAGTTTCACGCGATTATCCGAATTTCGGTTATCCGAAATTCTGATTATCCGAATAACCTCTGAGAACATTTATTCGGGTAATCGACGTGTTACTTTTTAAGGAAAGAGTGTAGTTGTTCAGCTGTCGTAAAATGAAGTAACTGGGCACAACAGGCCTTTATCAATCATTTAAATGAGGGCAACAACATTATAGAGGCTGGATGTGCCCCATCATCATTCAATGGTTGTATTGTTTTTTTAATGAAATAGACTTCTATAAAATCAGAAGATAAACCAAATAAAAATGGGCAATATGCGAATATTTGATAATGCTCAAAGGAAGCTTAATAACATTTAGAAATGTGACCCGCTTTGGCAGCGATTATCTTGGCTGTTCACGCTTCGTCAGCTCTGTCCATTGCTAACTTGATGTATTTTCTTATAAAAGAATGTTTTTTTTTTATGTAGTTAAAAGAGTTGTAAACGATATAAGAGCTGATTATGCTACGGCCCCATGCGACATAATCCACTCGTAGGAAGTGATTACGAGAATAATTTCTTAGAGTATAGAAAAACAATTTTATCCTGAGTGAGTGTTATACTTTGACAATTGAAACGTTGAGATAACAAATTTATAAGTCTGGATGAAAAAAAAATTGGTTGTTTTTTTCTCGTCTCGACTCCAGGAGGTCATTGGTGTTATCTTTTTTATATTCTGGCTGTCAATATTTTAAAATAAATTATATTGTGTTGTACTAAAAAAAAAAAATTCTTTACAGAGATGGGAAAAACTGATTGGTTCAGATGAATCTCCTGAATCTTTTAGTACTAGTATCTAATTAACTCTAATAAAGCATTCGAGTTTTTAAATAAGGATTTGGGTACAATTACTGTTACGAAGAGAATATATATAGTGCCATTATACTACGTTATGTTATGATTCACTGTAGCTTATTCAATTATGATTAAAAGCTATTCATTTTCAAGCCACGGAAGTGCGTTATTAAGAGGATGTAGACATGAGTTATGTAGCTGAAAAACATGTAAATATTAAAATAATTTACCAGTGACTATAATATACAGAGATAGAATATACATATCGCCAGTAAGATACTGTTTTATATAATACTAGCTAAACCCGGCCACGTTTTGATCTCTCCAATGTTAACATTTAGAGAAGTAAAAGTAAATTAATGTATTCCGGTGAAATTTACCCCAAAACATGATTTATCCATCAGCTATTCTTCGAGTATGGAGGTAAAAAACACACGGCCCTTCCATTTTTTATATTTAAGATCCTTGCATGATTTAGAACCATGAGATCAACAAATCATTCTTCTGAAGATGATTTTATTCATGTTGTAGATTGAATCTTATCCATCTGATAGATTCTATGAGGAGGGTATCAGATACGTTTGGATAAAATAACATACTGTAAGATGTACCAGTTCACTCAATTTTGTTCGTCGGTCAAAGAAACATAACTCATGTATTAAGAATTGATAACTAAACCCTCCAAGGACAAGGCGTAACGGATATCTTGCTTCTTTGATTTGATACGATACTTTCCATATAATCATTTCTACTTTCACATATATGAAATATAAATTAAGGGAAAGTATTGTGATCATGAAAAAAATTGACTTCGAGGACACGTTTTGGTTCCAAATAACCAAGTCCCGCAAAACTGTAGTTGTGTGTGTGTGACACAACCAGCAAAAAGTTGGTTACTGGTAGGTGCATTAAATTCGATATTTGAGGAAGGTATGTGGCACAGCACCAGATTTTTAAAAATAAAATGTATTGTTGTCTTATATTACCGCCTTTAATATATAAAACAAAGAGTTCAGTACTATCCGCAATAATCTTCTTGAGACAACCTCCAAGTCTGCGTACACATGACATAATATTTCGTGACCGATTCAACTGATAAAGGTGCCACGAACGGATTCGAACCCGGATTTTAGTTTATATGTATTCTTAGGGTGTCCTAGAAAATTTCGAATGCATTCGAGACTACAATACATAGCGTTAAGAAAGAGACCCTGTTATGAGTAACTAAACTTGGAATGAACCTGTAAATTCAATAATAAGTTAATACAGTATGATTTAATAATGTAAGCAAGTTTAGCTATTTAAAAAATTGCATATTCTTAATGAGAATGTATAAATCAGACAATGAGCTACTTAAACGTAGTCAGGAGCTTAAAACATTTAAACGAAAACTCTTTCACTATTCAATATAAGAACCGAAGCATATATTTCAAACAGTTTGAACCACTTAGATGATATGTTTTCGATCTGTCGAAAGAAGAGATTGTGTTGTAAAAGGCTTTGCAAAGAAACTCGACCTCCGTTTTTCTTCAACTTGTCAATATCCAATACCCCGGTTCCCAGCAACAACGAGAACGAATCCACAAATCGCGGACAAGTAGCAATAACAATAGTCACCTGTCGCAATAATAAAATGGCCTGGAGGAAATTAGAGCATTATCTTTCAGTGCTATGGCGGCGTTCGTCGTGTAGCTTTCCCCTTGACTTTGCCAAGTAGAATCTTTTTTATTTCTCTTTTCCGATGTTGTCCATCTCGAGCAATTCCTTAACCATTGAAAATAGAAAAATTACTTTCCAATCATTCATGCCGAGCCGGACAACTGCTTCCTGATTCAGAGTTGTGGAAAAATGTCTTCACTGAAAGAAGAATCGCGTATGGAGCTCCTTGCAGGATACTTAAGTTGAAGAGATCTACCTAGATTTCTTATTTTTTGTTGCGCATTTACATTTTTTTTTTTAAACAAGTCCATAGATCATGCATAAACTTTTTTCTGATGCAAACGAGGATAGAAGCAAATTCTCTTGTACAAAGGCCTGACGTCGCGGAAAATGTTCTGTGAGAGTTTTATGAGATATTCTAGAACTTTTTTGAAAAATCTCATAAGTTCGTTAATATATGTACGTATTATCTAGTCGAATTATATCACTTTGGAAAGTGTAATTTTATGATTGTCAATTTATATACGCTGAACACAAATGAAGCTAGTAATAGTAGTAGTAGTACTTAGGGGTGGAATTCACAAACTGTGATAAGGACCACCTCCCATCCATGGACAATAAGGGGTCCACCGTCTCGAGCTTCTGATTTTACTTCGTAAATACTAGTAAAGGTGTTGGTATTTATTTCAAAATAAATTTTCTAAAAATCTTCGTGATCGCTATCCTTTTTATAGCGGTAAGGTTTCATTGGCGTACCTATGGAAGCAGATGTAGCATAGAGCAGGAGACTTGCGACGCGTGCCAAAACCAAGGTTTTCCCATATTGAGGCTTGTCCCAACAATAACACCTCACCATCTCCTTTTCGCATATAGCAAGCAATATGCATCACTATAGGCATATCATTGGTATTTTTTCTTTAAATATACCTACATAATCACAGTAGTTATTATGTATAAAGTAATTGTTTATATATTTAAAAAATGTACGTCTTAGGTAACTATGTGAAACTTACTACCATCTTTCACTTCATTTAAAATTAATTTTATCACATTTGAATTTTGATGCATACATCAAATTTCGATTTTGAATTACATCTCGAAAAAAATTTTATGGACCAGCTTCGTGCCAAATACGAACTCTCGGCGTGCAAAATTTTGGTAAGTTTTGGCCATTTCCGATTAAAGAGTGTTTAATTACTTGACAAATCTTTATCTATAAAAGTTTTAATAGTAAATTATCATTTATAGTAATAAATAGGCTAAATTACTGATATTAATTTATAATTAATTAAATATTTAAAAATAAATTTATGTAACGTAGTTAAAAATTTTAAGTTTAGTTATATGTTTTAAAAATCTGGTGCGTGCGCGCAACACACAACTTTCACTTACCAACTTCATTAGATAAGAAATTAATGTGCTTTGTTAATTGCCACTTCTCAAAGTGATACTTTTTTCCACATTCATTTCTTATTTTCGTTTTCATTTGCTCAAAAAAAACACTAATTTCTTTTATTATTAAATCAAAGTTTTTACTTGTGGTAATTCGACAATGCAAGTCGTCTGATTTTATAATTCTCTATGTACTTGTTGAATATTTCATTTAGTTCCCATGAAACAAATAATTTTCATTAAATGAACAGAACATCTTTAATTATAACACATTGGTTTGTCATTAAAGGCGTACGGCGCATGCGTGAGCTCAAGGTGTTTTATGAGTTGACGGAATATTTTTCTTTTTTTCTCCTGCATATGTTTACTTGATTTTTTTCATATATCATAATTAGCAATTTCTTATTTTTAGGCGTGATGAGAGACAGTTAATTTCTCAATATAAACTAAAACAAAGGTACTTTATAGGAAAACAAAAAGGCCCCTTCCCCATTTAGCCCCCTCAGAAAATTTTAATACTGATAAAACTTACCTGATATTATTGAGCACCTAATTTTCATTAAACATGACGAATTTTATCAAAATCATTAAAGCCGTTTTTGAGATCATCGAAAAAAAGGTAAAAATTGGAAAAAAGTTATGAAATAAAGTGCCCCCTCCGTTTGACCAATTTTGATGAAATGTTGGCTGTCACATTTTTGGCATATACATACTTCAAATACCCAGTTTGATCAAAATCTTTATAGCCGTTTTTGAGTAAATAAAAAAAACACATGGAAATGATACAAAATTTATTAAGTAAAGTCCCCCCTCCGGTTGATCAATTTTGATGAAATTTTTACAGTCATATCTCAGGCATATCAATACATTAAATACTTAGTTTAATCAAAATCGTTAGAGTCGTTTTTGAGAAAATCGAAAAAAACGTAAAAAGTTATTAAATAAAGTACCCCCATCCTTTGACTAATTTTGATGAAATTTTCGCTGTCACATCGCGGGCATATACATACACTAAATACCCAATTTCAGGTTCGCACGGTTAATATTTTTTGAGCTAGTCTGTTCACACACACAGACCATTTCACGGGACTTGGTTATTTGGACTCGGGGGACCCCAAAACGTGTATTTCCGTTGAAAACCGGAAGTCGAAATTTTTACGATCGCTATACTTTCCTTGCTATATATTTCATATATAGGTAAGTGAAAGTAAAAAGTAAATCAATATAAAAATCACACAACGCTGGAAATATATCTACAATTTCACTTAATTTAGTCTTTTGATTTCATTTCTTTTTACTTTCACTTACCTATATATGAAATATATAGTAAGTGGAAGTATTGCGATCGTGAAAAATTTCGACTTCCGGTTTTCAACGGAAATACACGTTTTGGGGTCCCCTGAGTCGAAATGACCAAGTCCCGCGAAATGGTCTGTGTGTGTGTGTGTGTGTGTGTGTCTGTGTGTGTGTGTGTGAACAGACTACCTCAAAAACTATAAACCGTGCGATCATGAAATTGGGTATTTAGTGTAGGTATATGCCCGCGATGTGACAGCATAAATTTCATCAAAATTACTCAAAGGGAGGGGGTACTTTATTTAATAACTTTTTAGGTTTTTTTCGATTTTCTCAAAAACGGCTCTAACGATTTTGATTAAACTGAGTATTTGATCTATTAATATGCCCGAGATATGACTGTAAAAATTTCATCAAAATTGATTGACCGGAGGGGGGACTTTACTTAATAAATTTTGTATCATTTTCACGGGTTTTTTTTATTTACTCAAAAACGGTTTTAACGATTTTGATCAAACTTAGTATTTGATGTATTTATATGCCTGAGATATGACCGTAAAAATTTCATCAAAATTGATCTACGGGAGGGGGGACTTTACTTAATAAATTTTGTATCATTTTCACGGTTTTTTTTTATTTACTCAAAAACGGCTTTAACGATTAACAAAAATAAGATATGAATGTAGAAAAATGTGTGACTTTAGGAAATGATAATTAGCAAAACACGTCAATTTCTAATCTAAGTAAGTTGGTAAGTGAAAGTTGTGTGTTGCGCGCACGCACCAGATTTTTTTTTAAAGGAACTCAAGATGATATGGACAAAATCGGATATTAGCCTACAAACCGCTCATAGATCGACATCCATAGAGCAAGTAAACCTTACAAAGAAAGCAGAAAGAAAAAATATTTTATGAAAGGGAACCAAATACGAATTTTAATGCAAATAATCAGATATTAATTTAATCAAATCGATAAGAGGGGAGTGTTCAGAAAACTTAGTTTGCGGAAACGTGCCGTATCTACTGTATCAAAATTAAAAAAAAAAAAAAAAACAAGTAAAGACTCGATTTAATCAGAATATGAAAAAGGCAAGTTTATAAGATTAGGGAAAATCTGTTTGACTGTATAAAATTTAAAAACAAAATTAGGTTTCTGTCACCTTTTAAACCGTAACTTGTAAAAACACAAATTATATTTTAGACTTACGTAAAAAAGTAACTTTACGATAGAACTCCAAAATGTCTTTACAATGAGAAATCACAACCCCCTGAAATGCGGCATGTATTTATGTGTAAGTATATTTACATATTATTTGTAGCTATGTGCAAGAATTATTTCCATTGAGAAAAGATCGGACGTGCGGAAGCATTGATCAAGGTAGCGAGCGTTTAACCCTCCTCCAACTCCTGCTCAACAACGATAAGGCTACATTGGTCCACTGCTATTAGGCCAAAAGTACGATTCGGCGGAGATCACGTAGCCTCCATTTTCTAGAGCAACCTGTTATAACAGATTACTATTGTCATTGTGAAATCGGGGTCTGGTTAGGCACTCCGGACGTGAAACTTCTTGTACAACTTCGCCGGAAGATCAATGAATTTCTTGTTAAGGTCTGTGGGGATTGATCCGATACCATCGCTATCAGTAATGACCATCGTCCTATTCTTTTTATCCGCACCAGTTACTAGAGAAGTGACCCGTAACATATGAGTGATTTATTAGAAAAAAATACATAAAATTTCAAAGTAGATTGATTTGCAATTACATAATCAATTATAGGTTTTAAAGACGCTGACTTTCTTTCTCCTCACAAATATAAACAATAATTCCTTAACCTCTTACTCTTAACAGGTCCTTTAGTTATGAATGAGTAAACACATACTTCTCTGTGATAGTTTTCTTACCCTTACTGCAAGAACATTATGATTATTAATTTCCCTCATAGTGCTTTACAGACCTAGTTCATCTTTGGCTTCCGGAACCAATCTTCCCAGCCTGTACCTATTTTGGGCTACTGTTTTTCAGTTTATTCTCCAACACAACAGCATCTGTCCATCCATACTGAACACTTTTGACCATTTTAATGCTTTCAATTTCAATATTAATATTAACTCAATATTAAAGCTTTTATCGTTGAGTAGTTCCTGATTGATTGCTTCGAGCTAGTAAGTCCTGCTTAGCTTTACCGTCTTGCCTTTATATCATGAAATTTAAACTGACGAGTTTTTTTTTTTTTTTTTGATCCTCGCCTCTTTAGGCTATACGGGGTTTCCCGGACCAGGAGAGTGGGTGGAGGATTAAAGCCGAGTTAGTGACGAGTTACGGTGATGAGTTCTTATTTCGTTATATTTCATACCATTAATTTTAATATTAAAGATCGTTTTTGAAATATGATTACCTTTGAGAAAGCTCTGTGTTTACATACTTGTAAGCTGCACTGTTTAGGATCTTGTGCCCTGATCGATGGCTACATTAAAGCCCCACAGGTACACTTGGGAGTGAACTATGTTCTACACAAGTGTTGTTGAGATGGGACAGAGGCGGCTTACTTTCATATTTTTACAAAAGAAGTTTTCAAGCTATGATTTCTTTTTTTTTTATTTATTCGTTTTATAGTTCGTAAGTTATAGAAATGCTCTACCCAATTGGTTTTCTTGTATGAGACAAATTTTAAGGTTCTCTTTCTATTTTTAATTACGCTTTGGATTTTGCACGCTTCCGCAGACTTTTATCCGCGCATGCAACGATCTATACATTCACAGCTCTTATTCCATAACTCAGTTATAACTTTCTTCCTTTTTCGTTTCACCTCTCTATTGCTTTGTTTGTTGTGCTTTAACGGTTGCCTCGGTTGCAAAGCCATTTGTTATATAATTACTCCTTTTCCTAGACTGCAATTGTACTTTCTGCATTCCACCACGTTCTTAATATATATTCGCTTACGTCTTTTACGTATTTCCAATTTCACTAGAGCCGCCTGGTGAACTGCATTCATAATATTTTTATACTGGAATTCAACCTCAGTATAACTTATAGAGTATTTGATCAGTATATAGTTACTAAATCTCTGCTCAAGTACCTAAATAGCGGTAATAAAACAAGAAACAACCCAAATAAAAACAAAAAAAAAAAACGGAAAACTACCCCATAAACGTTATAATAAATTTCAGAATGTCGTTCATTTAAATCACATTTAAAACTCATTATTATTTATTTCTAACAAGAGTCAGAAAAATTGACAATTTAAATAATGGACTCTGATGAATGTATAATAGATTAACAAAGCCAGACAGAAAAGAAGCCCGCACTCATTCGTCATTTTAAGCATGATTTATATTTGGGCGCTGTCTAGGCTTGCTCATGCGATTTATGGTTTCATCTCCAAATAGAGATCTGTAAACCTCCTGTTTACAGATTTTTAAAAAATTGCTGATTCGAATTCTGTATTTTATTAACGAAAAGAAATATTTCATCAGCGGTGAAAATAGTTAGTCTGCAGTCTCCTCTAAATGATATTGGTCAGTTTTAATTTCTGAGGTTATTACGCAGTGCGTAGTAGACTTCAGGTTTCAGCTTGAATTTCTTTATTATACACCTATTCAAAAGTTACAAAAACAAAAGTGTTCACAAAAGAAAGAATAAATCTTTATCGTTCATATTTTATATACAATCAATTTTTTGCAAGAAACCATTCATTCCTTACAGTCCCTTTAACTATGCAACATTATCATATAAAATAGGCCGATGTATGTAAAATGGATATGTAAAATTGGATTTGGCTCTATTCAATCACCATTCTTCACACATCCGTATATTCTTCACACATATTTTTTATAATTCTTGAAAATATGTCAGGCGATATGTTCCTATCCACTTTTCACACGCGGTCAGTGTCTTAAGTTTCAGCTGCGCGTGAAAAAACACACTTGTAAAAAATACATCTTGCCAGTTTTAAGATAGCACTGGTGAAAGTTACGGAGATAATTGAAATTAAATTATGAAAACGTAAAAACGAAAAATAAATGTTCGAGCTATTAACCTCTCATCCTAGACCTATTAAAACATCGCCTTGTATCATGTTGGTAGTTCACCATTTAAGTTTTTGTAATTATAAACCAGTTTTTTTCACGTAAACACTATTAATAAATTTAGTAGAGATCGGGGCCCATTTACATACAGAAAATCAAATGGCGATTTTGGATTCCTGAGAATCGTCTTGGGGTGAACATTAATCAAAGCCATAAATATAACCAATCTTTAGTTCATTAGGATAGAAATTTAAAAACTCTTCGAAAATATGTAAATAATTTTTTACTTAATTAATTAATTAATTCCTTTATAGTAACTTTTTCCCCTTTCCAAGTAAGTAAACGGGGGAAAGCTTTGATACTCGGAAGAACTTGTTGAATAATATTGACGTAAATATCCCTATAATAGAATTGCAATATTAATATTTTACCATTTCATTGTGGGCAGTGTTTCCCATCCGGCTCCTCCTTACAACTCACGTTAACCCGAAGTTAGTCAGTTCAAATCCCTGATCCCTGCACGGGAAAAAAAAAACCGTAAGCCCTTAAAGGCTTGGAAGGAGAGAAAAAAGAGGCTTTCTTTTCTAATACTAATATTGATGTATAACTTAATAAATGATCTTGGAACGAGAAAAGCTTTCTGATGAAGCGTAACGGAATTCCAAGAACCTTCATCAGACAGCGCAGCACGCAGCGAAACCACACCAAGTAAAAGCGGTTGTTTGGCTTTTACTCAAGACCGTCAGCCACAGGAAAGAGAGGAACTAGACAAGAATGAACGTCTAGTTTTTCTTCACGGTAAGCTGCATTCCACTTTATTTTCGTTTTAAGGTTACAACGATTCTAGACGCGGTCATCTAAATTAAGTGCAGTTGTGAACTTTCCTGGTCTATAAATGGCTGGACTAATGGCCATATTCAGAAACGAAAATTAAACACGCAATTAAAAACAGTACCTACATCTTTGTCTAAATAGTGAGTAAGTATCTGATCTTCTACTAATAACTAAACGGAAAATCTACTTCATTAATTAAAAGATATATTATTAATGTAGTAATACAAAAGCAAGGTTTATTTATTCGTATGAACAATTTCATTTTAGTTTTTAATTTACAATTTTATTAAACTCAACAAAATAGCTGTCTATATTTACATTTTTATAACATTAACCACTGAGTTTAACCTGAAAATGTACCAAAAAATAAATTAATAAAAATGAAAAACAGATGTTAACGTGAATGTGAAAACACTGCAAAGAAAAGAAAAACGGTAAGGAATGAAGGAAATTAAGCACTATATTATATATTAGGACACTTTTACAAAAATTCATGTTATATTTTTATTTTAATATTATGCCGCATTATTAAGTTATAAAATTTCGCTTATGGGTCATTATCTGAAGATGCGTAGAATTCACTTGTTAAAATTTCATTATTGAAATGTTATAATTTCCGGCCGAAAAAATGCATACTTTCTCAGTGGTATATCACCTTCACTTTTTAAATAGTAGCCAGACAGGAGAACCTTTAATTGTTCTTTTAAAAAATTATGAAAACAATTTCAATGTGAGAGAGTGAACGGTAGTGAAAAATGTGTTGAGGTAGTAGTAAACTTTGAGAAGTGAAAGCAAAAACGCGTATATTTTAAAGAAATACAATCTTAAAGAACAATAAAAACGATTTCAAATTCAAAAATACGAAATTCCAAACGCTTATACTCAAAAGTAAGCTTGATTTTAGAGTTAGGTTAGGTTACAGTTACATACTTTTGGTCATAGTTTAGGAATCGTCACCATTACATTCAAAAGCATTCTCAAATTCTTTTGAGAATTCAAATAATAGAGTTATTGGCTCCCTCATTTAAGAATTTTTTGGAAAAAGTGAGGGAGTGAAATTTTCAAAGTCTTTAATATTTTTTAATCACCGTAAGTAGGCTAAAGTTGAAAAAGACTGTAGAATCGAAAACTATGACCATTTCCCATCGAAAAACAATAGTTGAGTGAAAAAAATGCTTGGAAACTCACCAGTTTGAAGTGAGGGGGTGAAGTAGCTATTGACTACAGCGTAGATTTCCAGTTATAACCTAAATCTGATAGGGGAGGCAAGCCATCTCAGCCCCTGGTCGGCAGTCAAAACTATCCTAGGGTCTTCCCTCAACCGATTCTTTCCACCCCGGGCTTCTATTTGAGCTATGTTCCCCTCAACGCTCAGCGCATCCAACACTTGATGTGAGGGAGTGAAGGAAAAACGTCTGGACATACCATTTTTATTTTATTTATTGTTATTGGTAACAATAACTGAAACCGCTTATTATTTCGTGGAATCTTGAACTAATAACTGACTTAACCGATTAATTAATTTAATCAAACACTCAATTGCTGAAAGAATACGAATTTTTAAAGTGGCTTGCCTGGGAGTCGGACAAGGTGAGGGAGTGAAAAAACAATTACTTTTAATTTTTTTTAACCAATTATAAATTTTGTTTGGGGCTAAAACATAGCCTCCATAGAACAACAGAAGGAGTCAGAAAATAGTCCCTATTTTTTCTAGTTACTAGATCTCATATTAATGGTTGAAAATGGACCGGACGAACGATTTACACATTTTCAGATAATGACCCTTATACAGGAGAATTCGTAAAAAAAAATTCTTTATATAAACTGAAAGCCTAAACAAGTTTTAAAAAATAAGTCTTTTTCATTGACATAAAATTATTATGAATTAATAACAAAAAACACTGTAATATGAATAGAAAAGGTTGATTAAATAATAAATTGAATTTATCTGGGAGAAGTACATATAGAGCCACAGCTTTATAGAATTATTTATGTTCCATTATACACAATTTACCTGAATAATTATATATTTTTTATATATATTTTATTTATTCATTTTATTTAAATAAATCCTGTTCTGTACGATGTCAGGTACTCGTTAAAGATCCCTATCGTAATTATACCTGGATAGGCAAAATTTAGGACTCCCACTGTAGCATCGTCCTATTAGCTTTAGTGGCATAAAGTGACGTTAAAACAAACAAATAAATCCTTTGTCAGAAACATTGTGTTAACTTTTATTTATAAATACATGCCAATATTGTATTTTAATAAATCCTTTGTTACAAAAATTGCGTTAACTTTTATTTATAAATAAATTTATGAATATTTAAATTTAAAAAAATAATCAAATTAATATTAAATACGTCGTTTCCAGAAGGGACATAATCAGCTTTATTATAAACCAGCTTTCTGCTCCCGCTAGCTACTGAAAGATAAATACACCTCCCAAAACGGTCCTTTTCAGTTAGGATTAGTCAGGGGCCTCACACCATACCAATTGCCCACGCCTCGAAGTAGCACCACGATACTATTACCAAATCAAATACCTGTTTCGCCAATTCATACATGTACATAAGGGGGAGCACTAAAAAGAATCCAGGAATTGAGTGACAAAACGAAGAAAATGAACAAAGTGGCCTACGTACTGAAAAGATTCTCCGACTTGAAGGTAGAGATGCCGATGTTTTGACCAAAATATCGATGTTTTTAACATCGTTGTTATGCAGCCGATGTTTTATCAACATCAGTGGTTGTGTGTCGAAGTTTTAAGTAGTTGACATTTTTTTTTTTTTTTTATTGTAAAGAAAAATTGAACGCTTAAAATTTAACTTCATAACACAATGTTAACTCTCAGTAAATGCAAGCTTGAAAGGATATGCATGTACAAAAGAAACCAATAAATATTTAAATAAATTATAATAAACATAGATGTTTTGATAAAAAGAAAGAATTTTTAACATCGAAGTTATGACAAAAACAATGATGTTTTTAACATCGATGATTAGAAAAAAAAAATGTTTTTAATATCGATCTTTTAACAAAAAAAAAAAAAGGATATTTTTAACATCGATATTTGGCTATATATTGGATTACCTCTGTTATGGGGTCACCAGTGGTGTAGCTATTAGCATAGAAACTTACACTACTAAAGGTCACGGGTTCTCGTCCCGAGGTGGCCCTAGAATTAATAATGGGAGCAAAAAATCCTTGTCTATGCCGTCCCTCGGATAGGACGTTAAATGGAGGTCCCGAGCATGTACGATGTCAGGTACTCGTTAAAGATCCCTATCCTAATTATACCTGTATAGACAAAATTTAGAACTCCCACTATACCAACCATCGTCCGATTAGCCTTAGTGGCATAAACTGACGTTAAAACAAACATTACCTCTGTTATACCTACCAGTTCTTGTTTCTGTAAAATTTTCAACTACAAATATGTTAATAAAATATGAAAATTGCATCATATTAAATGCAGGTACCAGCAAAATCTTTTAAAATGTTCACCAGAAATACGATTATCTCTACATTTTAGGGAAGCGACATCGATGCATGAATATATTTGGGTCCTAATAGGTTAGTCTTTAAACAATAAATATGAAAAACCATGAATGTCGAAAACATTGATGCTTTTATACATCAATTATGAAAAACATGTTTTACACCGCAACAAATACATTTGGGCACTAATAAGTAGATGTTTGAAAAATGTGTATAATAAAAAACTATCGAATCGCATTTCCAGTTGAAGGTACCAAAACATTGCAAAATGTCTCGAATCAGAGTGAAGAAGATTCGTTAAAGGAATCGCTGCTAGTAGCCAGTGTACTAGTACAAAAAACACCTTGTTACGAGACTGTATGCTGCTATGGCTAATCGGGCTATGCTACAGAGGGATTCCTAAATTTTGCCAATCCATGTATAATTACGATAGATATTTAACGAGTACCTGACAGAGAACCACCATTTTAGGTCTCATCCGAAGGACGACATAGATTAGGATTTTTAACTCCCTTTAAAAAATCTAAGTCACCTGGCAGCCTACGAACGCGACCTTCGTTGTAGAAGTTGGGTATTTTAACACCATAGTTTACCCTGTAACCCCCTTCTTATCTTTTATTTTTTACACCACACAGTGAAGTAGATGTTGTTCTTTTTACTGGTTTAAAAAAAGTTAAAGGAAATCTAAAATGCAACCGAAAAACTAAAAAAAACCGAAGAAGCAAAGACAATACAAAAAATGGTTTATTGTCTTTTACTAAGTGTCTCCTTGGTTTATTTATTTAGATGATATTTCTATAGCTTTCCATAACTACTGCTTAATTTTAAATATGTGCAAGCTAAAAGCAGGGCAGTTTGCTTGATGTATACGCGATTGATTAAGGCTATTAATTTACATACTGTAGCAAAGTAAATGACCTTATAAATTATTCATCAATCTTTCTTTATTTTACTAAATTTATCTATTAGGTCCTATTAATCAAATGCTTTAATTTATGGAACTCATAATTTTGAATTTACACCTGTTTAGAATTTCTCAATTAATTAATCAATTTGAATATCTTTAATAGGAGAATATCTTTTATTAGTCTTAAAACTAAGATTTTCTTATTGAAATGCTATTAAGTATATTTTTTACTTTCACTTACCTATATTTTATGTTGTGTGTGTACATACGTTAATGTATGTATATAATACATTGCTATAATAAATATGAAATAATATATATATTATATATATCTACAAATATAGAAAAGTTTTCCGGTTTTCAACGGAAATACACGTTTTGGGGTCCTCTGAGTCCAAATGACCAAGCCCCGCGAAATGGTCTGTGTGTGTGAACAGACTAGTTCAAAAACTATAAAACTTACGAACCTGAAATTGGGTATTTGGTGTATTTATAGGCTCGCGACGTGACAACAAAAATTTCATCAATATTGGTCAAACGAATGGGGCATTTTATTTAATAAATGTTTACGTTTTTTTCGATTTTCTCAAAAACGGTTACAGCCAATGGAATTTGTTTAGGAATCCATTTGGTTATGTTTATTTTAATTTTAAATTCGTTGCAGGGATATCATGACCTTATTTAAAAAATAAAAAGGAACAAAAATTAAACATTATCTCGGTAATTTATAGAGAACAGCTGAAACTAAAACCATAACAAACCTAAAATATGAGCGATAAACTTATGAATTACCCATAGCTACCTGGCTTCCCGTTATGGAACTAAATGTTTTCATTCATTAACCAGTCGGTCCTGCACAGATAGTCATGTTGCGATAGCGATAAAATTACAGCCCTTAAATATATATCACATTATATTAAATATATATTATTTATTTATTATATTTAATATCACGCACGCCCACCGCGCACGCCCACATTTTAGGACTAAGAAATCATATAACTTTCTTGATCGTACCTTGAGTCCTTCTTGAGTTTTGCATATTATACACTTTGCTTTATAATAAACTAGCAGACCCGGCCACGCGTTGCTGTGGCTCAGTAGTTATATCCTAATATTTTTAAACAAATACAGTAATACCAATATTCATTGATAAAGATGAAAACCTTTCAGCTAATCAAAATCCAACGTGATTGAGAATAGAGCATTACACCATTTAAAAGTATTTGGTAAAGAATATAGGAAAGTTAAAGTTTTTATTTTTTACATCTCATACTTCAATGTAGTTTGATTAAAAAGGAGCTGGTTGTGTTTACGACTCACAGAGCTGCCAACACTATCGCCCTTTTTTTATGGATCGGTATAAACTAACTCGAAATGGCTATATTTTTCCACTAATTTTAAAAAGGATGACTGAAGTAAGTTTTGATAACCTCAGCCATTGATCTATTGATTATTGGCCTAACACTACTTCAACTTGGTATTGTTAGTTTAACAACGGGTTAAATTTTGCTCAGGGTCATGCCAATCTTGGTTAACGCGTCATATATGTCCTTTTGATAGGCGTTTTTCTCAATTTCTTTGAGACCTCGATTTCCCAACCCTTCGGCTAATAAGTGTTCGGTAGGAGGGTGGTGTGTTGAAGCTTTCAATTTAGCAATATATTTGAGTGAAAATAAATCTCTTCTTAAAGAGGTTTTTACATAATACAATTAAGAATTTTTATTTATTCAAGTACTAATTTGTTCAAAATGTTTTGGGTTAACCTGTTTTTTTTTTTTAACACAAACCAAAGATTTGATGGTTTACACACACGTGAGCAGGCGATACCCATTTCCCACGGGAGTTATGCCATTGCCCAAGGGAAAAACATGGATTTTCAAAGTCCAAGTGGACATTGTTTGCCCTTGGGATTTGTTTATGGTCATGTCAAAAGCCAAACGAATAGGATATTGAAGCCTTTTAAATTTTATTGAAAATTCTGTCGGTTCCAAGGGAATAGGTGGCAACAGGGCGATATCTCCTGTAAACCTTCCAGGTAACATTTTTCCTTCAATAACATTTCCTGTGATCCTTTTAATGACCAAACGTGTACCGTTGCACAATTGAGATGGATTTAAGTTACGAAGAAGAATGAGCGGTGAGCCAATATTCAACTGGAGATTGTTTGGGTGTATATCCAGGGAATTAAAAAATTCAGATGGGAAATTTACGGCTTCGTTTACATCTAGAACATTGTCAATTGATTTTGGAAGTTTATTTCATCGAAATCAACATTTTTTGCTGCCAAAATAGCACGACTACCCAGCCACTTATAGTCCAAATAATTGTTCAAAATATCAGGAAAGACACTTTATATTTCGTAGACAGTTCATTTTTCGTCTCTACAACAGTTCAGAAATTTTCTGGTAATTTGATAAATTTTGAATTTCGATACAGCTAGCTCTATTTCACCGTTTCCAATATAGAGCAATTGTTTAAAAAATATATCTGCCGATGGATTATTTTGCAGTAGTACTCTCATATTTATGGCGGATAATGATTAATTAATAAAATTTTCTATTTGTCTAGTCAATGAAATTTTGCTAAAATATTATTAAATAATTTAAATCAATCAAGTTATGGGCAAAGTCGCGCTATAGTTCGAAAATCCGAATACATGCATATATTAAATCAATAGCCGAACCTTAAATAAAAGGGCCAGGCACTCTTAACGACAGTCGTATTTTATGAAAGAAGACTATCATTATAGTTTTGCATATGAGTAATTATATGGATCACGAACCATGAATTAAGACTGTCGTTCTGGAATAAATTAGTGAACCTACTAAATATATCTAAATGTCAAGCTTCAGACATTCTGCTAAACGTGATGGAAAATCTTTGAAAAAATGTTTTCTTGGTATATGGCTAATTAGCATCTTACAGTTTTTCTTTACCTATAACTTCAGAAACCAAGAAACATGCAGAGCCTGTTTATAGAGCGGTCCAAAAAGCATACTGATGTTATCAATACAATTCAAATATTGTTGTCGAATATAAAGATTTTATTAATTTTAAATACTTAATTATTAAATGAAATTATACTACAAACAGTTGCGGAATGTATAATCTTGGACTCTTTAGAAATTATAATCCACCATATTTGTTACAAAACAAACTAAAACCCTGTCATTAAGTTGGCAATACACATTAAAGTACTACTAAGAGGTAAAAATAATACAAAACAAATATATTAAGTATACTCAATGCCTGTAGACATTGATCGGTATGCAATCTCGTTTGTTTGTTTGTTTGTCTATTTGTTTCACTAAAGTGTTTTTCTTCAAATTCAGTTACGATAAAGATATATATTTCTATAAAATATATATTTTACACTTTTAATAGGAATCTCCACTATCATCGTGGTTTTCATGTACTTCTAATTTGCTTCTTTTCAGCCACGATGATCAGAAAATAAAATTAGCATTTAAACATCGCTGCGAAGAGCATGATAAAAACCAAACACTATATGTGCAATAACATGTATGTGCTGACGTTTCGACTAGAGATTCAGGTCTTCATCAGGGCTGTCGAATCTACTTGTATGGAACGACTAATTATTCGTCAGCAGGGGATCTATACCAGTGGAGTCGACAGCCCTGGTGAAGACCTGAATCTCGGGTCGGAACGTCGGCACAATATATGTTATTGCACATATAGTGCGTTACGCACCTCCTATCGTTTCCATCACATAAACTTCTACGGTGAACTATCTACCTCCATTACGACATGATAAAAATTCCTACAGCGTGAACAACTCATGAGAAATTGTGACGACAGGAAAGGCAATACCCAGCGAGAGCGGACAAGTATCCGATGTCTTCATTAGTAACTGGCCACTTGACAGATCAACGGCTTACGGCGGCGTATTGCGGCAGCCACTATATCCTATGATACTTCGAAACGTCAATGCTCGATCAAGATAAGACCGGAACAGGTTTTACAGTTGAAGCCTTGCGGAAAATGGCACAAAATCTGCCAGAACTTGTTATACGGTCATTTATATGTGTTAACAGTAAAGATCAGTAATCTTCTCAATGGCATTCATGAGAGTTATGTCATTCATCTGGGCGGAACTCAAATATGGGCAATATGACTAATGGAGACATTAAATCGATTGCTGGGTCATATCGATGAGGGAAACTTGTCTATCCCAGCTTGTTCAAGGGGATAGCAATTCAGCGGGAGCGAGGTTCTTAACAGATTTTCCGAACTAGTTTTAACTTATGTTAACTAAAATTTACAGTTCAAATACAAATCATTAATATTGATTTAAAAAGTCAATATGAACAGAAAAAAAAACTTATAGGATGAATGCAATTGCACAGAAACAACCCATTGGTAGCACTCCAATAAAATTAACTACCTCAAAAATATTTTGATTAGCAACCGCCTAATTCAAAGTATTGTAATATTACATAGGGTAAACCATACAGTTATTGGCACTCAGTACAGTTATTGGCACTCAGTACAGTTATTGGCACCCCAACTTTAACTTAAAGAAATAGGTAAACAAGTCCTAATTGTATTACGATAAACATGAGTCTAATGTTTGAAGGATCCTCTAAGTCATCTATGAAATAAGACTTTAACAAACTAACCATAGGGAAGATTTTACAATTAAATCCACAGGGTGTCCATAACTAGATTTGGCACAATTAACAATAAATATTGCCATATTGTAAAACTATTTATCTTTTACCCAAAAAAAACCTCTTGAGTCTTTATGAGGATAGATAAAGAGAAGCTATAGGAAGTTTCTATTTGATCCCTTCATAAAAAGTATTTTTTTTTTAATTTAACCACAAAAATGTAGTCTTAAGGGCGCCAATAACTATTTGGTTTACCCTATTACATAAGTATGAATGAATCATACCGCACCTTCAAAGGCAGAAATAAAAACTTGTACCACTACAACCCATGAATGGTCTTGGGTTCAGTACTATGTTAGGAAGCATTGTTTCTTGGTCAGCAGTAGTGCAAGGAGGTGATTTGACCGTGATCACGCTCACCCGCCAGGTTTTTCCAGGTACCCACTTTATAGAGGCTGGGTTTGCCCCATGAGCACAGCAATTCACTGCCTTACCAATGAGCTACCCCGCTCCCTCCATCACCTTCGGTTTCCCAGTTTGTAGACAAGTTGAAGTGGTTTCAAGATAAAAAATAAAATGAAAAATCAAATTTTTTGTGTTATGGTCGTCTTGCATCCAGGGTGCGATGCATGATGGTTTCTAATGTGATGCAGTGCAACTCAATCTTAAAACCCTCATCTAAATTTGCTTGTGCTGATTCCATATTTAATTTTCCTTTATTTTTCAAGTTGAAATATATCTGGCTCCTTCTGGTCTCTAAAGATTACAAAATCATCTCCAATTAATAATTGAAAGTCACAACCCAATTTAGCACACAATAAGGCCGGACGTAAGTTGTGACGCAGGCCGAGAAAGCAGGGATTAAGCCGACTGCGCACAGGGGGTGCGAAAGTAGGGACGTGATTCCATTGAAAACTGCGGACCTGGTAGGCACAGTTGGTAAATGTGCAAGATTTACTATTAGATTTCCAATGATCTCGAAGATCAATTGATACAACATTATTGCAACTTCCTTAAAGTTGCTATTTAAAGAAAGGGAAGACACACGGAGAACTCATCCTCAAAGACGGATTTTCTGCGTCACCTCACCCTGCGGCTCAACGGTCGTACCTCCTTTTTACTGAACACAAAAACAAACGTCACGTCACCTCACTTCACGTGAGTCCACTACATGCAAAGCTTAAAATTCTTGTCCCTCCATTTATTTCCACGTGTATACGAACTCTTGGTAGTATGGGTAACTTTGATCTTTCTTTAACCCTAAACCGGGCGCGCTGGTTGACTTTGGACACCAATTCTCATTAAAGGTCAATCGTGCAGGTAGCAATTTGAATTACCCCTTCCCACCCTTAGTACCTTTCCCCGGACTCCTCCTCCCTAGATAAGTCTCACATTGGCTTTTGTTCGTGTGACAAGTGACCAGTTATTTCGTGTTTATCATTGAAAACCACGGCTGGTGTCCAAAAGCAACCACGCGCCCGGACATGTAAGTTATAAAGTTCTTTTATTATTTTATTTTTGGTTTTTTTTTTTTTTTTTTTTTTTTTTTTTTGGTTTGTGTTAAATATCTGAAACTTATTCTCTTTAAAGGACAATATTATAAAATATGAAAACATTCCAAGGATTTTAAGAGAGTTGTATGATATGGAGAAAGAAGGGATCTTCTAGGAATAGGAGTCGGATTTTTCTGATGGCAAAGGTGAAGCCATAAATTATTCTGACCAAGAGAATGACAATGACTCAGAACAAGAAGGCGGTCCGGATGATGAATATGAGTCGGATGATGATGATAGGGAATTCGTTTTTGGAAAGGACGGTGAAACAATGTGGTCAGCGAAAGATTTTTCGAAACCTAATTCCAGAACAAAGTCGAAAAATATTTTAAAAACATTTCTTGGCCCTTAGGGGGATGTAAAACATGCTTTTTCAGAAATTAAATGTTTTACTCAAATAATTGATGTAAATATTATAGATCAAATAGTTTTTAATAGTTTCAAATAGTTATTTTTAGATTTTTCGAAATATTTTATTTTTTTTAAATATTGTAATTGATTATTATTATTGTTTTCTTTTTTATCTATAGAAAAATCATAATAATGCAAAATTTATAAATTATTTTAAATTATTCATACACTTATACTCAATTTTAAGTAAATAAAAGTAATGGTGTCCAAAGTCAACCACGCACCCGGTAGTGTAAAAACATTTGGCGCGCCTGGTCTAGGGTTAACTCAGAGAATCCGTTCTCCGTGAAGACAGTGAGTCCAGTTTCTCTGAGCTGCTTAGACCACATTGTCTTGAAGACTGTGTAATTCAGCCCCCCCCCCCCCCCCACGATATTCCGGGAATGAGAAATAAGAGATCTATAACCTCTCCAAAGATACGAAGTTTGCTTCGAAATACCATAACTCTGGTAAGAAATTGTGAGTCACAATAGCCTCACCTCAGGAGAATCCGATTTGCTACGAAACGTGTCTCCCGGACAATAGGAAAATACTTTTTGAAAGTAGAACATTTCGTATTTCTACCTTAAAACTAAAGATAAAAATTGGAAAAGGTTTTTACCTTCCTTAAATAAAACGTTTGACGCCGTTTTAAGATAAGTATTTTTGTATTCCAATATGTTCATATTTCAAAATTTAAATCCATTTAAATGTTATGCATCAATTTAGACGTTTATTTTCATCCGAATGTTCATTTGAACACTTGGAGTTGAGTAAACTACTAATAGTTGTGTCGAACTCCTAATAATGAAAGTAAGCTACTAGCATGTAAGCTACTAAGTCAAAGTAACGTAAAATACTAATAGTCAAATTCAAAAAAATACGTTTGACTATTAATAGTTGAGTAAACTATTATTAAGACCCTTCGTTTTATATTATTTTTTTACTTTAGTATATTACTAATGAAAAATACAAATATAAAGTACCTTCTCTGCACATGAATTATAGAATAGCTAGAATTATAGATATAGAATCAGATTTCGTAAACCCGGGCTTTTAAAAACGTTTCCAGTAAACCACGCAGTTCAATTTAACGTAACAAACTATCAAAAAAAAAAAATTATTATTGTTATTAATAATAAAATGTCCCAACCGATTAATTACCCTGGACCACCAAAAAAATCTTCCATTAAAACGCTAGAAGTTAACCAGACCGTGAATTTCTACCGCAATTAACGAAATACTTTATAATAAATTAATCTTAGGATAACTACGTCAATTAGTTAGAAGTACAAGTTAAGCAATCTCAGTCATTGTTAAGTATAATTTTCAAATAAAAATAAACATTTGAGACAAATAGACGGTTAGGCAATGTTAACGATAAAAACTAGCATTATCCCCAGCGGCTTGTTTTTATTTGGATTCCTGAATAATATCCCGGACTTCTGAGGATGGGAGTGGCCAAAATGGGAATAAAATATGAGAGAGTACGTCAGGGATGATCACGCACATTAATAATCTTAATTTTTTCGGAGAACGTCAAGGGAATCAATGAATATATCGCTCACCCCATTGAACAACGTCATATCTAAAAAAATCTGATGCGTGCGCGCAACACACAACTTTCACTTACCAACTTAGATTAGAAATTAATGCGTTGTGTTAATGCCACTTCTCACTCAGTTACACATTTTTCCACATTCATTTCTTATTTTTGTTTTCATTTGCTCTATAACAAACACTAATTTCTTTTATTATTAAATAAAAGTTTTTACTTGAGATAATTCGGCAATGCAAGCATAATACTCCAAGTAGACTGATTTTATAATTCTCTATGTACTTTTTGAATATTTCATTTATTTCCCATGACACAAATCATTTCCATTAAATGAACAGAAGGGCATTAATTATGAACAATGGTCTCTCATTAAAAGCGTCATGCGTGGGCTCAACGTGTTTTATGAGTTGACTGAATACTTTTCTTTTTTTCTCCTCTATATGTTTACTTAGTTTTTATCATATCACATATTTAGCCATTTTTTATTTTTAGGCATTCTGATGTTTATTTCTCCATATAAACAAAAACAAAGATACTTCATAGGAAACAAAAACAAACAAACAAAAAATGCCCCTACCCCATTTAAGCCCCCCCCCCCAGAACATTTTAATAATGATAAAGCTTAGTTTTTATCATATCACATATTTAGCCATTTTTTTATTTTTAGGCGTTCTGAGAGACAGTTTATTTCTCCATATAAACAAAAACAAAGATACTTCATAGGAAACAAAAACAAACAAACAAAAAATGCCCCTACCCCATTTAAGCCCCCCCCCAGAACATTTTAATAATGATAAAGCTTACCTGATAATTAAGAACACCTAATTTCCATTGAACATGACGAATTTGATGAAAATCTTTAAAGCCGTTTCTGAGAAAATCGAAAAAAGTTAAAAATTGCAAAAATAGTTAAAAAATAAAGTGCCCCCTCCGTTTGAGCAATTTTGATGAAATGCGGGATATCACATCTTTAACATATACATACGTCAAATACCTAATTTGATCAAAATCGTTAAAGCCGTTTTTGAGTAATTAAAAAAAACACGTGCAAATGATACAAAATTTATTAAGTAAAGTCCCCCCTCCGGTTAATCAGTTTTGATGAAATTTTTACAGTCATATCTCGGGCATATAAATACATCAAATACCCAGTTTGATCAAAATCGTTAAAGCAGTTTTTGAGTAAATAAAAAAAACACGTGAAAATTATACGAAATTTATTAAGTAAAGTCCCCCCTCCGGTTAATCAATTTTGATGAAATTTTTACAGTAATATCTCAGGCATATCAACACATCAACTACTCAGTTTAATCAAAATCGTTAGAACCGTTTTTGAGAAAATCGAAAAAAACGTAAGAAGTTATTAAATAAAGTATTCCCCCACTTTGAGCAATTTTGATGAAATTTTTGCTGTCAAATTGCGGGCATATACCTAAACTAAATACCAAATTTCAGGTTCGCACGGTTTATAGTTTTTGAGCTAGTCTGTTCACACACACAGACCATTTCGCGGGACTTGGTCATTTGGATTAGGGGACCCCAAAACGTGTATTTCCGTTGAAAACCGGAAGTCGAAATTTTTCACGATCGCAATACTTCCACTTACTATATATTTCATATATAGGTAAGTGAAAGTAAAAAAAAACAGCAGTAAATTATTTTTTTACAACTTGATAAATCAAAAGGAACTGTTTAAATTTCAAAATTTTATATACTTTTCTTCTTCAAACTGAGAAGAAAAGTCAATTATTATTTAATATAACGTGCTGCAGAGTAAAAAGTTAATTTGGAGCCTTAATGTATATTTTTAATTAACATTTTACTTTATCTACTTTTAAAATTTAGATTCACTCTCCTGAAAAATAATATTTTTTAAGGTAGGAAGTTCGTGAAAGTAGTAAGCAATATACAATAAAATAATTATTATATCGATAATAATTAATACACCATAAGAATAAAAATAAAAGTGAAGCTTTTTCCGGTTGACGCTGTATCAACTTAATAAATTATAAAGAAATGAAAATTTATGTAACTGATGGAAGCCATAAATATATAAAAAAAACTATTATAGACTTTAAAAGTATTTTCGAATAAGACATAATCCGAGAAGGGACGTACTTACAAGTTTTTCACATCAGTTTACCAAACAAAGAAAGTATCTCATAGTGTCCATGATGAAGTATCGATAATTCCGGTACACCTAATGAAAAGATTCGATATGTTCGATATATCGGATGAAAAGTACCGGTACTGATATCAGTAGTATCGGAAGCTAAGTATTGATACATATATGCATCGATTGAATTATTAAACTCCGATTTTTCCTTCGTTAATGTTGAGAGTTGATCGGTAACTATAGTATAGAGAATTTCAAATCTTGATGCCAGGGCCCAGATCATATTTAAACATCACGTAGTCAAGCGGGCTAAGGCGTTCGAGTAACTCTTGATAACCTGTAGTTAGTGAGATCAAATCCTGAGCTCCGGTTTTCAAATTCACAACTTGGCTTTATATCTCACACCGACCCGGTAAAAAAAACCGTATAGCGATAAAGGCTCGGATGGAGAGGAGAAAACCATATTTAAAGATCCAATAGTTGACTGAATATAATAAGCATCTATGAGGTGTAACTGACAATTGAAATTTTTAAGTTCATAGTTGTCGTAGTGCCATCTAGTCTTGTAAATAAAAGATTTTTTAATAAGCGATTTCACTACCTTAAAAATCAACCTATTTTGAAAATTCAGAAAACGTCTCTCCACTGCAGAACAGGATGGAAAACGGATTTATTAAAATTTCCTTGCTCATAAAAAATGTTTCAGACTAATATCAGAGAAAATTTTCCGGCAATGAGAGAGTTTACAAGCTCCAACAAAATTAATTTGCTTCATATACTTACAGCCCACAAAATTGTTCTGTCAGATTATAACTACATGCATCAATATATATTTTTTAAGAGCTGCACAGTATTAAATTACTCTAGTAGGTCTATATACAAAGTTCATAATGAAATGATGAAATCATCTTCGTGCAGATTACTTTTCGCCAAAAAGAAAACCTGTGCAAGGTCAATCGTGACCTATCCCAAAGATTTAAGCTAACCCAAGAACCCAACCCAGAGCTCGGAGGCCGATGGGAACGATGATATCATCAACGAATAACTCTTCTCTTATCTGCATCTTTTTGGAATGGAATGATTTGTAACGCCGATCGAGTGTAAATCACCGCAAAGAACAAAAGTTTGATAAAAAGAAGCTCGGCTTTTCGTAGGAGGCTATTGTCGATTACACTGGAACCTATTTTTTTCATGTTGACGGAGATCAAAAGATCGATATTGATTTTTTTTTTTCAGTGTATATATCATTAAATAATTCACAATTAAGTATATCTACTTTTTTCAGATTATTAACTAATATTAAGGCATCAAAAGTTCTGAAAATTAGAAGGCCATAGGTCACCAGCAATAGAAAACTTTTTGAAACTATCTATCCTCCTTACACCAATGGCTCAAGGAGAGATTCGACAGTATAAAAGGATTTGTATTTGTTTTTGTTTTTTGCATTTAAATTTACAATACAACTACCATACAATAAGGAAATGTAAAATAACACGAGAGTGAGAACTTGCTGAGAAAATCGGAAAGGAGAGTTCTTAGGTATCTTTAGTTCTGTTATAAATGATTATAAGAAAGAACACGAAACATCACTGAGCAGGCGGCATAATGGCTGGTGTATATGGCTATAGTGTATAATCCTGTTAAATTATATACATACATATATATTATATACATAAGTACATTAATACTTGTCATACAGAGAAGGCATCTACACCTGTGGGGTGAGGAAACGAACCTTATAAGAAGAGATCAGGTGATAGCTGTCCTAAAGGAGCCGCGCTATAATACTGGTCTAACATCAGGGCTACTATTAGCAGTCAGGTATTGATTTCGTCAAGAGATTACCAGGTATATTAAAGCTTCAACAAAATAACTGTTGTTGATTTCAACAGTTTTGTGATCCAATAAGACAATTGATAGTTGCTAAGCATTTAAAGACACCTACCTAAAAAAAAAAATCATATAACTCTAAAGTAATAACTGACCGTAGGAAATTACTAAAGGGAAAGGAAGTGTCAAAACTGAACATAGGTGTTGAAAGATTTGATTTTATAAACCATTGTGGAACTAATTATTATAATCTTTACTTAGAGGAGCTTCAGTCTCATCTCAAATCGCTACATATTTCCAAAGTCTATCTGGAATACACCACCCCCACTCCTAAATCTTTTATTAAAATAAATAGCAGCTCAAATCTAATCGGCAAAATAGAAAAGAAAAGTTTATATTCTCCTACCCCCTTAAAACAGTTTGCTCTTAAAACAATTACGGAACGGTTCCCTAATCACATACAAGTGTATTCCGATGCATCGAAAACTAGCAATCGAACATCAATAGCCGTGTTTGACCCCCAAAAGAATAAAAAAATGTCTTTCTCACTACCTGTTAAATTCAGTATTTTTAGCGCAGAATTATATGCAATTTTCAATGCTATCGTTTATACTGAGAGAACTTACCTCAATCACAAAATAGTAATTTTGACAGACTCAGCAGCAGCATGTAAACACTTAGAGTTAATATATTTAAACAAAACTCAAACATATATCTCTTTTAAAATCATTTCACTAATTTATCAAGCAAAGAATGAGTATTTTATCCAATGGGTGCCGGGCCACGTAGGATTATGGGGAAATGAGATCGCAGACCGAGCAGCCAATCAAACTCAAGCTCATCGTATTAATGCCAAGATGCCATTACAAGATGCGTTCAGAGCAGTGAGGGGAGAAATGATCAAAGAATGGCAGCAGTTCTACGACTGGGAGTCTGAGACTAAGGGAAAGGACCATCATGCTGTGCATCAGAAAGTAGCGCTAACACCATGGTTTACGTCCATTCGGCTCCATCTCAATCGTCCTGATCTAGTCAAACTAACAAGGGTAAGAATAAATCACGGTTGCACTGCGAAATTCTTAAATATAATGGCTCTGGCTAGTATCGGTAACTGCGCGAGATGCCAATGTCCCGAGGATCCAAGACACATCGCCTTCCAATGTAAAAGATTTGAAGTACAGAGAAAGAACATATTGGGGAGTTCCGTTATAGATGACAATACCGCTTTTCTAACATCTATGAATAAAGACAGAGCACTTAGCTTATGTAAATTTTTTAATAAATTTATTTGAATTGAAATAAAATTCACAATATAAACAGGTACAACTTAAAGGTTAATAAAATTATGTTATAGCAGCTTTTTATTATCTCATCTTCGAGGTTTTATCGCTTTCTTTTAGTTACATCATTAGATAATTTTTTAATGTACTAATGAACAATATTGTTTTGCTTTGGCGAAATATGACTTGTGATTGCAAGTCTTGGGGCCAAAAAAAAAAAAAAAAAAAAAATCTTTTCTTAGTATATATATCCTAATTAAATAGCTAGTATCTATTTAGTATATTACTTAGCTACATCTTTTTTGTAGTACATGATCTAATTAAATAGTAAATTGTGTCTGTTACACCACCATCCAGAATAAATATTTTTTTTTGTTTTTGTTAGCTAATAAATTGTATCAATATATATAATAAAACTAAGTAAGATAACAATTATTGTTAGTTTTTATTTTTTATTTTAATTTTAACATGACTAACATACTAAATCTAAATGGGCCAGACTCTATGGCTGCATGTTGTAACATTTTCTCCATTGAACCTCTTAAATCTGTAATACACATAGTAGTTCAAAACCCGTAGCCAGCGGACATATAACTACTCAGCATTAATCCCCCACTCTGTCTATCTGTCTATCTGTCTATTCCCCAGGCCAGGAAACCCAATACAGCCAAAGGACGTGGAAGGGGAGGGCCACAAAAACAATGATTATTGCCTAAATTTTAGAATTAATTCATCTTAAAAAAAAAATTGTCCTTCTATCAACCAAAGATATTTTTTTCGTAAATATCTTCATTTATGAAGAAGTATGTTCTCAACCTTTACATTATGGCAAGAAGAGGCTAATAATCTTTATATTCCCACGGTCATGGTACAGTAAGTCCATAAGCGCTTCGGAGTCTGTACGGACCTATGTGTAGCTAAGGGGATTAGTCACCCCAAAAAACATAAACAAACAATACATTTACTTATGGTATGATGAAAAAGTTCAGTATAATATCCATAACATGCCTTCCTTTTTATTCTCAAACCATCTTTTACCAATTTTTTTTTTTTTTTTTTTTTTTTTTTTTTTTTTTTTTTTTTTTAAGACTGGTTAGAATATCTATAAACGGGTACATATTGCAAATGATGAGGTACAAAATCCACCCTAACTTGGAGGAACCTCACGCACATGTTCTAATTAAACATAGTTTTGAGGCCAAAATTATGTTTTAACTTCGGAAAATAATAATAGAAAATGTATAGGGTATCATAGACCGTGATGTCTAAGATCTTCAGAAGCCTGAAATCCAAAATATCGATGAGCTGAAAGATAGGATCACACGAGCTTCAGAAAACATACCTGAAAGCGCATCGAAAACTTTGGTGAAAGGTGTACCAAAAAGAGTGATAAAGGTTATAAAAAACCATGGTGGAAACACAAAAAATTAAAATTAATAATCAACTCTTTTAACAGTGAGAAATTATTTTGAGTTTATCTTTTTCACACCCTTTTATTAAAATATATCATGCATTGCAATAAAAATTTTTTACACTGACATATTACATGTTTTTTGAAGAAGATACTATAATGTGTACATATGTTTCTGAAATAAAAGATTAAAGAAATTTAAAATGAATTTATGTCTTGAGTTTATACATATTCACAGGACTAAAGTAAATATTTTAGTCCTGTGAATATATTATACCACCTCACTATTCTTATATATTCTGAATTTACCTATAATTGTTCACTACACTTGTTCGTTTTAGACCTCTTAGATTGTGGGATAAAGTAGAAAAAGGGAAAGTAAGAGAGTAGGAAAGTGGTCGGAAGAGTGCTTTTAACGGGTCTATAAAGTCAATATCAGTCCTGTCAAAAAGGTTCCTTGGCTGAAATCTATCTACTGTACCTCAAGACCCCCTAGTGTTTATGAAAACCTAAATCTTTTAGAATAATAGTTCTAAAGTTTTTGTTTAGTGATAGCCTTGCGGGCATTGTAAATAATGAACTAAAAATTGAGTAAATGAGAATAAAAACAGTAGATACAAGTCCAATTTTAACCATTTTGTAAAAATATTTTCTGATTTAAAACCTTTAGAATTAGGAGTTTATTACAACATTAAGCTAAAAACACTCATAGGCCTCGTAGAAATACAAAAATACAAAAAAAGCCCGTCCTTGGATTATTTTTGAAACACACTTGGACTCTTCTTATATTCATAGTTAAGGCGGATGTATTTTTTTTTTTATAAAATTAGAAAATTGGGTCACCGGTGGTATAGTGGTTAGCATAGCAACCTACAATACAAAACAGTCGCGGGTTCGCGTCCCACGGTAACCATAGGATTATTGAAGGGAGTAAAAAATCCTTGGCTATGCCGTCCTACGGATAGGTCGTAAAATGGAGGTCCCTAGCCTGTACGATGTCAGGTACTCGTTTAAGATCCCTATCCTCAATATACCTGGATAAAAAAATTTAGGACTCCCACTGTAGCAATGTCTGATTAGTGGCATAAAGTGACGTTAAAGAAACAGACAAAAAAATTAGAAAATAGTTATCTTTCTTTTAATTCTTCTTTATTTTCTTATAACATTACTTCGTTGAGTTTTCGGGGTTGTGTCCCCATTCTCGAATTATTTATTTCTCAATCAGATGATAGAATGTCATGTTATTAAATTATAACTGTGTCATATTTTTTAATTCACTATTCTGCATTTTCATAAATTAACTTATCTTATTCTTGTCCTATTGTATTGTTCTTAATATACCCGAAACCTCAACGAAGTAATGTTATAAGAAAATAAAAATAAAATTACATAGAAGATAAGTTGCTAATATTTCATTAGAAAATAATTATTTTTTTCAGTAACTCCTTTGCAATTTCCTACTTTTCAGAACAGTGTTATTGTTGGCGACGGATAGAATGCTCAGTCACGATCTAACGATATTTGTTTTTTTTTTGTTTTTTATAAATTCCTACAGCTCTCCGACTCTTGATCTCTGTTATTATTGCAATTATTTCGAATTATTTTCTGAGTGATTATGGTATAATTAATAAAATATTTAGTGATTGGGTAGCTGCGTGCACTGATGGCTTCATGCCGAACTAAGTGTTTCTCGATGGATGGCAAACAGAACATACCAGCAGTTGGCCCGGATCGAGGAACAAGGAGCAGTACTAATCTCTAAGTGATCCAATCATCGGGGGCGGAACCAGGCTCGCTCGAGTGTGAAGGCACCTCGGCCTCTGCAGCCTTACCATTTTCAGTCTGTCTATTTAAATCAGATTAAATAGAGTTTAAGTTTTAAAGGGGCCAGGGACCATCAACTTCCTTATCATTCACTCACTGCATGCATGTTCTTGTATTGGAAAGGAATTGTAGTTTCTAAATCAATAATATCCAGTAGAAGATGATTCGACGAATATCATCCTTAACCAAGAGAACAATTACGAACACCTTAATAATGTCAAGAACTAGGGCTGACTTCTGGACCACATGTTTGGTCCGAATGTAAAAGAATTACTAGTGTTCTGATTATATCATGTAATACATATAAAATTGTACAGGTTTTGAGAATGGGGGAACAGCCCCGAAACGTCAACATGTGCAGTAAATTAATATTTATGGTAAAAAAGGAAGATAATTTTTGCTAATTTTTTATTAATTAAAAGAATTAAATATTAGCAAAGCACACCCGAACTCGAACCCGAGAGGCTTAAAAACATTGTTTTGCCTTATTTCTAGAACCACTCCTATCCCTTCTACGAAATCATTTAGCATAATCAAACCAAAAAAAAAATATCACACAATCAAATATTTAAATTTTCTACTACTACTTATCCTTCACTAATATTACAAAACCACTTAAATGAATAAAACGACTGGTGAAGAATTGAAATGAGAATGGAATGAATGAAGAATGGAAATGAGTTTTAATCATTACAAATCAAAGCAGCTAACTTTTACTTTCAAAAAAACCTGCCCACCAATTTATATTGAAAACATTTAAAGTTCTCAAACAGACCCAAATCATTGGGGGGGGGGGCTTAATTATTGCCTAGATTGGGTAGGTAGAAATACGAGGGGTAAAAGTTGAAGTAATAACCCCTAAAAACAATTGTTGGGACATTTAATTGATCCTCCAACGATTTATTTTAAAGTTATCTCTAGTCTCTTAAAACTTGTCAATTTATGTCTCAGTAATACATTATAATAGGGAGTTGTTTAAGGCTTAATGTTGAAGGATGTGGGCCAAAATTTCTAGATTGAATTTTATCCAAGTTTTTCTTCTGATTCTGATCCCACTAATTTCATTGCTTTTCAACAATTTCTATTAGCTTCATCGAATTGGTGGAAAAGATGATCAAGCTGCTTGATGTAAAAAAGAAATGGAGAGCAATCCTGTCAAAATATGGGGGGGGGGGGGTAGTCCCCTCCTTTCAATATATTGGGGGACTCGTCCCCCCTGTCCCCCCCGTTGGCGAAGCCCGTGGACACAGCACTGTATCTCGGACTAACATTTTATAGAAGGATGTCATGGGGGCCGCAAGTTAAACTGAAAGGGAAAACTCTTAAAAGACGACTAAACCTAAGTTATCCCCTTTTTTTGTAAAGTCGCAAAATTAAAACTAAAAAGATATTTGAACCTATCTATACATACTGTTCACAGATAAAAGGCATTGCCAAAAAAACGCACTTACAAAGACTTTCAGTCAAAAATGTTATGATTCATTTGAATAGCATCATGGTGCGTGACTAATCAAACACTACATACCGCTCTCACATGTCAACATTCGACCAACTCGTAAAGACTCATAAATTGTTATTTTCATAATAACTAAGACGGGCATATAAACCTAGATATTAGATATTGATACAGTTTAACATGCCATTAGAGGAGGCATAAAACAAAGGAGATTAGAAAGGCTTTAGCTCAGAATTTGTCAGCTTTTGTTTTTAGATGAGTAGAATCTGAATTCAAACCATTTTTTCTATAATATAATTGCAATGAGAGACAATAATCATAACGAAAAAATTACAATGCAGCAGATTGGGGCCAAAGAATAAAACTGTTTTACTAGTTCCAGCCTTTGTCAACAACAGGAGTAATTAGTTTTCGGGCAATTTCAGGTGATTTCCGAAATGGTAAAAACTGTTTGAACTGTGGTAATTATATCATTGTCTGATCATACCCATGGCATACCATTCATTAGTTTTGGATAAATCAGGTTGATTTTCCTTTCCTCGACTATTATCTCAAATAAAGGCATTACTGTAGTACCAATTCCGTTTGTAATTGCTGGATATGGCAGGAAAAAGATAGGTACTACAGTAAACCCTCATTATTACGAACTCGGATATAACGAACTCCTCGATATAGCGAACCAAAATACTATCCCCCCAAAATTACCATTATATTTCTGCTGAATCCCTCGTTATAGCGAAATCCCTCGGTTAGTGCGAACTACGAACTAAATTTGATGCCTGAGAATTATTATATTCTGTTATAACGAACTGCTAGTATTTTTATTATTTTTTTTTTTTTTTTACTGTATTACGTAGAATGAGCGCGGGAAGACGAAGTAGCTCCAGTTTCTAGAATTGAGGTGTGTTTTTACACTTAACTAATCCGATTTCCTTTTGCTCTCTCTCCCTGATTCCATTGACTTTTTTCTTAAAACTAGTTCAGTTCTGTTTTAACCTCTGTATTATTCGAATCAGTGTTCTGTAGTAGTTTATACTGTTTTTTTTTTAATACACAATGAGTTGGTTGGTAAACGTGTTTCACAAACATAAATCCTTATTTTTCGAGGAAAAATTGAAAATTCTCTAGAATATTGAATCGGGAATTTTAAGTAAGTAAACCATCGCAGAAAAATATGGAATTCTGAAATCAACATTGTCAACCATTATAAAAAACTAAGATAAAATAGATTCAACCGCAGCCCAAGGATTAACTTCAGCATCAAATAAATAAGCGCAAATAAGCGCTCTGTGGCTCATGAATATTTGGAAAAAAATTGATAAATTGCTTTAAACAAATAGATCTTAAATATCAATCTCAGACCCTCTTATTAAAGCTAAGGCTAAAGAACTCTCAAGTGAACTTGGCAGGTAAATTAATTAATCTCATTGTTTAATTAATATGTAATTTATCTAAAAATAAATTACATACATGCGTTTTAATTTAATTAGTTCTGATGAATGAATTAGTGCGGCCAATGGCTAAAAAAAAATATTAAAAAAAAAGAAACCTCGGTTATAACGAATCTCGTTATAGCGAACTTTGAATATCAAACCCCCTACCAGTTCGCTATATCGAGGGTTTACTGTATTATTTTAGGATTGAATAAAACTTCTAAATTTTGAATTTTCATCTAACGTTTTACGGGACTGTACGCCAACCCTACTACCGAGTGATATTTGTAGGTTCCAAAGTTCGATCCATTGGCGGATCCAGAAAGGCTAACTGTTCAGAAATTAAGGAAGTAAGATTAAGAACGATTAACAAGCAGAACAAGTAGAATTGTAATTGTTGAAAAGGAACATAAAGGTAAAAGAGCTATTGTGCAGAACTAGGTGAATGGCTATGGGTCTGCAGCCCCTCCTTATAACCGGCTAGACCCGCCTATGGTTCGATCACAATCAAAAATCAACTGAAAGAAGTCAAAGAGATAACTTACAGTTTCAAAAAGAACTAAGTTTTCTTTTTTCCTGTTCTATACTTTTAGAAGCGCATACTTAACATTAACTGTTTAGTCAAGTTTAGGATTATAAGCTGTTTATTATGACCCATTTTATGAGAGAGTTATAAATCTAGATCTATTAGGTCATCATGAATAATAATCACATTTAAAAAGTAAAAATCAATAAATACAGATCATCAGACCGATATGTTGATCTTAACTTTCTAGAATGTCGGAGATGAGTATACCAATGTTGTAGTTTTAGTGAAAAATTATGAAAGATTTTAATACTATATAAAAGACTTGTTAAAGTTATGCATAAAAAGTTATGTTCTATTCGAGCAATTTAGTTTATGATAACACTTCGATATACCTCCTTCTTCTTTTAAAGGATGAAAAAATTATATAAGAAATATTTGGTTAAGTGAATATACTTTTTAACTTACTCTTTTTAAACCAGCCAAACCACTATACAACGGTAGAACTGTAATTAATGAAAAAAAAAATTATCTCAAACATCAAAAGTTCCAACGCTATTCAAGGATCAATCCATAAACTTGGAAGACCACGCCTTCCCATTTCCAGCTTCCAGAGTACTATAAAAAAAAATTCCAAATTACGATTCAGATAATAAAACAAATAATAAAGTCATCGAGTTTCGAAGTAAATGCCATAAAATACGATAGCAGGGATTTTATTTTTCTATCTTAACTTCGTTATTTCATTTTCTTTTTTCGTAACTTTTGTTACCTTGCCGTTCGTTAAGCCTTATTTTTTGACCTTGAAAACATTTAGTGATCAAATAAATTTTACTTTTTCTTTCTCAGGAATAAAAGTAACATCAGTCATAAGTATTCACTTGGCATTTGACATTTATATTTATAGTAACATACGGATTATTAAAAACTATCATTAAAAATGTTTAAATTCTGTTCGTTTGTTCTTTATAGAAATCCATACCGTTTGTCCTAAATTCTCCAAATTTCGCTTTATACCAGGCGCGAACACCTGTCCATATTAAAATTGCAGAACTTCAGCCAATCTCTAGGTATATTCTTTATTGTTATAAAAATCGTTTGGTTTTTTACAAAATCGACAAAGTGAAATTCCCCGAGTGAAACCGAGATATACAGCTAGTTTAAAATAAAATACAAATAAAAATAGTACTTGAAATTTATAACAAAAAGAAAATTAATAACATGTATAGAAGGTATATTTTGTATCTAATAAATCGACCGAGTTTCATACCACGCACGAAGTTCATAATGAAGATTTCAAACAACGAAACTATGACACCTAGCAGAATTGTCAAGAACGTCTAATTTTTAAGAAAATAGTTTTTATTCAATTCCTTAAATACTCTTTACAACAACCTTCACGTCCATCAAAACAAATTTATACAGGACATGGTCACGACAAGCATGACCAAAAACTCCGACAGAAAGCTAAAAAGAATGACCTCTTTGCTTTTTTAAACAGGAGACACTGATGAGTAACTACTATACTTCCTCTCTAACGTGTTCTCCAAGCATGTATAAAATATATATATACTTAAATGTGTGTATGTATAAATTACTATTAATATTGTATATTGTAGGTATACTGAGAAATATTCTAGGTTAATATAGTGCTATTCATGAAAAACCGAAAGTAGTAACAGCTTTAAAAACTGATAGCTGCTTTAAAGTGAGAAACTGTATAATAGTAACAGCTTTAAAAACTTATAACTGTTTTTAAGTTTAATAACAGCTTTAAATTAAAAGCGTTAGAGTAAAATACTTAAGATATATTTTACAATAATCTCATCAAATATGAGCTCTTTTAAGCCACTTTAACTTTAATTAATTTTAATGGTTAATGTACTTTGCCTAAAATATGTTAAAATGATAATATGTAAAATATTATCCAATTTTTAATATGACAAATCATTTCTTTTTTTGTTTACATTTTAAAGAATAGAAAGAAATAAAATATGTAAATATCGATTGATAGCCCTAGTTTTAATATAATATTTGTTATAAAAAAATTATAAAAAAAAATATTATACATTTATATTAACATTATATTATAATTTTTATTAGACGAAAATAATATTTAATAATGCCAAATAAACAATAAAACTCATAATGAACAAGGTCACAAAAAGTATCAACTTGTAACGACACATTAACACCAAAGTATCCATATGATTCGATCAAGACTAACTCTCCAGTCCACCACTCCTAATAAGTCTGAATTGGAATACTCTGGAAGGTTCCTGACAAGTGTAGAAGATTCTCGAACAGTCGTAGACATGTACTAGAACATTTTGTAGCTTCCAATAAAAAGTCTAGAACTCTTTTGAATCATATTTTTTTTTTTTTCGTTCCATGTTATAATATTTATTATGTACGCTAAACATGTATTTAATTATATAATCTGATATATTAACTATTTTAAACGTCATATATGAAAAAATAAGAGTGAAGAAGAGTTTTCAGAAGAGTGAATTTAAGGTTTGAAAGTAGAAAAAAAAATGTAGAAAAAAAATCAGGGTAGATATCAAATCTCGGACGGAGCTGTTGTTTGACAGTTCAATACTTTCGATAATAATTTATTTTTTAGAAGAAAAAAAATATTTTTGTAAATATTATAAAATAGTCCCTTATGATGCATCATGTTGTTAAAAATTTAATAAACGTTGCTTGGACTGAGTTAATAATTTCTCTATTCTGTAAGGATATACTCTTCTTTTTACGCATTTAGAAAATAGTAATAACTAGAAAGAGCAAACAAATTTTTGAGATATGACGTTGTTGAAAGGAGTGATTGAAGATCCACATGATTATTTGTAATAGTTTTATTTCCTTTTCCTTAATTTTATGACATTAATAAAGATAACAATCGAAACTTTTTCGAAGTTTACGCCTCATAACCCTCAACTTCAAAAATTACTTATTGATTTACAGTCAGATTATCGTCAATTCAGTATTTTACGGTACAGATAACTTGTGTGTGTGATATTTTGCACATCCGATATAATTTTTCATATTTTAGTGAAATATCGTAATTTTTAAGAAGTGTAGTTGGTTGTAACAAGTATATATATTTATAACCTCAGAGTAGAATTATTTCAGATTAACTTATATATTTTAATTTTGACAACTCTTGGTCCACTCTTAACGGAAAAGTTCCATTTAGGTTGTACACAAGTTATTTTAGAGCTGGAAGCAGTGAATCTTAAAGTAATCTTACTTTATTTTTAATTTTAAGTTATTACACATTTATTCTCTTAATTCTATTTTTTTTTTTTTTTTTTTTTTTTGGCTGTCACAATCTGCATTTTTATCAATGTATTTGATTCTTCCTATATTAATTGTTGAGATGTATAATATCGATAAGAAATCTGGAATGTCTAAAACTATCTTGAAAATGTCTGAATTGGAGAAAATTTGATGTTTTGATGAATAAATATTTTTTTTAGTTGAGATTGCTGAGGCCCGAACCAAGGTTTAACTATAAGTACCTCCTTGATAGATATATGAAGTAAACTACCCCAAAATATTAAATACAATGTACATATATTATATTGCGTTAATGGTGATCTGTCATTATTTTCAATATTTTTTTTTCTTTTACAATGCACAATGTTTAAACGTATTCGATATTGATAAGGTCCAGCCCAGATCGCTCCAGCCCCCAGAACCTTCCTCCCCACAGTCGCTATTACAGACCAGAGGCCACAAATCTATTCCTAATTCCAATTTTTTCCAGCCGGGCAGCGGAATGTGAAAGCTTTTTAATCCGCAGGGAACTCAATCAGATTTTTCTCACCACCAAATTGAAAGGGGATGCAGATTAGAGAGGAATACACCATTTCCTATTTTCTAAAATTAACTGAAATAACTGTAATAATTCCTGTTTTCATTTTTTTTCTATTGTAATCAGATTAAGAAGATGATTTAAAATTTAGGAATTTAATAACAGATTTAGGTTTTTTTAGTGATCATTTCAACAGTCATAGAAGGGTGGAATTTTTCTGTACATCTATTTTCTGAAGAGAAATCGGGAAAATATAAACTTACTTGAAAGAAAATATTGAGAGGAAAAAGTTGGATGTGAGGAAGAACACATCTATATTTGTCCAAACACCGCAATGGCACTCCAATGAAAAAAAAATACACCAAAAGGATTAAGCCGAGCAAGTGGAAGTTTTTAAGGGAACTAGTTATACAGAGACATAGAAGATTAGCCTAGTTCAACTTTCTTAATGTAATTATAATTTGAAGGGTCAGGAGGGGAAAACCACGGTAGTCCAAAATTTGTTGATTTGAAACAAGTGATGCCATCTGATAGTATAGGAAGTGTACTTTCTTTTCATACTTGTTACAGTCGAGAAAAAAACGATAGTCCACATAAACTCTATAGTTTAAAATCGATACAAGGGGGAAAACAGCTGAAGTCATGAGTGTCGGGGAAAGATTAACGGTAGTCCATTACTGTGGTGTTGGAAGTGTAAATGTAGAGTGACTTTAGTTCAAGTGAAGATGAATACAACTGTACAAAATTAACAAACAAAAAAAGAAAAGAAAAAAACACGGACGAATGTCTGATGTCATGAAAAAACTCAGACGTTCAAATTACGAGTCAGGGGATAACTGTTTTTGTAAACGATTTAAGTGTTTTAAAATTATTATATTATAATTATATAATAATAATTATAATTCCTTTTTCTGCAAGAAACAAAATATTATCTAATTTTTATAATATGTCGTGAAGAGATGAGCAAAACGCCTTCCTTAGCGGTCTCATAACTGTTATACCAATCCAAAGACGTCGTCCCAGAAAAAAATCTGAGGTATCTATACCAAATAAATCTTCTTATGCTTATAAAGTTATAGTGAAAGATGAGAACAATAATTATCAATTCAGAGATATTCAAGTTTGTTTGAAGTTTTTTTGTCAATTCATGGCATTAATGAAACTCGAGTCCGGTTCATTAATAAAAGTTTAATTAATACTGGGATGGGGCCAAAAGATCAACGCGGGAAACATAACAATCGACCTCACAAAAAGCGAGATTTTCGCGAAAGACTGACGTGATTTGACTTGGTGGAATTAATTTTGATTCTCCATTTTTCGAACCAATTGAGATAAAAGGATAGCTGTGTCATCAGCTAAAGAATGAAAGAAGCTAAAGATGGTGGTGCGAGGGTGATCAGGGATATATGATGTGTAGACAGAATAGAGAAACGAATTTATTCCTATTAGCAAATAGAAATAATTTTTTTATTTAAAGTATTATTGTTTTCCCTTTAAGCCACACATGGCCAGGTAGGTATTATTGTTTTGTTTGTTTACCCAAAAAATTAATAATAATTTATTGGTCACAAAAAAATAAGCAACGGACACTACAGGGTTTTCCCCCCAAAATGAGCAGTTTGGTGATGTTTTGTTATTTTAGGGGCAACTACAATTTCGTTTTGGATATTTTGTATAGTGGTAAACAATAATCTGGGCTAGAGGAATATGTTTTGTAATACTAATTTTAACTTTTGGATAAAGGACCATAAACTTTAATTTTTCTCAGAATGGACTAGATTGGACTACCGTGGTTTTTCCCCATGACCCTTCATTTTTTTAACTTAATGTTATCAACCAGTAGTGAAGACAAAAAAAAAAAATACAAACAACAAATATTTTATTTGCACCATAAACAAAGTCTTATTATTAGAAATTATTGTGCAATCCAAAACCAAATATATGGGCTGATTTTAAATTATCCTCATATCAACAAAAATATTTAACAAATAAATCCATACCTAATTAATATCGCAAGTCGGAAAGGAGATGGTTATAACTAAAAAAACTGTTTTGTTTTTTGGATAATCACATGCGAAGTTTCAACTTCATTCTCCATTTTACTACGTAGGTACCTACTAACAGCTACTAGGGAAAATGGTCTTTGAATAAAAACAGTTTACCTTTGAGGCAGTTTGTATTATGCTTGTACTAACTGTAACTCAAAAACAGCCAATTACTAGCTTTAACACGATCATCCCTTTATTATAAAATTATAGTAAATCGCGCTTTACGCAAAATGAACGAACTTTTAGTATTATTGGGACTATATCCTGGTATTGGAGGTTATGTCATTCTGATACCAACGGTGTGCATAACTCAAAATTGGTATATTTAACCATTCTTACTGACGTTCGAAATGGATAAAATTCATGTTCAGCATTGAATAATCTGATTTAATCACTGCTAGATAGGATCACTACGATTCGAAACAATAGTGAATGGATTTTTTTTTTTTTTTAAATCGTATCGCTCGGTATTCAAGTGGTATACAATATATACATAATCAAAACTAAAAGTGATTCATCAAACTGCGTTGCGCTGCGCACAAGGAATTTCAGTCCTTCCTGGATTTTTTTGACATAAACATTTTGAGATCTTTTAGATATTATCTTTAAATATTTACAGCTTAAATATAACTGATAGCAAGAATTGGTATCATTGAATAAAGAACATTTACCATGGAGTGCAATATGCTGTCATTATGTACATACATACAGTCAGTTTCTTTTTGTTTATTTTTTAGGCTAGAAATATATGCTTTTAGGGTAATAGCCTAAAAACAATAGTTCCTGATTTCTTTTAAATTATTTTTATCCATTTTTTTTTATTACGTAACAATGAAATTACCAATCGGATTCCAATCTAACGTCCGGTGTCCAGCAGGTGAAAGAGGAAAGAAGAGAAAGACAAGACTCTTCCACATAAAGTAACACGATCTTCATCTTAGAAGACCGGATCATTTTACGGTCATAATAATATAATCTTAATATTATAAAGAATGTAATCTTCATTGAATTCAACTCTTATTCGACATTCTATAAATCAATAGTTTTATTTCATTAATTTTTTAAAGTTATCTTCCAATAAAAAAAAAACAGTTTTCACATAAATACATCTATTTAGACTGCAATTGGCACGAAATATTCAAAAGAGGGGCTAAGTATTCTAAGTAAATAAAAAGTGTGGTATGGTTTCGTCTATTGAACTACTTCTGGGTTCATTTTTTTTTTTTTTTTTATTATTATCATATCAACAATATTTCCCAAATAAATCCATGCCTAATTAATATCGCAGGTCGGAAAGGAGATGGTTACAACTCAAAAAACTGTTTTTTGGATAACCGCATGTGAAATTTTAACTGCATTTTCAATTTAACTACTAGATTTAGAATGCATTAGTTAGATAGATAGTTAGATACGTAGGTATCTAAGAACAGCTACCAGGGAAAATGGTCTTTGATCAGTTTACCTTTGGGGCAGTTTGTCTTATGCTTGTACTAACTTTAACTCAAAATTAGCCAATTACTAGCGTTAACACGATCATCCCCTAATTATAAGAATATAGTAAATCGCGCCTTACGCGAATTACTAAGAGTGGGGTACTTAGAATACTTAAGTAAACAAATAGTGAGGTTTGGTTTCGACTATTAAACTACTTCTTCTGGGTCCCTTTTTTTTTCTTTTTTTTTTTGCGAAGGTGAAAAAAATAGAAAGTTTTTTACGTTATTTTGGTCAGGACAAATCGTATAAATATAAATATCGCTAAGGAAGAACATCATTCTTCTTAAAATATCCTCCTTTTAGCTGTCTAGAGTATAATACTGCAAAACGGAAACATATTTTTGAAAATTACAAATAGAGAATTCTCCTGATTACCACCTAGAAGTTCATCAAAAACTATTGCATAAAAATTAAAAATAAAATTACTATAGTACTCAACATGAAAAATACCATAGCACACTTATGAATGAATAGATATTATTTAGTTTTATATTATTATATAATACAATTAAAAATATTATTACCAAATGCAAAATCCGTCTGCCAGAGCACACTTATCATATTCACGATAGAAATAAAATTAACTTGATGATATGCAAAACAAATATTTTTGACAGTGCATCATTCAATTAAAAGAAGGCTTTTACTTATTTTATAGCTTTGCCTACTATTTTATTTGGTATAGTACTGGCCTTGTTGTTATATGTTATTATAAACTAATCCAAAATTAATTTATAAATAATACTTAATTTTGAATAGGATATTACATTTTTCTGGCTATGTTCGCAAAATAACAAGACAATAAAATTGTACACGCAATCAGCCCCTTATGCCCTTATAGCACACTTATGAATGAATAGATATTATTTAGTTTTATATTATTATATAATACAATTAAAAATATTATTATCAAATGCAAAATCCGTCTGCCAGAGCACACTTATCATATTCACGATAGAAATAAAATTAACTTGATGATATGCAAAACAAATATTTTTGACAGTGCATCATTCAATTAAAAGAAGGCTTTTACTTATTTTATAGCTTTGCCTACTATTTTATTTGGTATAGTACTGGCCTTGTTGTTATATGTTATTATAAACTAATCCAAAATTAATTTATAAATAATACTTAATTTTGAATAGGATATTACATTTTTCTGGCTATGTTCGCAAAATAACAAGACAATAAAATTGTACACGCAATCAGCCCCAAGCCTTTGGCTTCCTGAAAAATAATGTTAGTTTCTTTTATACATTGGCTCTTTTGTTTCGTAATCAAAATATTTATTGTTGATTGGGGCTAATGAGATCACTGTCAGACAATGGTGCCCTTATAATAAAGCTCCAAAGAAACATATAAAAAATAAACCAATTCAGAATTAAAACTGCTTTGCTATCAAATATTCAAATAGTTGTCTAGCTATATACTAGACAGTCAAACTGTAATATCGCTGATGTTAATTTTTATAATTTAAATTTAAATTTCATTCAAAAACGCGATAAATAGAGAGAGAAAGAAATATTTTAAAGTCGGAAATATTAATTCAAGCTGAAATTGCAAATTGGAATGATTCGGTTGATCGGTTAAAATTAAATAGAACAGTATTATATATATCAAAAATCAAAACACGTAATTTCAATAGAAATACTAAAGGGTTGCACTAGACTAGTTACAAAGACAACAAAACTAAGAAGAATATTTGCTTCAATGAAACAAAATGGGTTCGATTCACCATGACTGGATTTTTGAAGTTTGAAAGAAATTCACCTGATGTGACAAAAGTAATATTGAGATACGTAATTCCATAGTTTTCATAATTAAAGTACAATACAAAAAAGTGGGGTCACCTGTGGTGTTGTGGTTAGCATAGAAACCTAAAATACTAAAGGTCGCAGGTTCGCGTCCCGAGGTAGCCCTAGGATTTTTTAATGGGAGTAAAAAATCCTTGTCTATGCCGTCCCTCGGATAGGAAGTAAAATGGAGGTCCCGTCCCTGTACGATGTCAGGTACTCGTAAAAGATTCCTATCCTAATTATACCGGGATAGGCAAAATTTAGGATTCCCAATGTAGCATCGTCCGATTAGCCTTAGTAGCATAAAGTGACGTTAAAACAAACAAACAACTATACAAAAAAATGTCATGAATACAAATAATAAGAATACCTATAATATTTTTGGAACTGTAATAATATTTTCGGTTCTGCGAGATCAGGAGGGATGAAATAATTATTTTTATAAAATGAACAGCTATTACCTAACATCAGCGCAGAACGGAAATCTGGATCGGTTTATTGAAAAAACATAGAGTAATGATTAATGGAACATAATTTTTTACTAAGACAACGCACAATTTCACATCAAAATAATGACTGGGTTCAGTAAAAAGACTATTGAACTTTTGGTGGGTCCTTTCAATCCTATTCAGCTACTGAGATAATATATTGGATAACATCACCCAACCAATTTATTTTTTTTTTTTAAACATTGCTAAACAATTTATAAGAAAATTTATTTAGTACAGTATTTAAATTAGTAATTAATCCAGTATTTTTCTTTGATTTAGTGGTGTACTGGTTTATTTCAATTTGTTAAAAAGTATAGTAATACTTTGACTTGCCACCAACTAGTGGCGAATATTTTTTAATTAAATTTATACTTAACAATCACATTTCTATTTTTTTTTTCATTAAAAAAATGCTTAAGTGTATAAGGAATGCTTAAGAGCATAAGGAAAGTATTCACAATAATCAAATCAATATTTATCAGCAAGCAATTTTTAAATTTGAATTCAAAATAACAAAAACAAATGATTGGGATTTAAAAAAAAAAAAATGTTTTAAAATTACTATAGTATATCAGCTGTTTAACATGAAAATATTTTTTTTTTTAAATTGTATTTTTTATTATGTATATAACCTATAATCAACGGAATAATTATTTCAATAACCTTTAGAACTTGACATAAATGTAACCCTCGAATAGCTCTTGAGCCAAAGTGTATGAAATAGTATTACTTCGGTTAAATATGATCTTAAAAAGATCTTTATGTAAAGAGTTTATGTAAAGTTAGTTTTATAGTAGTTAATCGCCGTACGTGTTAAAGGTTACGTTTTCACGAAGTTACGTGCTTCATAATAAAAAATGTAAACTTCTTTTGTCCCCATTGTTTATTAGTTACAATAAATACTACTCGATATTTAATTTTTTTTTCTAAAAAACGAATGTTGATGATAAAAATAAATAAATTTTCCCAGCTGTTTAACGGCAAAGTAATTTATTGAATCCACCGTAATATATTTACTTTGGTTTTCATTTAGCCTATAATTTTCTGATTTTTTACTTAACAAATAACAATTTACAACAGAGAAAATGATATTTTTAGTGATTCATTCATTTTTAAAAATCCGCCAATACTTCTCCCCTTTGTTAATGAAATTCCAACAAAACTCAAAATGGGTTGATATTTCAATACTAGTATTAGTTTTCGAATAACATATTTTCAAATATGTTAGTAAAAACAAATATTTATAAATATCTTAAATTTAAGTTGGATTTTAAAATATGTCGGTTTTCATGTTTGTAGACCGTTATATTTCAAAATATAAATATAAAACGAAGAATCAATTTTTTTGAGTTATGGCAGTCTTGCATTGAGGGTGCGATATTTATAAGCAACGTTGCTATATTTCAACTCTAAGACTACATTGACAGCAGGGTTAAATATTGTATTTTAAAATTTGGATTTTTTCTCAAAGGAATAAAATATGATTCCAAGTATTTTAAGGAAAATAACGCAAAAACAAAAATCTTTGTTTTTTTACCTCAACTTCCAAACGAGCGAAATATTTAAATATTTTTAAATTTATATGGTCAGTGTAACTATGCGCCAAACCAATTTAATAAATTTGAAAAAAAAATTTAATTAGAGCAAACCGTACAGTTATTGGCACCCTTAAGACTACATTTCTGTGATTAAATTTAAAAAAATACTTTTTATAAAGAGATCAAAAAGAAACTTCCTATAGCTCCTCATTATCAATCCTCATAATGACTCAAGACATTTTTTTGGGTCAAAAGTTCAATAGTTTTATAATATGACAATATTTATTGTTAAAAGTGCCAAATCTAGTTATTGGCAACCTGTGGACTTAATTGTGAAATCTTCCCTATGGTTAGTTTGTTAAAGTCTTACTTCAAAGATGACTTCAAACATTAGACTCCTATATATCTTGTAATAAAATTAGGACTTGTTTACCTATTTCTTTAAGTGGTGCCAATAACTGTACTGAGTGCCAATAACTGTAAGGTTTACCCCACCTATTGTTAGCTATACCCCACACTATTCTTTATATTTGAATAATATAAAAAAAAATTTCTTTGATTTAGTGGTGCCTATCTTTTAATTCAAATATCTTGTACTTTAAAAACGATAGAAGTAAACAACCGTTTTTCACAAAATTCAACTTTAACTTAGGTTTCTTCAAAATTTGGTGTTTGGCGCTTCCTTTACTTTGGCATTGCACAGAACATAAATGATGTGTATATGAGGTTAATTTAAAATTATCAGTAAACCGTCACCGATTACAATACTTCACAGTAAATTTTTATTAAAACAAAAAATATTTATGTACACATGTATTTCCTATAACATGTTTAACTCATAAAGCCTCGATATAGGGAGAGTTGTACTCACAGTGAGGAGGAGATAGAGAACACCGCGGAGGGTGGAGGGACGAACTCGAGGCGCCGGCGATAGATCCATGACTGACCACCGAAGAGCTCTGGTCCAAGGATGTGGAGGGGCGCCCTTCTTGGGGTGGCCGGACATTGCTGGAGCCTTCTGGCGGATATAATATCACAAACAAGCCCGAAATAACGAGCTAAGGTAATATTTGGCCAATATTACGGAAATCTTTAGAATCAAAGATTAAAGCTGCAAATCTAAAAAGGTTCTCATTGCAGTCTCTACTCCACCAACTTATGTTCAAGGCAAAATATGAATAATGACAAACTCTCTTTCAGATAATAATGAAGAATGAAGTTGGTATTTAGTTTTTTTTTTTTTCTTTGTTAATTTATTAAATTTTACGTTATGACTAATTTCACGTTCTGTAGTCATTTATCAGGGCATCATTATAAGAATAACCAAAATACCAAAGAAAGTGAATTCAGATCAAATTTACATTACACATAATATGCTACTTATTTATTGTATTTTTGTTAAAAATTACAAGAATACCTCAAAAAATTATAAAATTAACTGCCAATCATTTGGTTTCTCTTCTACAAGGTGATTGCAGTATTTAAAACGTTGTATAATTTTATATTTTATAAAGCTGGACTGACAGAATCGTGGTTGAAAGCAACGAGTTATACCACCTATTTGAACATAAATTGCAATAGTTGACTATGACTTAACAAAGTGCATCAACAAGGCTCTTCTCAACAATGCATTCCCCCAATGCTAATGAAATGCGGTTGTGATGATAAATATGTAGATGTATAGAGCTTCTAATACAGTATGTGTTATCCACATTTTTTTTTAAGAAACTGGATGAAAAGTGACATAATGTTGCAATTAATGTTTACAATGGTACATTAGAATAAATAGAATTACAAATTCTAATCCTACTAAAATAGGACACATCTCTGACCAAAAGTCTAAAAAAGACATTGACTAGAATCGAAAACATCCCTCCCTGACTTACAAATACACACTTATTAAGGTGTAGACACAAAAACAGCCGAGGAAGGCTGTAAGTCTATTAAAACGGCTTTCTCCAACTGTTCAGAGGTTCTGCTTTTGGTTCGCGATCATACTTACACAAATCGTATACAAGCCACCCTGACGTTATAACACATACAAAATTAGTGTAGGAAATGGAATATAAAGATTAATCATGCCAAAGCACATTACATTTACTTTAAGACACGAACATGCTCTCCAGACTACACAGACTTACCTGGGATATCCTCTTGACAAAAGGATGACATTGGCCCACACGTCAAGATGAAACGCTATGTTTCCGACTAAGACTATTGTACTCTAATACACAATCAAACTTTCTGATTCTTCCTCAGACAAAAACTTAGCCTAAGAACGTTTCGATCTCAATATTTAAGATTAATGACGAACTAGTTCCAATCGAGAGCCCCCACAATGACGAATAAAGGGTAAAGGATTTCAACTGTGATATACTACATAGACATATCAAAAAATTTGAACAAGATATGTGAAGACGTCATATTCCTGACGTAGAACGATGAAGGCTGAGTACGATTTGGATGAGGTACCTCCTAGCCAGACAATGCAATTTATATCAATGCCAGGAGGATGCACCGCTGAGTGCTGTCTCCCTCATGCCACATGTACCTTATTCAAGCACATTTGCTGTTTGCAATTTTACATGACCAAAAAAAAGTTGTACAGAAAAAAAATTATACATACACGAATCAACAGATCTATGTGGGTTTTGTCTTGATAATACAATATACGTAAGATTAGTTCATTTACCAAGATGTTAGAGGCTTTAAGAAGTCTTGGGGATATCTAATAAGGATTTTCCAAATACATCTTCATGAAAAAGAGAAGGTTAAGGTTGATGCTGGAATCAGAACACATATTTATAGAAGATTAATTTAACAGTTAATTCTTGGAGTAATTTGTAAATTTTCTAAATATTTATTAAAATGTTAGTGTAAACTTTAAAATATAGTTACTAAAGACTACCTTTTAATGTCAATTTAATTAAGCACATAAAATTAAATAAACTTTAATAGTACAAGATTTTATTCATTTACATTCTGATTGCTACCAAAAGCCTGATATACTGTATCTACAAGTAGAGCTTTATAGACTCCATAACAACAAAATACAGACTAGGACTTTGTGTCATAGAGGTATTACCTTACTCTATCATCTGCGATTGTTGCGGATGACCAAAGAGGATAGAATAAGCATTGTTAACAGCATTAAGTTAACATTATTCCTTCGCAGACCCTTCACGTTGCGAAAGACCCGAGGATACGCGTGGCCTTTGCCCGCTGGTCCTCAGATCATCCTCCCAGTGATTCCTCCTTATTTGCATATTCGGATAACAAGTTGCTGGCCACTCCCCACCCCTTAAACCGGTTTTATCAAATCTCTTTTGTCCAATCTCGATGGCAGATTACTATAAGTCGCTAATTTGATTAGCTCCATATTGTATAGTTGAGGTTGTTTTTTGTTTTTTTTAATAACCTACAGTAATGCCTTTAAACTTCTTTGATTAAAGCATAAAAATTACCTAATGAAACTTAAGAGCATAATATTGTTCGATTTAGACTAGGAACAGAGGAAACCCTAGTTGGTATTTTAAATACAATTTCCAGTTTACTTCAATCTTCAATTTTTTTTGCGATGCGTGGCAATCTTATAACCTGCTAATTAAGTGTTCTAGCCCTTTAGGATTAATCCCGCACCCCTCCCCCGTCCAAAAAAATCACGTGACAGGGGAGGGAAATAACAAGTCGAAACGTCGGCAAAAAAAAAATATAACATCTTTTGTACATTAGAGTGATTAGTTCTATGAAAGCAGCCCATAAATGTCCACATGCTTATCACTAAAGCTCGGAATTCCGTGCAGTAAAAATTTGAAAACGTGCAATAAAAACTTAAAAACGTGCAAAACCGTGCAATAAAAACTTTAAAACGTGCAAAAACATGCAAAAAAAAATTATTGCTTGAAAATCATGAATTAAATTATTTATGTGAACAATATATAGCTAATTTTGAAACAAATAAGTAGCGGAGAGTAAATTGAAGTAAAATCTTTTATTTTTAAAATATTAGTTTTAATATAGATTTTTGTTAAATAATGATTTTTTCATTAGTTAAGAAAAATTAATGGAATACATTAGAAATGTAACTACACTTCATTATTTTTTTAATCAAAGTTTCTATATAAATACATTTCTAATTTTTTTCTGTTAAACAGTGCCTCCTCTCACTTAAACTTTCTTACAATTTAGAAAAAAAATATCTCAGCTTCTACAATCGTTAGAGCGACTCAGCAACTAGGGATCTCCTTCAATTCAATAGTGACTGAATTTCCGTTCAGGCAATCATTACAATTTTTTAATAGTTTGTATTCAGGATTTTTTAATACAAATTTTCGTAAATGATAATTCCTTTTTCGTTCTTGATTGTTTTCAATGATTTTCCAACGTCCTTAACTATTTTTATTTGGTCATAAAGAGAAAGATTTTTCTCCTCTAGTTCTGTAAGAGCAACCGGCAAAGCTGCTAAATTCGATCTAATAAATGCCAAATCAGATTGAATGGTTGGATTCATCAAAATGGTTGCAATTCTATATTTGAAAATATTTCAGTTAAAAAAAATAAAAATCAGAATATAAAATATTTATTTGAAATAGTAACAAGATTTGGAATAAAGAGTAAAACACTCGCATGTGAGCTGTAATTATATTGGAAATAGGGAGATCTTATAAAGGAAAGATGCTACTCAAATTATGGAATCACTAGATGCAATATCCGGTGCGTAGGCTTATTTTTAAATTCCTCTGATGACACGCACTACCCCTGGTACCGTTCTATAGTTAAAAATAATAAGGTACTTACTTGTGCTGCAGTGGGCATCAATTTGTGATTTCCTCTCACATCTAATATTTTTATCACAAGATTTGCAAAACACTACACTACCATCCCTTTTGAGTCAGGATATTTTTCAATCCATCCCGCAATTTTCGAAGACACCTCCAATTTTTGGCATTTTAAGTAACAATATATCCGACAGAAGCTATATTGATAGTGACAGAAAGATAAGAATTAAGAAACAAAATGTAAACATCCAGGAACTACTGAGCCCTTAGTTCTTGGAAATTAGAGGTTTGTCTTAGGTCTTGGAAATTAGAGGTTTGTGTTTGTTTACATCTCCCAAGTTCCCTTTATATTTTTCCTATGTTTCCTTTCTGTATTTTTTTATTCCTATTCCTAAATCCCATTTAAAATTCCAGCAATTTTTTTATGTGTATTTAAGAAAATTAAAATTTGTAATAATTTTTTTTCTTCAAAATATCAAATGATGCAATTTCTTGCAATAAAATTTCAAAACGTGCAATTTCGTGCAGTAACCCCCAAACGTGCAATTTCTTGCAGTAAACCCTAAAACGTGCAATTTCGTGCAGTATAAAACTTCACTAAAACATCCCATTAGGCTTGATTCGGATAAGTAACTTGAATTCGCTTTATTCTGACTTACCAATAAAAAGATGCAATTGCACGGGAATCCGAGCTCTACTTATCACAATACCGTCAAATTATTTTAGGTAATAATTATAAAGACCAAACCGCCAACAACCAAAAAAAAATTTTGGCAACAGTCAATTGTTCGTTGCCTATATGATCTTCAAAATAGTGTTACCGAGCCTGAAGAATTCTTTGAAAAGATACTTTATCAGTTATCCGTATGCTATAGAGTTTTCACTCTTCAATAAACAATCTAAATAATATAAAGAAAGGGTCACATCGCTGCCTAAAACCTGTTTTATCTTACTATATATCTCATACTTTCCCTTGCAATATGAATCCGCACTCTTGATCATTTAAACTATTATTACCGAAAAAGATATCTTTGTTTTTTTCTGATCTAATGTTCAACAATCTCACAACAAATGGCTTCCATACTTATGTATTATGTTATGTACTATTTTATATGTACTACCTGACGGATTAGGATAGGAAAGTAGAATAAATACCCAATCCCCTGTTTCGGCAGAGATGTTCTTGAAGAACATAATGTCCATGACAGCATTTCGCTTGAGCTAATTAGGTGAATGTACCGCCTCATAGCATTAGCCACACCGGTTCCGCTCAACAAACCATCCAATTGTTTCACTTAAATACTTGGTTCTTACGTTAATCATGTCTGTATTTCTTGACTGATTTAAGGTGAGGATGGTTTCAATGTTGAAAGCACAAACATCTCGGCCTTTGCGATGACAAAATTTGCTTAAGCATTATTATAGTTATTGCTATTAGCTGATTTCCTGATAAGAAAGGATATCAACTATCTGTCTATCATTGTGGAATTTGATATAATTTATAAAAAAAATATACATACTAAAGGTGCATCATTTCTTTCCTTTTTGGAATTGAATGTACTGTTGCCTATAATATTTTATTAGGATCATTATTCCATTCCAGATATAAAATCTGATCAAATTTTCAGTTTTCGTTTTTTTAAGAATATTTTAAGATTGTACCGAAAATAAACTGGTTTTTATTTATTTTCGTAACTATAATATTATAATTAATTGAATTAGAATTTTTTCATTGTAAAATTATTTTCTCCTTTATTGATACCGCTTACAATAATAGGTTTATACATTCCTAAGGTCACCACGGCTGGAAGGGTAGATTTGCGATTCGATCGTAGTGTACGTCAATCTCGTTAAAATTTCTGCAAGAACAAGTGTTTTTTCCAAATTTGTGACTTTATCCGAAATTCTTCACCCCCTCCAAATTGATCGAAATTACACATCGCAGCTCCAGAAGTATAATAAAAAAATTAAATTTTGACTGTACAACTGTTTTAAAATTTATTTCATTGAATAGTTCAGGTTGTTTTTTTGTTTTTTTTTAATAACCTACAGTAACGCCTTTAAACTTCTTTGATTAAAGCATAACAATTACCTAATGAAACTTAAGAGCATAATATTGTTCGATTTAGACTAGGAACAGAGGAAACCCTAGTTGATACTTTAAATACAATTTCCAGTTTACTTCAATATTCAATTTTTTTGCGCTGCGTGGCAACCTTATAATTCCGGAATAAATAAAAACATTATTCAAAAGATGTTTGTAGATCGACATAAATTTATTAACAAATTCCACCATTGGATTTACTGGTCATTCTATTAAGACAAATCGGAATCATTTTTCTATTGCTTGTACTCTTAAATTTCAATATATGCAGTTGTGTTCATACTTCGGTAATTATATTTCTGCGGCGTACAGAGTTGGTAAGTGCTTTTCGGAGTTTCAGTTTCGCATATATTTATGTTATGAACGAATATAATGATCTAAACGAATATAAGCAAAGCATGGCTACCTACAATAGTAAAGGTCGCAGGTTCGTGCCCCCGCGGTGGCCCTAGGATTTTTTAATGGGAGTAAAAAATCCTTAGCCATGCCACCCCTCGGATAGGACGTAAAATGGAGGTCCCGATCCTGTACGGTGTCATGTACTCGTTAAAGATCTCTATCCTAATTATACCTGGATAGGCAAAATTTAGGACTCCCACTGTAGCATCGTCTGATTAGCCTTAGTGCCATAAAGTGACGTTAAACAAACAAGAATATAAGCAAATAGTGAAATTAAGAGGCGGGCAAAGAAGCCAAAAGAATAGTGCCCAGCAATTGGCTCACTGCTGCCAGCTTCAGCAAATTAACCTTCACTAACAGGATAAACCGCCAATAAGATTCGTCGTGGAAATTTAAGGTAATTCAAGACAAGTTTACAAAACAGACATTTGCCAAGCAAACAAAACCGATAGCTACAAACACCTTAGTTATTGTGGATTAGTCAGCGGCATGACTAGTCGAAGGCGTTTCTTTCAATTGTAAATATCTTCCTCCATTATTCATTTCCTCTCTTCATTCATTCCTCTTTGGAATTATTTGATAATTGTGTTTTGCAATTCACTGGACCTATTGAAGTTGTCTGAATCCTAATACAGTGAAATGCTACTTTATGAATTATTTCGTTCGGTTACACATGATAAAAACAATATAAGGTAAAACTTTGAAAGTGCGGCTCCTGGGCGTGACTCATTTTGGCGCTGGTTAGTGGGGCACTATCTCAACTGAAAAGGATACTATGAGGGTCGATTTATCCCTTCGGAGCGAGCGAAGCGAGTAGGAGTCAAAATAAAGCGTACTAACTTGAAACAGCGGCTCCAGGACGTGGCATATTTTTAGAGGTTATTTAAATCGAACTTCCATTGCGTCGTTTACAGTTAAACAGATTTCAACCCCCGAAAAGCCAATCACTTAACAAATAACCAATAACAAAAACAGTAACATATTTCTAAAACCTATCTATGCCATTCTCTTGTTAACTTCCGGTACCTTCAGTATGTGTTCTGTTGTCAGGGATTGATTTTCTATTTTCTAGACCTTAACTTTCCTAGACTGTCGAATATAGATTTATTTAATTTTATTTTTGGATATGGATTTAAGTTGTTTTCAGTCCTGATGGTGCCTGAATCGGGAGTCCTTGTCAAGTTAGTTTGTTGCCTGCTTTTTAGAGACTCTAGGCTTTTAGTTTTGTAATGTTAAAACGGGAATTAAGTATTAACATATAATTTATATATCTGTTTTTTGAGTTTTTGTTCTTAAATATTATATCTTACTTTAGTTAATTTGTAGCTTACCTGATTTAGTTAACAGTGCTTTTATTTGGTGAATGGAGATAATGTTAAATATTAATTTTGATCTTATTGCCTTCATTAGATTTTCAAAGCGTTCTTAACCCTAAGAGAAAACTTTTGCTTTGAAATACTTTGTTGAGAATATTTCTTTCTGAACAATTTATCTAAAAAAATATTAACAAATTTGATTGAAATAAATATAATGCCTTAGAAAAAAGTCAGGTACTTTTGGGCTCCACCTGCAACCTCTCCTCTAACTCTGGTTACATTAACCACTTACGCCTATAAGCTTGCTTTTATTTTCTTTGTGCTTATTATCTTTAAATGTTTTTTGTTTAACTTATTTTATAGGGAAGCTGCTCCCCCCCCCCCCCCCCCGTAGAAATTCAGAGAATCAAAAACTACGCATTAAATAAATTCGTATTAATTTATTATAATGAAAAAAAGTTAATTTTATATCATGAAAAAAATTATTCATTCTCACAATGATAAAATTAATACTGATGTTAAAATGTTGTATTCAGAATGTTACTGCAAACATAGATAAATAGAATATTCAATATAGATATATTGAAGATTGGTACCTACTCTGACACAAGAAAAATTACAGATCATCTAACTTTTTTTAAGAAGTTGGAAAAATTGTGAAGACAATTGGAAAAATGTTAAAAGCTGAATTTATTGTTCATCATACAGTCTTAAAAAATATCACACTTTATGTATCTTCTGCATCAATCTTAATTCAAAAAAAGTCCTCATCATTTGGCTGGAAGTATACCACAAGCATGTTGGAGAGATCATTGTGATTTCTGTAACAATAATAGGAGAAATCCTCTTATAAAACCATACTTTAAATTCAAGCACTAACTTATAAACAAGATTTAAAAAAAAAAAAAATAAAGTAATACTTTGTTATGGACATAGGAGGATCCAGGGGGAGTGATGTGGGAGCCGCACATTTAAAGATAGAATTTATCTTCGCTATAAGTAAGGAGTTAACATAAAGAACAAACAATATGTGGAGCAAGTAGACTTTTATTTATGGGAAAAGAACATGAAGTTAAAAAAGCTCATATGAAGATCCAGGGTTGGGTTGTGGGACTGCTGCCCAACCAAAAATTAACCGTTTTCATGATATTTGCATGTTAAGATTTTTTTCATAAGAATCAGTTTTCTTCCTCGATTATTAATTAAATGATCAAGTTAGTTAATATTTCCTTTATGCTTTGAGTTTACTACCTTTTGATACATTTCTCATCTATTTATTGGTCGACCTTTCGGATTTTTCACTCAACCTCACAATCATGTGCTTAAAACATTAAATTTTTTTTCTAATTATTGAAAGTATCGTCTTTATACTGGGTTTATTTTCTTATGTTTGATCAAAATTTCTAACCATGCACTTCGAAATATAACGATCAAGTATTAATATCGTTTAAATTTTTAGATTGAGTAAGTATTTCGATTCTTAATACCCATTTACTAAATCATGATAATCTACATTCATACAGAAACTAGCTAGCTGGAGATGTGTAGTTGTTTTTCTAATAACCTGCAGGCTCAATTAACTGCGATTTCTTTTGAATTACATTTACGTAGACTGTTTTGCAAGAAACTGATTTGCTTTTCACCTTATGGTATTTAGTTTCTGTATGGATGCAGATTATTATGATTTTATTAATGGTTATCAAGAAATGTTGGACCAAGAAACAGTTGTTCCTTACTACTTAAAGAGGTCAAGTTTCCTGCTGGGGTATTTTAGTTAAAGGCTATTTATAAGTTATAGCTAAGATGGCAAGTACACTCTGAGGTATACATATATATATATATGTTGTGAATGATATGAAAAGTAATACGCACTCAGCCTCCACTTGATATTGGCCATTGGTAGAATTCATAGTGACACAAAGACCCTTAATTGAGGACAAGTAGTCGATCACATCCGAATATCCCAAATCACTGTAAGGTATCTTGGTCTTCTTCTGCTGAAAGTAGCGTTCTATAAACATAAACATCCAAGGAAATAGAAATGACAGCCATAAGATAACTTGTGAATACAACATTTTGTATATAAAAATGAAAAAAACAATAGCTCATATTTAAACATTTCGAAAAGAAAATTAATGATAGTTCTTAATTTCGAATAAATATAAATAATTCTGATTCCTGAAGCCATATTTTAAGTGTCTAATAATAACTAAATAAAAAGAAAACAGACAAACTATTGGAAAAAATACACCTTACAATTGAGAGAGAGAAAGAGAGAGAGAGAGAGAGAGAGAGAGAGAGAGAGAGAGAGAAGAAATATCAGCAATCAGTTAACGGATTGATGAACATTGGTTGACTAGCTTAATTTACAGACAAAATATTATGATTAATGTCCTTACTTTCTATAACTTGAACGGACAAAGCTAAGTGGAGGACAAAAACTTGATGGTAAATGACACTTAACAACTCCCAGTCTAAAATTTTCTTCCTTGCAAAGAAACTTCTTCTTCGAGAGGCTGGGAGTCCTGGCATGATGCTTCCTACAACATAATATAATGCCATTTCATTTTAATCATTCTCAGAATGTTCAGCATCTACAAATTTACCTCCAGTAACTAAATTGTATCCTAACTGAAAGCTACAATATTTAGAAAGCTAGCATAAAAGAAAAAAAAAATTATAAATAGTATAGGGGTAAGGAAAAAAATTGAATAGGTTCAGAACAAATATACCAAAAGTGACTATCTTAATAGCCCTAATAAAATATAATTATTTATTTCACTAGCTTTATGATTAAAATTCACCATCTTATGGATTTGTTATAAATCAAAATTGCATAGTCATTGCAATATCAGTAATTTCTATAAGGTGAAAAAATTAGTTTATGCCTCAAATCATTCACAATTACTTTAATTTTATAAAACATTTATGTAGATATTTACAGACCAAAAATGGTAAAATTCATTTCAAAATCCAGTAAAGCAGATCATAACCTACAATTATGCTCTTAATTGTCATGCCATGAAGATAACCCATCCAACACTTACCGATAATATAAAACACTAACTCAATGTTTGTTATACATGTTTGGATATTTCTCCTCAAATAACTTTTACAGCTGGAAAATTTAGTGTTTACAAAACAAAATCTATACAAGCTAAATATTGTATGATTTCAGATTTGATAAATTATTTTATCAAACCTCAGTAAATTTTTAGCCTAAAGGAAATCTAAATTAGATAATTATGTCAATATTATGTATAATGATCTTTGAGAGCAATATTAAAGTAAATTATAAGGGTAGAAACAAGCTAAAAAATGATAAATTAAAAAGTTTTTCCTCATCCATAAACCATATAGAAGTCAGGGGATTTAAAAAAAATAATATCATTCTTTGTTTTTTATTTATTCATTTTTAATAAAATTATTATTTCTATATTAGTATTTACAATTTAATACTACAAGGATTTTTAGAAAAGCTCAGATAATTTTAAAATGGATTCATATTTAAATAATTCATATCTAAATAAAAGATATAGATATACACATAAAGTTAATTACATATGTATATATTGATAATTATTGTGATATTTACTTTAAACATGGTCTGTTCAATGTTATTTCCAATACTTATCAAGAATAATGCTTATGAGGTCATGGACCACACCCAATGACAAATAATTTGAGTTTTTAACCCTGAAATAAATTTTATGAACTTATATTATATCAAATGATATTTTCTAGATTGCCTTAACTAAATAAACTTTATGTATTCACTATTCATCATGTAGTAACTGAAATCAGAAAAGAGTATCTTTAAATAAATTAATATATTACCGTCCTTTATTAATTAGTGCTTAACCATAATGTCATCCCTTACACGTTAAGTTAATCAGAACTAATATTCAGATATGATGCATTTAAAAACAATAATGTATTTACAATTCCATTACAAATAAACTCAAATACAATTAAGGAACGAGTATGATAGTGACCATAACAGCTTCGCGATTTTTCTCTAGAGCTAAATAATGAAGGTCTTTAATAAGGTTAATAACACTAATGTTAAATTAGTAAGAATCAGAATTATAATTTAATATCGTTCAAATTAGTATTCGCAGCAGCATTAGGTACTTACTATTCGATTTACCAAGAAGAGGTCCGTCCAATCTGGTTACGAAGAGAGCCAGCAGCTTCTTGAAAAATATGGCGAAACAATTTATCGATTGTTTCTTAATAATAATTTCGATTTATAACATTTTCTCAATAATAATGCTAATGTAGATATCAAATTTTACAATCATAATCATAATAAAAAACATAAAAACATTTTTTGTTTAGATAAAATTTAAACTAATTAATGCTGAGTTAGTTTATTGATTCTAATGATCGCTCATGCAGAAACTTCAAAGTTTACACTAAACGAATCATAATAACATTACGATCTTATAAATAATTTCTAAAAGTTGTACAAATAAGAGAATGTTCATTTAAAAATTTACCTTCAAATCCTCATTTTTCGTTTAACCATCCGTTTTTCGGTTAATCCGCTAAATTTTAATCTTTACCAGTTTGCTACGGGACAAGAGGCAACCACTGCACTTAATCAAATCCTATGATTTCGGCATCATTTAGATTTCTTTCTCTTCCAGGACCAAAAAAATAGTCAGGCCTCCCAGTAAACCCCCGGAAAAGTTATATAGAAAATAAAGTTTTCTTTTCTCAAAAAATATATAATTTATGTCTTATGTAAATGTAAAATTGCCGTTATTAACAAAGTTAGTATTTTGAATTCTGCTTATATTTTAGTTTAAATTAAAAAAAAGAAAAAATCTTTTGGAAAATTTAGTGTGTTTACCTACTTATTCTCATATGATTAGCATTAGCTGGTTAATCCTTTATACGAATTACTTACAAAGGCCAACTTGTGTAAACATTAATTAACAAACCAATAAACTGCAGATTTATTGGTACTCTATTCTATTAATTAGTAGCATAAACAAAATTAGCAAAATGTGGCATCTGTATCGTAGTTTACACATTATGATGTTCATGCTCAGAAATATGAGCAAGGTTATTTCAAAATCTTCAAGAAATAATGAAGATTAAAATAGGATTTAAGAAAATAGCATCTTAGGTTTAAAGTTAAATTTTGTTTACTTTATTATTTATTGATATTCACAAGGATATGAATAGAATAAAATATTGTGGTTTTTGAACAAAAACATGATGAACGTTTGTGAAGCAACTGCCCACTGCGAGCAATTCAATGATTGTTTTAACTCAAGAGGTCTATTAGCCATCTTTTCTTCATAAATCGCGAAATGCTGTTCGATTTAGTGGATAGAAGAATAATAAAATTATTCATATAGAAACTCCATATACTATATATATAAACTGTAAGAAAAATATCGTCGTTTTTAACTGTATTTGATAATCGTATTGTATAGGAGCTTTTTCAGGTAGTTTAGGTCGCAATGAAAATGGTTGCGGGTATGGTCAGAAGAAAAGAACAATTATCAATAGAAATACATGCATTGTGCCATCGTTTCAACTCGAATTTCAGGTCTTCATCAGGACATCATCGCATGGGCGTTACCAGCACTAAATTATTGGGGGAGGGGGGGGGGCTCAATATTTTCCTAGACAGGGTAGGTGGAAATTCGAATTTAATTCATCCTCCAAAGGTATTTATAGTCTCTTAAAACTTGTCAATTTATGCCTCAGGAATACATTACTATAGGGAGTTGTTAAGGCTTAATGTTGAAGCACGTGGACCAAAATTTCTTGATTGAATTTTATCCAAGTTTTTCTTCTGATCCTGATCCCACTAATTTCATTGCTTTCCATCAACTTCTATAATATATATAAGCTTCTGTACTTATATATGCTTCATCGAATTGATGGAAAGTAGGATCAAGCTGCTTGGTTTAAAAAAATAAATGGAGAGCAATAAAAAAATCAGTTCAAGCTGAAATAAAAAATATATAATTCATCAAATATACAATACTCCTGAAACTAATATTCAATATTATATTTTATTGGTTAAATTCGTAAAATCACATTTTTATTTCATTTTTTACATTGGGTCCTCTTTTGCCAAAATATTGGGGGGGGACGCGTCCCCCTATGCCACCCCCCGGCGGTGACGCCCGTGCATCTCGGACGAAGTTTTAATCCAAGTGCCAAGTTGAGGAAGTTTAGATCGTTTGTTGGGTAATTGCATTACTGGAGTAATTACATTAATGGAGTCCAGGAACGTAAATTCCTTATTATTTCCACCTTAAGTGAGAATTCAAAAATGGATCAATGTTTTCGAATAGAATGTTTTCAGCAGAAAAAAAAATTAAACTAAATATCAAAAATAGTTACAAGTACCTACACTATGTTCTGTCAAAAACGAAAAATTTGAAAAATAATTTTTTGATTCGACTTTATACAATGCAACATATTTTTTATCAACGGATGTTAAAAGTTACCTATAGCACAAGTTAGGGCATCAAAATCCTGGAGAGTGGCAGATTCTTAGGGAGTTGTATTTTTTGAAGAAGGCACAAATTTCTGGAATTTTGATTTTAAGAATATTTTCGATTGAGAGGTATTTTCTATCTAGGAAACAAGGAACCAGAATAAATAAATTTAATTAAAAGAAGTGAAACTTCTTAAATAGTGCAGTGAGCGAATAAAAACAAGCAGTGAAAAAAAAGAGATGACGGGACTGAATATAAATCTAAAATACAGTGTGTCAAGTGTTCTAAATATGTTTATATATAAGCTTTGATCAGTGGCGGTCCCAGGGGGGGATATTGGGGATCAATCAATAAAAATAAATAATAATTACGCATCTAACTTTTACGAGTTTTCTAGGGATGTTTAATAGAACTAGACTTTTTTATATATTGACTAGATATAAAAAAGTCTAGTTCTATTAAACTTTTTATACAGAATTTTTTATACAGAATTTTGTATATGAACTTAATGTATAAGCATAAGCAAATAAAGTGTGCTATTTTTACGCTGTTTTTTTTTTTCATTCCGACCAATCCCCCCCCCCCACCCCCCGAATTTTTTGTCTGGAACCGCGCCTGGCTTTGATTATATATCTCGGATCTAATATACTAATACGAAGTTGAAACCGAAGTTTCAGGAAGTTACGAATTTTGTTCTATTTTTCTGTATTACCTTATTTTAAATTTCATTCTGTTATTCAATCACACAACTCCCTTAGCGAAGCCGATTACCCAAGCTAGTTTGATAATACCTTAAAGCAAGTGGAATAGAGCGTGTTTTATACGTATAAAATAAAAAGTATTAAATGTCAAACTCCCGAAAAGTTTTAAAGCCAACGGTTCTTTTTCTTTACTGCTTTTGACACACTGTGCTGAATTAATAATTAAGTAATGTAATAATCAAGTAATGTTATAATTGAATTTAAAAACTTAAATATTTTCAAAATAAGAGCTTTTTGTTTAATTTAAATATCAATAAATATTATTTATTGAATAAAATATTACAGATATATAATAAAATATGTGAAAATATATTATTGTAACTGATCTAAAATATTTAGAATATAATGTATCAAAGTCAAAATATAAACTGCAGACCATTATAAAGGTTAACTTAAACTTCAAGTAAATGCTTCAGCCAAAAGGGGCGGATTTAGCACGAAATTTGTGGGGGTCATTAGCCCCCAATCTCATAATCACGTGGCTGGCAGCATCATTTTCGTTTGCGATTACTATCCTTGTATCAAGAAGGACTGGATCTAAACAACCTAAAGTATCATATTCAGGGCATGGTAACTACCTAATTGCATTATTCGTTTAAAAGTACATAAAAATTGAAAAGACAAAATATTTGTGGAGGGTCATGACCCCCCCCCCCCACCCGGGATCTGCCCATATCAGCCAAGTTCTTGCAAACTATTCGCTTCTGTTTCGCTTCTTAAATTAGTCACCTTTTAAAGTTTAAAAAGAAAAAAAAAACCAACTTTTACCAACACTTTTTACCAACTTATAAACATCTTTGTTAACATCTTTTCAACTCTTCTTTGTCAACTCTCATTTAATACAATTTCAATTTTTGGTGTGTGTTCATGAAAATCTAAAGGTAATTATTTCATAATTTTTAATTTATTTTTCCACCTGGATACAAGTTTTCGAATTCGGCTTAGTTTTAAAAAAAATTCTTTTTACTTTCACTTACCTATATATGAAATATATAGTAAGTGGAAGTATTGCGATCATGAAAAATTTCGACTTCCGTTTTTTAACGGAAATAGACGTTTTGGGGTCCCATGAGTCCAAATAACCAAGTCCCGCGAAATGGTGTGTGTGTGTGTGTGTGTACAGATAATCTAACTGTAAACTATAGGCCGTACGAAACTGAAATTGGGTATTTGGTGTATGTATATGCCCGCGATTTGACAGCAAAAATTTCATCTAAATTGCTCAAAGGGAGGGGGTACTTTATTTAATAACTTTTTACGTTTTTTTCGATTTTCTCAAAAACGGCTCTAACGATTTTGATTAAACTGAGTATTTGATATATTAATATGCCCGAGATATGACCGTAAAAATCTCATCAAAATTGATCAACCGGAGGGGAGACTTTACTTAATAAATTTTGTATCATTTTCACGTGTTTTTTTTATTTACTCAAAAACGGCTTTCACGATTTTGATCAAACTGGGTATTTGATGTATGTATATGCCAAAGATGTGATAGCCAACATTTCATCAAAATTGATCTACCTGAGGGTGGACTTTACTTAATATATTTTGTATCATTTTCACGTGTTTTTTTTATTTACTCAAAAACGGCTTTCACGATTTTGATCAAACTGGGTATTTGATGTATGTATATGCCAAAGATGTGATAGCCAACATTTCATGAAAATTGATCAACCGGAGGGGGCACTTTATTTCATAACTTTTTTTCCAATTTTTCGATTATCTCAAAAACGCCTTTAACGATTTTCATCATATTCGTCATGTTTAATGAAAATTAGGTGTTATTTAATTAAATCTAACAGGTAAGCGCTATCATTATTCAAATGTTCTGAGCAAATGAAAACAAAAATAAGAAATGAATGTAGAAAGATGAGTAACTTTGAGAAGTGGCATTAAGAAAACGCATTAATTTCTTATCTAAGTAAGTTGGTAAGTGAAAGTTGTGAGTTGCACGCAGGCACCAGATTTTTTATTTGTGCAGACCAATCCCTCTCACTGAATTTTTTTCTTGGACCGTTGCTGCTAATATGCAGAGACTTTTGTCATTAAAATTTATATCAATAAAGCTTTATTATTGATATTCATGTTATTTTTTTCATATCTTAAGATTTCTTTTTATAAACCAGTTACCCAAGTAGCTCGCAAAGAATTCCCCACCCAAGGAACACAGCAAGCCAAGCTCAACCTTCGGTGGTTGCCCGAGATAATGGACCGACTACCGGTAGAGTTTTCACTGCAGGTCCACAAACCATTTAAAGCTGTTTCCAAACCGCAGTCCGACAATTCAATCCATTAATGGCGAATCTAAAAAGTCACAAAATAATTACTGAATTTTTATGAAGAGTACGCTTTCAAAAGTTGATTCATCCACCTTCCAAAAACATTCTTTATAAGGTGTATAATTCTTCATAACATAAAACTTATAAAAGAATTAATATTTTATAATTAAAAGAAAGCCTGAAAATTTAAAATATTTCCGGCCTAGGCTTTCCTCTCTCGATAGCTCGATACTACGGGGCCGCCAAACAAAATGTTGATAAAATAGCATTTGGTTTTTCCGGATGGAATCACTGAAACCATGGGGAACGGAAATGGCCTGAATATTCTTAGATGAAACATATACAGTTTTCGAAGAGGAGGCAATTTCTAACTGATTTTGAATCGGTTTCACTAAAGATTTTCTAAAATGGAAGTTTACACGATAGGTATTTAGTTTCATGATTTATTGCGGCGTGAGATGGGGCGAGTCAATAAAATAGGACTTAATATATTTAAATAAAATAAAAACAAAGAAAGACAATTAAGTTAATAGGGAACGAAAGAAAAGAGAAAGAGAGAAGAAGGGGAGAGAAGAAGCAATACTGTTTTTTTTTTTTCTGCTTTTTAAGATAAATACAGAAATAGGGAAAAGAATTCTTATTATGTTAAAATAAGCTTTACATATATAATATATAAATATATATATAATATATAAATATTTATATGTTATAATAAGCTTTATATACTCTACATAAGTTTTATATGCATTTTTTTTCCTTTATATTTTTTTTGTATTTTTTATGTACTTTTATGAGTTTGAGGTTGTTTTTTTTTTTATGTTTGTTAAACAATTATATTTGTTTAGGCATTTATTTAACAGCAAACAAGAAAAGAAAAAAAATGTAAATTATATATTATGCATGTAAAGATTTTTTATTGATTTCTGTTATCAACCAGACCCCTGTATTTGTCATGATACAAAATACAGATCTATATCTATCTCTTCATTATGAAGTGTGTGGTCTTTGTCTCCCCCCCCCCCCCCCAGACGAAATCCAATGGTCTCCCATGCATCGATTCTTCATACAACATTGAAAGGACAAAAAATGCACGACGTTCCCGCCTACCGCTACACTTATCAGGTTCTCAAAACTCCCAATCAATTGCAAAATATTCATTTACCTGACAATAATAAGACCTATTTGGACTCATAGAATTGAGTTTTGGGGCTTCACCAAACCATCAAATTAGCAAGACTGCCATGTCATTTAAAAATCGATACTGCCAAATCGACATAACCAATTTAAACTCCTAGCATGTCATTCCACACACAACGCAATGTTTTTTATTTTAATTTTAAAGAGAATACAATCATCGGTGCAATGGTTTATTTTCGAGTTCTTAACGAACAAAAATTAGAAAGTCCAAAACATTCCAGTTTTAGGACAAGAAACGTCTACCGAAGGAAAATTTGATAGAAAACTCGGTTTTTCCTTGCCGGCCCTTTAAAATCTTCATTTTTCCTAGGCTATAAGCTGATGAAACAGATTTTACATATAAACTGGAAATTTATCACTATTTAATTATTCATGATATTTTGATTTGTTTTGTCAACAAATTCTGCTCTATCGGTTTAAAAAATAAGGTATTAATTGATAAAAAAAAAATTCTGTAAGACATGAATAAGAAAAATACAGTTAAGATCCAAAATCGTCAAATTCAACCAAGCTATGTAAAAAATAAGTTATATTACTGATTTAATGAAATGAAAAATCAACAAAAAAAATATACTTCTTACTGTACTTAGTGACTTTATTGGGCCGCATAAGATCAAGTTTATCAGCACTCAAATTCAGCTCAACACAAATCAAATTGTCTATCTTCTTTCATTTACTTTTCTGTACTTTTTTCAACTGTCCCTGCCGATGCCAACTGGATTTATCCAACTTATATTGCTGCATATATTTTAATACTTCAATCCTAATAGTGTTACTAGATCGATGAAAGGGATATACAACAGTTATTTTAAATTATTTTTCAAAGTTTATTAAAATGTAAAAATGAATCTATTTTATTAAAATACATTGGTTCCTGTATACATTTAAAGTATTCAGTTAATTTAAGATAAAATAGATTTGTTTTATCAATATTGGATCAATTGCCGAATCCTGATGGCAGTGGCCAGTATCCATGTAGCAGTCAAGAAAAAAATAAATATAACATACCAAATTTTCCCTTATCTCTAATATGTTATATCAAGCAATTCATTATTTCATAGCTGATCATAACATAGAAATAGTAATAAGAACAAGTTTATTTTTATTAAAGGTATATTTTTATCATTTTAGCAAAATACATTAAAGTAAGAATATAAAAGCGAGGTATCGTTCAGGTAAGTAAATTTCAATTTTGTTTTTGTTTAATTTGTTCTGTGACACGATTTCTTTTTCTAATTCTCGTCAATGATGGCAAACGTTATGTTATAATACATATAAATGCTAGTTAGAAATTATAAGAAGTGTACCATACAGCAATGAAAAGGAAGAAGCGGATCTAGGTTTCCTTAAATTGACCGATCACCCGTTGAAATATGATGCAAACGACTTCCGTTTTTCCTGTTTCTTCAGATAATGCAATCATATTTTGATTTAAACTCTGTCGATTCTTTTTCAAAAGATAACTCTTAACTGTATGTATGGCCTTCAAAAAATGAAATGTTTTTGTAACAAGATCCTTTAATCAGTATGTGACATATTCACTAAACGTGACCTGACAATAAAACAAGAAGTTGTGAGGTTAAGACACATGTTGCATCATAACAACTTCCTGCACCACGTGTCAGATCGCCACAGTAAAAAACGGGAAATTAAGATTAGCATTAACATGAGAATAAAAAGCTAGAACAGCTGAGCTCCATTGCTGAGCTTGTATTTCTCTTATTATTGTTTGGACACTGTTGAAAGTGATTTAATTGTTTTCCCGATCATTTTTTTTCGCTTACCTAGGGAAAGTGAATAGAATTTTAAAATCAGCAAAATTCCTTTCTCATGTTTACAATATACTTGTAATGTAAAACTATCGATAGTACTATCGAAAACAGAGTTTAAAGAAAAAAGTGGTAGCCTCTGCCTCGAAGACCAGATTGGAAATGACTGATCTAAATTATAGGAGGATGAATTGGGGGAAAAAAAATATTAAACTCACTTTTAGTTTATTACAAACAAAATATAACAATATATAGTTCATCTAGTATCCCATCTAAATATTTTTGTATTATATTTAACATCATAGTATTAACCATCTTTTTAACATAAACTTCTTCATCAAATCAACAAAATTCATTCTTTGTTATTCAACAAAAATGTGATTCAACTGGTAAAATAATTATCTTTCAACAATAAAAAAAAACAAAAATAGACTTTGAAGAAATGGACAATAACCAAAATAAATTATCTTCATTGCAATTATTAAAAAAATTTTAGGATGATTAGAATTCTGGAATATCCTTAAATAATTACAAAAATAACAAACAATACAAAAATAAAGTTTTAGAAAATCTTAGTCATATCAACAAAGGAAAAAAAAATTCTTATACTTTAAATATAAAATCAACAATATCTACAACAATTTGACTAAAAAATACTGCCCTCAACACAATATGACCATAAAATACATGGTCTCATTGTTTTAATTAATATATGCCATGTTTTCTGGTCAAGTATCATTTGAAATATTTGTATGATGGTTTATAATATTGGCTAAAAAATATTTTGGAAAATCATCATACTTCAATAATTAATTAATCCAACATTACAATACCATGAAAAATTGGTTGACTGCTTACCAACTTAGTCAATCCTTGGGTGAGGTAAATTAAAAATCAAAACTTGTAAAGGACTGTGGTTCTCAGAAATAAGCAGCCATTATAGACCCTATATACAACATCTTATATTAGAGTGTCCTCTTCAAAGACCAGCAGCAACGAATGCTGAGAGTGACTGCTGGAGTCGGGAGATAGGGGAGGAGCAGCCATCACCAAACTACAATTCTCCCTGTAACCAGAAGTGCTGGACGTCTGCGACATATCTTCCTCCCAGGAGTGCTCTCCTCTTCCCCTTGATGTTTGGCTGCTACCATTGTTGTTGCTGCCAGGGGCAAGTCCATTATTGCCAGTAGGGATTGACGGTTCTGACCTGTGTCCGCTCTGAAAAGTAACAGTTCATTTTTGTATAGACCATCAAGGAAAGAAATGCATTTTTTGAAGGTATTGAAATCTTATATTATGATATTATTAATTTGAATTAAAGGAATACTACATAAAGATTTTTCTTTATGCAGTGAAAATTTGATCTTTTATAGGTATTCAACCATAAAAACTTCATAAAAATGTTATTATAAACAAGAGCAGTTTTTTTACATACTCCTCAAAAAGATTTAAGTAAATAAGGTCTGAAATGTTGTGTATAGAATAATAAAAAGGAATATTATAATAATATGGTTGGATGTTTAATCACCTAAAATAAAAAAATACTAGGTGGACCCGTGCGAAGCACTTCGCACGAAGATTTGTATCACATTTTACTTCTAGGTTTAACATAACTATGAAATGAACTTTTTTTTTTTTTGCCTGTTCGTACCCCCCCCCCCCCTCTCCCCCAACCACTCGGGCCTTAAGGTGAAATTTTTTTTCTACAGCAAGGAAGAATAAATTATTTTTCTGTTTAATAGTTAAGGAAGAACTTCACTTTCTGACGTTTTTCTCTACAAAAGTTTCCTGTAATCTTCCTGGAATAAATGAAATCACTAAGAATGTTGCATAGTCTTGGAAATTAATCTTTCTACATTCTGATTTTAACTTCCCTACTGATTTTGTTTTTTCAAAAACAGTTCATAAGATGCTTTTTACGGTTATTTTTCTGACAATGGAGAGGAAGATAGTCTTCTAAGTGGTAAAAACGACATTAAATAGGTTTCTATCCATGGAGAGGCAACAAAACAATAAGTAGCCTCGTGAAGGTGAGGGGCCTAACCCACCAAAACCAAAGTTTTAGAGGTGTAAAACGCCTGGCCCAAAAACGTGGAACGTGTATGTGTCATAAAGCCCGCGTATAAACCATTAAAATTCATTTTTCTTATTTCGATACTTTAGTTTTTTGAAATTCCCGTTATAAAAAAGATAAGTTGATAAAACCAAAGTTCTAATGAATCACTATGTTACTATGAATCACCATAAATAGATTTTATTTATTTTATATATATTTTGGATTACAGTCATGGGCGGATCCAGCCGATTGTAAAGGGGGGGGCTGCATCCTAATGGGGGGAGGCTGCAGACCCACAGTCTTTCATTTGGATCTGCCGATCAACTTTTTCACCTTCCCACAACTGAAATTCTACCTGTTCTGCGCATTTTTGTTCTTTAACTGGCTTCCTTACTTTAAGGAAAATCAAATTCTATCTTTAAATGAAGAAAATGTTTCCAAAGGGAGGGGCTCCAGCCCCCATAGCACCCCCCTCCCCTCAGATCCGCCAATGACTAAAGTAGACTCCTGCTTATCCCTCCTCGTCGGAACGGATACATTGCCGTTTAAGTGAATGAGCCGGGCAATCCGGAAAAGTGTATAAAAAACCAGCAAAATATATTATTATAACTTCTATATTTCGATAAAACCAAAATGCAACACACAACCTATTTTACAAAGGCTATATAGTTATTAATTAAAGAAACCTTTTTTGGGCCAATTTTATTTAACAATTTAAGAAAATTTACACAATCAATTTATTCAGTCTTTACAAATCTTTTATTTTTTTTTCGTTTATACGCACCTTAATGTCAACTGACGAAATTTCTTGTCAAAATATAGGAAGCTATTTCTTTTTTAATGAAATGAATGGAGGACACGGATTTTGTTTCAAGATCAATTTTACTTCGAAGAGATAATTTTTACTGGAGTTCGGTAAAAAATAAAAAAATCTGGTGCGTGCGCTCAACACACAACTTTCACTCACCAACTTACTTAGAATAGAAATTGATGCGTTTTTTAATGCCACTTCTCAAAGTTACACATTTTTCCACATTCATTTCTTATTTTTGTTTTCATTTGCTCTATAAAAAACAATAATTTATTTTATTAATAAATAAAAGTTTATACTTGTGATAATTCGGCAATGCAAACATGATACTCCAAGTGGTCTGATTTTATAATTCTCTATGTACTTGATGAAAATTTCATTTAGTTACCACGAAACAAATAATTTCCCTGAAATGAACAGAACGGCTTTGATTATGAACAATGATCTGTCATTAAAGGCGTACTAAGCATGCATGGGCTCAACGTGTTTTATGAGTTGACTGAATATTTTTCTTTTTTTCTCTTCTAAAATGTTGGCTATCACATCTTTGGCATTTATATACATCAAATACCCAGTTTCATTAAAATCGTTGAACCCGTTTTTGAGTAAATAAAAAAAACACGTGAAAATGATACAAAATTTATTAAGTAAAGTCCCCCCTCCGGTTGATCAATTTTGATGAAATTTTTAGTCATATCTCGGGCATATCAATACATCAAATACTCAGTTTAATCAAAGAGCCGTTTTTGAGAAAATCGAAAAAAATGTAAAAAGTTATTAAAAAATCTGGTGCGTGCGCGCAACACACAACTGTCACTTACCAACTAACTTAGATTAGAAATTGACGTGTTTTGCAAAATATCATTTCCCAAAGTCACACATTTTTCTACATTCATATCTTATTTTTGTTAATCGTTAAAGCCGTTTTTGAGTAAATTAAAAAAACCCGTGAAAATGATACAAAATTTATTAAGTAAAGTCCCCCCTCCCGTAGATCAATTTTGATGAAATTTTTACAGTCGTATCTCGGGCATATAAATACATTAAATACCAAGTTTGATCAAAATCGGTAAAGCCTTTTTTGAGTAAATAAAAAAAACACGTGAAAATGATACAAAATTTGTTAAGTAAAGTCCCCCCTCCGGTTGATCAATTGTGATGAAATGCTGGTTATCACATCTTTGGCATATAAATACATCAAATACCAAGTTTGATCAAAATCGTTGAAACCGTTTTTGAGTAAATAAAAAAAACACGTGAAAATGATACAAAATTTATTAAGTAAAGTCCCCCCTCCGGTTGATAAATTGTGATGAAATGTTGGTTATCACATCTTTGGCATATAAATACATCAAATACCAAGTTTGATCAAAATCGTTAAAAGCGTTTTTGTGTAAATAAAAAAAAAACATGTGAAAATGATACAAAATTTATTAAGTAAAGTCCCCCCTCCGGTTGATCAATTTTGATGAAATTTTTACAGTCATATTTCAGGCATACAAATAGATCAAATACTCAGTTTAATCAAAATCGTTAGAGCCGTTTTTGAGAAAATCGAAAAAAACTTAAAAAGTTATTAAATAAAGTACCCCCTCCCTTTGAGCAAATTTGATGAAATTTTTGCTGTCACATCGCGGGCTTATACATACTCTAAATACCCAATTTCAGGTTCGCACGGTTTATAGTTTTTGAGCTAGTCTCTTCACACACACACACACACACACAGACACACAGACACACACACACACACACACAGACCATTTCGCGGGACTTGGTTATTTTGACTCAGGGGACCCCAAAACGTGTATTTCCGTTGAAAACCGGAAGTCGAAAATTTTCACGATCGCAATACTTCCACTTACTATATATTTCATATATAGGTAAGTGAAAGTAAAAAAGTACCCCCTCCCTCTGGGCAATTTTGATGAAATTTTTGCTGTTACATCGCGGGCATATACATATAATAAATACCTAATTTCAGGTTCGCACGGTTTATAGTTTTTGAGCTAGTCTGTTCACACACACACGCACACGGACGCGGACGCGCACGCACACACACTCACAGACGCGCGCACACACACACACACACACACACACAAACACACACACACACACACACACACACACACACACACACACACACACACACACAGTCCATTTCGCGGGACTTGGTTATTTGGACTCAGGGGACCCCAAAACGTGTATATCCGTTGAAATCCGGAAGTGGAAATTTTTCACGATCGCAATACTTCCCCTTACTATATATTTCATATGTAGGTAAGTGAAAGTATAAAACAAAAGACTTTTTGCCTACATTTTAATTTATTTAAGATCTATCGAACCGCAACGTAATACAAATTTTAACAAAATTTTTTATTGAGAATATGACAAAATTATAAATGATTTTAAGGATTTTAAAAAGAATTTTTATCTTTTACAGCGTCCATCGGTTTATCCGAAGAGTCGGTTAAACGGGAACCGGTAAAGTGGGTGTATACTGTAATTGCTAAATGTGAGAGTGCAATTTTCCAATGCTACAATTAAGTCTAAATCAGACGAAACAACATTTTTAGAACCTAAACACGACAGGTCCTAGCATTTGCTGTAACGTAATACAATAAGTAGTTGACTACGTGCGGCGGAGGAGCCTAACCCAGGCGTTATCTCAGAAATGATAGGTTTTAGGGCTTTAAAACGCAAACCCCAGTTTAGTTCTAAAGAACTAAACTGGGACTTAATGCTCGTATCGCAATCCATAAAACCCAATTTTATTCGTTTCGATCCGTTGAGTCAGTACGTTTAGGTCGATATTTTATTTTGGACCAAAAAATGGACACTGAGAATGCAATTCGCAAAAGCTCCGTGAAATTCTGAATCCAACGATACCACATTCGTGGCATTTGAGCACGGTAGGACCTTATAATTGATGAAAAACCGATTTTTACGCTTTGTGAAATAATATATGTGGGATAATAAAAAAAGATTTATAAAGTTCTCAACTAATCTTCCAGCTCGAAAATTATTATTTTTTATCATAATTATTCAAAAATTTTAATCGTAAAGGTATGCGTAAATGTTTGTTTTTTGCAGTTATAAGAATATATAAATTGTATTATTTACATTGATATTATATTGTGTACCTTAAATGGATAAAGAAAGTGTATTATGATAGAGAGGAAATTTGCTTAAAATGTTTAGTCCACTTGAGGCACAGTTTCATGATATTGTGTATGAATTATCGAAAGCTTATTGAAAGTTCGTCAACCAAAATATATCAATATCCATATTGCCATTATTCCTAATACCGGGTCAAACGGACTATATTTTTTTTTTCATTCTTAGATATCCACATTACTCAAAAGTTATCGTGTCATTTAAATTTATTTAAGCCAACTTGCTATAAATGTTTCTATTTTTCACCTTTTATTTACCATTAATGGTACACTGCTTAATTATTTTATTCTTTAAATTATTATCAAAAGTGACTTACTTTGATTACGTACATTTTTGTAAATATTAATCTTGTAGTTTTCATGAATACCATTGCACTCTCAATAATTTACATATATGTGCCGTTTATGAAATATATTTTGTAAGTGGTTTGAGTAGATTTATACTTAAATTGAAAAATTTAAGGGTTTGTGTTTTAATGCAATTCGTTAAACGTACTTTTTATTCAACTAAAGCAACTGTCCCAAAGCAGAGGTTAAATTATTAAATACTAATTAATTAAAATTACCTTCACCATTACCTAAGAAGTAAAATTGTACTAATATTTATGGCCTATGAAAGAATGAAAGAACAAATTTAAGGCCTAAGTTAAATAAATGTATATACAATAGCTAAATCCACAAAGAAAACTAAAATGAACATTTCACCATCCATTATTTCACTTACATCCATTCTGCTCTTTCTTAACCTGAAAGTTTTCCTACTCTGGGCCTTAGATCTTTGGAGACGAGGTCTGTGTGGCCTAGTTTCACTTTGACTTTCTTCCTCAGGACTAAGGACTTCACTGCCTGCAAAAAGAAGGAAATAATCATTAGAGGCTGGAAAACAAAAATAAAACTTTTTAATCGCCAAGACTGGCAGATGATTGCCGACATGCCAATATCTATCCTAGACAGTAATGAAGTAGAAGAACCATTAAATACAGTAGGACCTCCATTATCCGGGCCTCGATTAACCGGAGATCCAATTAACCGGGGTCCCGAGGAGTCAATTTTTTTTTTTTTTAATAAGCTTTTTTTTAATTTATAGGCCATTGATTTTGTATGTATAATATTTAAAAAATGTATATGAAAATATTTAACGATTAAACAATGGTAAACTATCTATTATGAAATAAAACAATAAATGGAAAAACACAGAAAGCGAATATTATATTATGAGATGTTTCCGGTATCTAATACTCCAATTCATAATCTAGGAACGGTATTGTTTTCAAGTCTTTCCAGGAAACTATTCAAGTCTTTCTAGGAAACCCACTCTGGCCTGTTTAGCTAAAAAACAAAATATTTGTCAGTTGTGATTTAGTCTTGATTTAAATACATACGATCTAGCAAAATGTCGGAAAAAATAAAATGTGTCGTTTTAACGCTTGAAGAGAAATTAACTATTATAAACAGATTAGAAAAGAGTGAAAGTGTTAAAAAATTGTCCGCTGAACTAGGAATCGGCGAACAAACTGTACAGGATATTTTGAAGAAGAAAAAAGACATTTTCGACTTTGTATCATCGTCCGCCCATAATATATAAAAACATACATTTACTTTTTTTGTTATTTTTGTATATTATAATTTAATGTATGTAAAACGTTTGTTTGTTAATAAAAGTGATTATACCTTACAAGTGATTTTTTAGCCATTTTTTCTATCACATTAAGTTAATAAAATTATCCGTGGGCCCCCATACCTATCATTACCCCGGATAATGGAGGTTCTACTGTATGTGAATATATTATAATTTAATACAACACATCATTGCGACCATGTTTAAGTAACGAATGTGCATAGCTTTATCATTGTACATTCGTAAATTTAACATGGTGGCGAAGACATGTAAAAAAAATAACAACTTACTTGTGTGGTACCTTGATAAAACAGTTGGCGGCTCTTGTGTGTTTGTACTTGGTACAGATGACACTGATTCTAAAAAAAAAATTAAAATCATGTATGAATTAAATAATGGAAACGATAATGCATTTTTGCAAATAAAAATACATACAATTTAAAATAGTTATTTCATCATTACTAGAAAAAATGTTCTTTTTTCATACGGTTATATTTCGAACAGCTTGGCTTTGCCTCACTCGGAAATTAGACCACTTACTGATAATACATATTCTCTACATGTCATGAGCATTAATTTTCATTTTACTGTTTATATTGTGGTTTGTTTTCGTATTGATTATAATATCGGTAAGATCATACACAATAAAACTAATAAACTCCTGGACAAAATTAGCGCATCACTTCCTTTTTCAATTTTTTTAAAAATTAAGTTATAGATATATAACAGCATCCTATATTTGACTTTAGAAATTTATCGTAAAGACCATTTATGGTAATATGAAAGAAATTAGAATGGCAAATTAAGAAAGATAGGGTAGGAAATAAAAAAAATCAAGAAAACGTTAAAAGCAATTTTAATGAATAAAATTTACAACAAAGAGTCAATATTAAAAAATGTCACCCTATAGGGTCAGTATCTTGTAACACCTCCTCTTGCTTTTCTTATTGCTTCCAGTCGTCTTGGCATTGACCGGATGACTCAGGCAATGTCCTCTTGAGGGATGTTATCCCACACTTCCAATATTGTGGTTTCAAGTTCATTAATTGTTGTTGGGGGATGAGACCGAGCTCTAATATGCCTCTTCAGCATATCCCACACGTGCTCTAAAGGATTAAGATCCGTACTTCTTGCAGGAATAGTTAGAATATTAATTCCTACTTCCTGGAAGTAATCAGTTACGACAGCAGCAGTACGCGGTCTTGCATTATCTTGGAGATAAAGCAAATGTTTCCCAACAAATGGTGCAAACGGCATTACCAATTGCTCCAGCATATCTGTCACATACCTTTCTGCAGTCAGTAAACCCCTTTGTATTATGTGTATCTCTGTGCGGGCTTCCAAACTGATGCCAGCCCATACCATTACAGAACCTCCTCCAAACGCAATTCTGGGAGAAATGGGACAGGCAGCAAAGCGTTCTCCTGGACGTCTTAGCACGCTCGTCCGACCATCTGGAGAATGTAAAGCAATCCTCGCCTCATCACTGAACAAAACCGCTCCCCTATCATAGATTGTCCAATTTGCTTATTGTTGTGAAAACTGAAGTCTGGCTACTCGATGCTGTCTGGTGAGCAATGGGCCAGTGGCAGGGCATCTGGAGGTCAGATTCGCTTCACTGAGGCGTCTCCTTATTGTTCGACTTGAAATCATTAAGTTTCTGGAAGAATGAAGGTCATTATGAATTTGAAGACTTGTTTGGAATCTCTGCCTTAAGGCCGTGAGCGTTATGAAACGGTCATCTCTATCTGAAGTAACCCTTGGCCGACCTTGTCCAGGTCTCCTACTGTTGCCAGTCTCCCTGAATCGATGGAATATGCAACTAACCGACGATTGGTTTATTCCCAAGCGTAATGCCACATGCCTTTGGGATAAGCCTTCATCCAACAGTGTCAATGCACTAACTGCAATTTTTTCTGATCTATCCATATTAAAATTTCAAAAAACGTAATAAAAACTTGAAAAGACAATGGAAAACGAAAAATAATAGTAAACTACAACCTCGAAAGACTCGGACAGAATAAATACTTAGTAATACTATTGAGGTAATTTCTTCTTTTACCTTACAAACATGAAAATAAGGATTAAGTAGGGATAATAACTAACACAAACAACAACAGCAAAAATAATAGTTGATTAGAGCGATTTCATTAAATTACAATGAATAAGTAAACAAATAAATATGAAATACAAAGTGATGCGCTAATTTTGTCCAGGAGTTTATATCAACTCACAATATTTACTTTAAATATTTTTTTAATTATTTCTTCATGTTTTAAAAATCAAGAAACTTTTTGACTTATTGAGGACTTGTTTATCCAAAAGCTTAAGAATAGTCTTTTAGTTTACATAGCCAAACAAAATAAAATTAAAAATTGTGCTAATTTTAGTTAACAATTTTTCCATCCAGTGGTACAGAGATTTGATTATGGAACAAGCCACAAATTTCTGATATACCATTTGGAATCAAGAAACAATAGTAAAATTATTTCTAGTAGAGATGAGAGATGGTCAACTGTTCTTCAATTACGATAGGTTAAATAATGGTCAGGATTTTCAGTTACAATGATATTTATTATGGTAAGCCAACGTTTCGATCCAACTTGTGGATCTTCATCAGGGCTAAAAGAAAACAAATATATGAGTATCTATGCTAGAGGGTGACAATAAATGGATACATTACAGAACTGATAATAATATAAAAGATGGTGTATACATAAATATTAAAATAAGAGGCAGGTTAACAAGCTAAAATAGACTCTGATATTTACCTACTGAGTCCAGGTGGATACTAAGACTAAAGGTAAAAATAAGGTGAGAGGTAGTGGTAAGGGGGTAGTTTGCCGACTTCAAAGGTTTATGGCGGGGAAATCCAACGCTTTTGAAGTGAAGGCACATGACAACTGAGTGAACAAAAATATTTAAAACTAACAAAATATATGGTACTGTATACAAATAGTTATGTCTGGACTGAATAATAACATAAAAATGAGATAATACATAATGTAACAATGCATACAAATATGGAAAATATACAGAAAGAAGCATACAATACAAAAAATAATAATAGTACAAGAGGTACAGAGATAATTGCAGGTACCTATGAAATCAAAACTAGGATTTGAGGATGCGGAAGATGTTAGAATAAGTGGATGAAATTATCTCTTTATCTGTTTTGTGATTTACCGGGTTATTTGTTTCTAGATGGATGAAAATGGATTCTGAGAGGAGACGTTTGTCGTGGTTAGATACAGTTGCTAATATGGAGGGGTTCTCAAAGTCGAAGGAATGGTTGTGGGCAATGGCATGTTCAGCTAATTTAGATGTAGACGAATTACGCGTGGAAATACTGTATTTATGTTGATAAATACGTTTTTTTAAATAATTTTTTGTTTCACCTATATAGCAACTGTTGCAATTAAGCGTGGAGCACTGGATACGATAAACTAAGTTACACTTGTCTAGGAGAGGTACAGGGTCTTTGAGTTTTGTATAAAGATTTTTTAGTTTATTGTTATTTTTTAATACTAGGCGCATGTGTGGGAAACTCGATGAGATGGATTTTTTAATTTTGTTTGAGAGAATGGGGATATATGGGATAGATCTGTATTGGAAAGTAGAAATCGGAGGTTGTGAAGAGTTGTTAGAGAGATTTTGAGTTTTAGCATTATTATTGATAAGTGTTTTTATTAAGTGCTCAGGAAAATCGTTAGATTGTAAGATATTTTTCAGGCGGATTTTGTTATGACAATGAAATTGTGGATCGGACAAGGTCAGGCTACGGTGGATGAGGTTTTTTGCGATGTTGATCTTTTGGTGATGTGGATGTTGGGAAAAATAGTTAAGGAGTCGGCCGACGGGGTTTTCTTTTAGCCCTGATGAAGATCCACAAGTTGGATCGAAACGTTGGCTTACCATAATAAATATCATTGTAACTGAAAATCCTGACCATTATTTAACCTATTAAAATTATTTCTTATGTTTTTTTTCCTTGTTTTTTTTTATTCAGATTTATCATGAATACATTAATTGAACAGTTAATTCATATTTTATCCATTCTAAAAGGGTGACAAACAAGGTAAATTTGAGCTCTGCTACACAATAGATTTTCCTTATTTCCATGCATTTTTAAAACTATTTTTAATCAATATAGAGGGTTAGTATAAAAAGTTCTTTATTGCGGATACTGCATAATTTTTTTAAAATTTTAATCATTCCACTATTTGAAAGAAATATTCAATTAAAAACATAGACTGATTTAATTGGACATGTAAAAAACATTTTTTTTCTTTTTTCATTCAGCTATTGATCATTCAAAGTTCTAAGAAACTCACCCACAGAGTGATGGAGAACAAATAAAAGCTTTAACATATTTTTCTCATAGGTAGAACCTTCATTGCAAGGTTTTTTAATGTAAAAAACTCGTTTATGGATAAATTTCCACCTGAACCTGAAGGTAATGAAGTTACCTCTGTGAGGTATGGTGATGTGAGAGCCCAGCTGACTATTGTTACCAGTGAGTAGATCTATCAGCGATGGCCTATGGCGGTGGGCAGGAGCTGTAGTAGCTGGTTCGGGAGGCACTGCTGCGTCACCCTTCGCCACACCTTCCTGCTCTGAAAGTTCATTTTTCGAGTATGTTATATAGAGCTTATCATTCAATCAATAATCAAAAACATTTAATCAGAATATACTATATACTAACTATACTTATGACTGTCTAACTCATCCTTGAGTTCTTTCATTTCATGGATTAGATCTGCAAGAAGAGCGCCACGGCACTTTGGTCCTGAATGTGACAGACCTGACATCTTCTCCCTCACAACAAAATGGATGTGGCGCTCAATGTCACTTATTGGTGTCATATTCAACTGTTAACATTTAAGCAGCAATTTAGACTTTATTTCATTATAGTATTATGGCTGTAATAACACTACTTATACCTTAAGACGGATAAATGGCTGCATTAGAACAAACAGAGGAGGTCTTTGCGATACGACAAATTCAATGAAGCTCCAAAAATATTGCCTTGCATCTGTCACCTAAAACATAGAAGAATCATAAAATTAAAATCGTAAAATTTTAGTACAGAATATTCAAATATATGTATGGGGAAAAGTAGCCATATGACCACCGTAAGAATCAACAGTAACCGAGTCGAACAGGGTAATTTTGAAAAAAAAATTCAATAAACAAGATAAATGGGATGTTAATCAGGAGAACTAAGAAACAAGATTAGAGTTGAGTCAACTAAGTACTTAGGTTGATAGTGGATAATTCCATCCAATGCTCGATGCAGAATTTTTTATTCTCTAAAAATTTGTTTTACAGGTGGAATGTATTTTACTGATTAATTACCTTAGAAAGCTCCTGGACTGTTCTAGCAATTCGAGGCCAATCTGATTCTAGTTCTCCTTCGAAGCAAGCTATTAATATCTTCAGTGCTGTAGGACCAACAAAACAAGCAGTTAATAGTTTAAATTTCAATCATAAAATAACATAAATATTTAAAAAAAAAATACCTAGAAATGAAACTTGGTAAAGTGACTTAGTGACTGCAGGGGGAGACTTGGTAAATGAAAATGACCCTGAACGAAAATCTTGAGCCATCTTGAAATTCTGCATTGTAACTGGAGTCCTGGCTGAAGGTGGGTACATCGCATATAAGACCACAGTCAAGCAGTAGTTGATGTCTATATCCCTCATGATGTGTATATCTAAAATATAATTTGGCCAATTATTGTTAAATTGCTTTTATTAAATTTTGAAAGCATTATAGCTTTACAAAAAATGATTTTATAACAAAATTAATTTAAATTATTGAGAAAAAAAAAATTGGCAAAAAAACTAAAATCTTCTTTTCACATCATATATTCCAGCGTATGGTGTGAGTAATAAGGTCTTCATAAAGGACGTTTTCTTGGATAAAAAATATTTACAAATTCTTTAGTCTAGTAATGCTTCTAATTCATTACCATGCGAGGTAATACTTCAGCGAAAATGAAAACTGTTGATAATTGACTCGCGTAATTATTTTCTGATGAAAAATGTTTTATGCTTAAATTTCAGTGAACATAAAAATGCTTAAATCTAGAGAAAAAAAAATATTTCAAATAATTAATTTTAAGATATTTAACATGGATCCATTCCAACACAATACAGTTATAACATTTTTTTTTCAATAGTTTATAATTTCATTATTAAAAATTATATGACAATGTTAAATAACCTCTCCTTCCGCTTCCTACACGTAGACACAAAGGCATGAGAAGATTAAGAAGCATACTCTCTGTCTTCTCAAAAGTTGGAAAGAGGGTGCTACCACCGCAGACCTGCTCCAGTGTGTACGAATCCTAACGCATAAAATTAAATTAATGCGTCTGCAAACTAAAGAAATAAATCTTTAAACCTTTGATTTTCAAGAGTTGGGCAACCAAAAGAGAAACTAATTTTATTTAAACCAATGAGAACGAAGAATAATGTTATTATGTTTTGTAGGGTTTTAAAATTGAACATGTGAAACCTTCCAAGACATAAATTTTGAAAAAATCTCACATTAAAAAAGAAATAATTTATTAATAGTTTTTTATATTGACATTGATTATCAGGTGTTTAAAATGCTAGTTTGTCAGGAGAAATTATTAAAAGCTTAAATTTGTCGTTAAGTGACTAAATAATATGTAAGAACAACTACCATGAAAATGATAAATTAACTAAAACTCACACCAAAAGCCAATATTTGAAGAGCTATCAGTCGCACGACCATATCACAGAAGTGGGGAGGTGGAACCTGGGACATAAGCGCAGCAGTCGCCGATGACATATTCTCTGCCAAGCCTGTCGCCATCTCGCCAACGATCAGTGACTGTAACATAAGTTTGATTTAGTTTTGAAATTTATTGCTTTGCCCATTCTCTCAAAGACGATAAAACCAAATCAAAGCTTTTGCAAATGGATGATACTTTGTAAGTTGCTGTGTAGTTTTCAAAAGTATTTAGTGATTTTAAAAAGAGCTATGAGAAAGACCAAATTGAACCTAACTTAAAAATGAAAATATCTATGTCAGGAATGAGACTCGAAGAATGCTTTAGAGCAAGGAGTTACATAAATTTCCATCGCATAGTGAAACATTGAATTTTTTTTTATAATGACCGGGATGGCCGAGTGGACAAGGGCGCTTGCAATAGATAATCAAAGTTAAGCAACGTCCATCGTGGTCAGTACTTGGATGGGTGACCGCACACCAATGAACGCCGCGCAGTCCAAGTCTACCCACCCCCACGGGTATGTGAGACCCGTCAGCCTACTGGAGGCGGCTCACACCGACCGGGCGTAGGAGTGATGAACCTTCCTCGTGTATCTCATCGAGAATCGTGGTGTGGTTTTCCAGGATGTCAGTAACCGCCCGGAGGTTTGGTTCAGGGACAGTATGCTTCAGGGAAAGAAATATAGGTCCTCGGGGCCTGCTGACTCTGAGCTACCATAATGCTTGGACCTAGACCAGTTTGTCACTGTCCTTGAACCCGAGAGAGCTGACGCCATCGGTGGGAAGGACACTGCCAAATTGGCCCCAATGGGATTGGTTATGGAGCTATGGGCAGTCTGCCGCTGTACCATGGTGACCAGGGTTTGCAGCAACGTGAGGTTTGGGCTACCCCCTCCAGGCTGTCTGTGCTCCCCCAAGCAAAACAAATGTCTGTAAGAAGACCACACTGCGTGGCCAAAGGTCTCACTAGGCCTAATGCGCCAACAGGAAAAAAAAAAAAAAAAAATATACCAACTCTTGCGAACTTTAATTAAGATTCCTTTTTGATTCATAGTGTAATGTGAAATAAAAAACATATGATTTAAAAGAGTTCTAGACTTGTTGTCGGAACAGTTGGAATAAACTGCTCTAGTACATGTTCGTGACTGTTCGAGAGTAATCTACGCATGCCTAGAACCTTCCAAACAGTTCTATTTCAGACTAAATATAAGAAGCGATGGACTGAAGCTTTAGTCTTGCTCTGAAGATCAATCATTTGATAACGTTTGTGTTAAATTGTCGTTACAAGTTGATACTTTTTGTATCCATTTGATTATTTGAGTTTATATTGTTTGTGTGGCGATGTAAATTGTTATTATCATTTAATAAAAATTATGTAAGCCCACATAGGTGCTACAATATTAAATTTTATACATATTTGTTTTTTAACTGCCCCTATTTAATATATGTATAGAAATTTCATTTGATAAACAAAATACATGTACAAAGTTATTTCATGAAAATTTAATGATACTAAATAAATTTTAATATTTTCATCTTTACTCATTATTTATAACAATATCGTCCACAAAACTTGCTGATGACTCACTTACTGACTGATCAGAGCCTCCTCTATTATCTTGCTGCATTCCATTCTTTCCATGGCTTTGCACACCATCATTGTACATTGAGCTGTTGAAGATCATCTCCCTCGTCATCTAGCCATCTTTCACATGGATTATCAATCTTCCTTGATCCACCTGGATGACCATACAGCTTTAGTATTGGCAATCCCTAATCTGATACAGCATTTGACTTAGGCGTACATTCCACATGCGCCAGCCAGACCAATCTTCTTTTCTTAATAACCTTAACAATTTCTGGGTCTGGATCCAAATTAAAATAACTTTTTAATTTGGAACTCCCTAACCATTATCTTATAAGGGCTCAAACATTTTTCTTCTTCCCATCTTCTCGACAAGTTCTCACTCGGTTGATTTACAACCGGTAGATGTCTAAATTGGAGGGCTTTACACAGGGCATAAAAACACTAGTTACCAGCAGCGATTCATGCCTTAATGTCTCCTGCTGTTTCGTTATTTCTTGTAATGATTGTTCCTCTGTATTCATAAGGACCTGCATGCTAGGAAGTTGTGGTACAGTCTCTTTTTTTATAAAATGTGTCATCTTTGATGATCATAATATACTTCCTTTTCTGTTCATTCATCTTTATTATTTGAATATTTTGAAATCCAATACTTGAAAAGTGCTATTGAAAACAACTGCTTTAAATTCTCAAAACACGGTTTTTGAGGGTAAGTTTTGGTTATAAGGGCATGTACGCCAAAGATGATTTTTGGCATGATAATAAACCTAACCAAGTAGCTTTCATTAAAAGTACTCTTAACCCGTATATTCTTTACCTAATTTTTTTATGAATTTTTAAAGTTCACATTTTTTAATTTTTTTTTAACTTTAGGCTCTAATATCTCTGGTGGGCCAGTAAATAAAAATCTCATTTTTTTACGCTTTATGCTTACATGCAACATAAACCTACTGTAAGAAATTTCAACCTGTATATTTGAGTACATTTGTAGCTACGAATTTTTGAAAATGGTCATTTTCGTGCTCATTTAACAATGAAGAAAAACTCATTTTCTCAAGACTGGTAAGTCATAGTCTAATAATTCAAACACGATTGTTTTCCTTAAAGCCTGTTCTATCTTTCGTGTTCTCTTTATTATTTGAATATTTTGAGGTCCAATATTTGAAAAGTGCTATTAAAAAAACTGCTTTAAATTCTCAAAACACCGTTTTTGAGGATAACTTTTGGGTATAACTTATGGGTATGTACATCAAAGCTGATTTTTGGCATGATAATAAACCTAACTAAGTAGCTTTCATTAAAAGTACTCTGAACCCCTATATTCTTTACCTATTTTTTTTATGAATTTTTAAAGTTCACATTTTTTAATTATTTATTAACTTTAGGCTCTAATACCTCTGGTGGGCTAGTTGTTAAAAATCTCATTTTTTTTTCATGTTATGCTTACATGCAACATTAACCAACTGTAAGAAATTTCAACCTATATATTTGAGTACTTTGGTAGCTACGAATTTTTGAAAATGGTCATTTTCGTGCTCATTTAACAATGCGTAAACTTGATTATACTTCATTAAAATTTTACTATTTGTGGTTTTTTAATTTTAATAGCCCTTATTAATTGTTTTGTTTTTTAATTTTATCTGTGTCCAACGGAAAATATTTTTAATTATTTTTCATTAAAAAAAAATAATAAAAAATTGGACATAGATAAAATTAAAAAACCAAAATAATTAATAAGGGTTTTAAAAAGTATAAAATTCACAAATAGTAAAATTTTAATGAAGTATGATCAAGTTTATGTATTGTTAAATGAGCATGAAAATGACCATTTTCAAAAATTCGTAGCTACCAATGTACTCAAATATACAGGTTGAAATTTCTTACAGTAGGTTTATGTTGCATGTAAGCATAAAATGTAAAAAAATGAGATTTTTATTAACTGGCCCACCAGAGATATTGAGCCTAAAGTTAAAAAAAAAATTAAAAAATGTGAACTTTAAAAATTCATAAAAAAATTAGGTAAAGAATATACGGGTTAAGAGTACTTTTAATGAAAGCTACTTGGTTAGGTTTATTATCATGCCAAAAATCAGCTTTGGCGTACATGCCCTTATACCCAAAACTTATCCTTAAAAACGGTGTTTTGAGAATTTAAAGCAGCTTTTTTAATAGCACTTTTCAAATATTGGACCTCAAAATATTCAAATAATAAAGTGAACACGAAATATAGAACAGACTTTAAGGAAAACAATTGTGTTTGAATTAATAGTCTATGACTTACCAGTCTTGAGAAAATGAGTTTTTCTTCATTGTAAATGAGCACGAAAATGACCATTTTCAAAAATTTGTAGCTACCAATGTACTCAAATATACAGGTTGAAATTTCTTACAGTAGGTTTATGTTGCATGTAAGCATAAAATGTAAAAAAATGAGATTTTTATGAACTGGCCCACCAGAGATATTGAGCCTAAAGTTAAAACAAAAATTAAAAAATGTGAACTTTAAAAATTCATAAAAAAATTAAGTAAAGAATATACGGGTTAAGAGTACTTTTAATGAAAGCTACTTGGTTAGGTTTATTATCATGCCAAAAATCAGCTTTGGCGTACATGCCCTTATACCCAAAACTTACCCACAAAAACGGTGTTTTGACAATTTAAAGCAGTTTTTTTAATAGCACTTTTCAAATATTGGACCTCAAAATATTCAAATAATAAAGTGAACACGAAATATAGAACAGACTTTAAGGAAAACAATTGTGTTTGAATTATTAGTCTATGACTTACCAGTCTTGAGAAAATGAGTTTTCTGTGAGAGCTTAAAAACTCAAAAATCGGCCTGAAAGGTGAAACAAAAATGGCTGTCATTTTGAAACGGTTGATCCTAAAAATTTTTAAAAAATTGATTTGAACTACTGATTCCTTACGTAATTGGTGGTAAAATTATAATTATTTTCTAAAATGTTTGAGCAACCACTTTGGACGACTTGATATGGAATGACCCTATAGTTATATTCCCCATTCAACTTTAAAAGACACGACCATTTAAATTTTATATAATTCAAATATATAATATAAATTTTGTTTATAAGGGAAATGAATGATTTTTTTTTCTAAAAAATAACAGGGATTGGTAAAAAAAAAAAAAAAAATAGAAAAAATACTAATATCGTTTAGACTAATGGGGTGACTATGTGACAAGCCTATTTTTCAACAGTTTTTGAATTTCCCTCCTTAAAAAGAATCAGGTTAGGCAATTCAGTGTACTTGTCAGTTAGTCAGTAATGTGCTGCAATCTACTGGCCACATATGGACCTCTAAAACTTCTTTCATTCCATTTACCATGGTGCTTTATTTAAAGGTTTCAACTAAATGAAAACAATCAAACATATATGAAATAAAGCACCATTGTAAATGGAATGAAAGAAGTTACATGTGGCCAGTAGGTTGCAGCACATTACTGACTAACTGACAAGTACACTGAATTGCCTAACATGATTCTTTTTAAGGAGGGAAATTCAAAAACTGTAGAAAAATAGGCGTCACCCCATAAGTCACAAACCCCATTTTACGGTAGTAAAATTAATACATAAAATATAATCACATATAAATATTACCTGACAAGTGTTAATCAGGCTTTTTAAGTTACCAAGGTGAACCATGTAAGGGTAGCGAGAGAGGGTTTCATAAATACCTCGAATGAGGCCACTAGCAGCTTCCCAGTCAACACTTCTCTAAATTAACACAAATTAATTACATTAGATCATCAACATGGATCTTAATAACTAATTACAAACACAAACAAACTTAACTACATAATTATACTCTAAACAAGCAAACGAATTTTTTTAAAATAAAAATAAGAAAGGGGATATCTAATTGGTTAACATTTTTTCTCAATAAATATTCTTAATTAAAATTATATTTAACTATAGCTGCCATATTTGGTAAAAACAATATAATTTTATTACATGACTTTTATAGTAATTAATGAATAATTTTAGGATATCCTTCATTGTTTAAAAAGATAAATATATTTTTTTCTATTGATGTTAGGAAACAGAAAATTTTTATTCATCATCATTTTAAATTCTTTCTGACAATTTTGGCATAATTTTGGAAATATTTTATTAGATTAAGGATAATAAACGAACCCTGATACTTGGCTTCTTATATATTTTCAAGAAAGTTTTGTCTAGCCTTCTCAGAAGCATAATAAGAGTAGGTCGCATAGATTCTGAATTCCACTCAGTGGCGGGCATCAACTGGGTCATGTAGAGTTGGAGGCCTTTGCAAGACATGGTGTCAGGGTCGTATGGAGAAGCTTTTAATAAAGAATGGGCAACGTCTGCAAGCCGCGTTTGAGATCTCAGTTCCAACAGCTCAATTGGCTTTCCATCTTGAGGGAATTTTTTATTGAGTTCTATCAGGCGAGCTGTGCATCTGGTGGCAAAGTCAGTAACCAATGATAACAGAACATCTCTCGGACGTCTGAACTCAGTCTGAAAATTAAGTTAAATGAAAACTTAGTAATGCAAAAAATGTTCACCTTTTAATTTAACTAAATATAAACAGAATTTAACGATCAGGTTGTGATCCATATTTTACATTTTATGCATAAATTCAAGTCTAAGTTAATTGACCAAAAAATCAGGAAATTTGAAAAAAGTATAAGGACCTTGATTAAGTCCTCACCATTTCCTGGTATATTCCTAAAAATCACCAATAGGTAGGTAGTGCTATGTGCGTTTCATTTCATGGTAATGCAATTTTCCAAGAAGTACTGTCAGTGAGCTAGGACTTCAACTTATGCTAATTTACAACAGTGTAAACATTGTTTTTTGTAGCTTTTTCTAGAGTGAACAGTATTTGTGGAAAATTTAGCTTGGGTAAATGCTTCTTGAAAATTCGCTAGTTTAAGTTTATCAATACTCAAATAACATCTTCATAGATCAAAATAAACAATGATAAATCATATAAAACTTACTTCGCTATCATCGGAATCAGTGTAGGTTGTCCTAGTCTTCGCTCGGTCTGCTATGTATTTTGCATGACCCTCATCAACAAACTCGAATCCTGGTGAATAGGGTGCTCTATTATAGCCACGCTGGCTGCTTCCCTTATGCTCAGGACTGGTCCTCTGTGGCCCATTATAGTTCCTGCATTGTGTGTTTCATTAAATATATACTTTTTATACAAAAATTTAAGAAAAATGATAATGTAAACTATTGATTAAAACAAGAAAGATTTATTATATTTTCAAAATTAAGTATTTCTTCATTAACTACTTTTAAGAAAGGAGTAGAGGGAGAGTTGGGGCTGGTCAACTGTTTTAAATCCCATCACCAGAAGCCCTGGAGCCCCATCCTTCTATCTAACATTCCAATCCACAGCTGGCTATTAATGCGGGTGGCGGGATGGCCGAGTGGGCAAACGCGTCAGATAATACGCGTTACCCATGGCAACGTATGATTGATAACCGAAACATAACAAGTTCAAAACCCGGAGCTAGGGGAATTTTTAATAATACATCAATCCCCCACCCTCCCCCCTGGCCCAGGAAACCCTGTATAGCCTAACAGGCGAGGAAGGGGTGGACCAATAAAGAAAAAAAAAAAGAAGAAAAGCTGGCTATTAATTTATATTGTTGATGGTTTTTCCTTTATATTGTTTTCTAATACAAAACCTTCCTTAGAGCTGTTATTCAGTCAATTAATCTGTATTAGTACAGTTTTTCTGAACTGTACCAATAGATAGTTGACACAGACTTTTTGAATTTGAGGTTCTACTAATCATTCATAACACTTCACAAGAAGTTCTTAAAAAAATATGATATAACCTCAAAAATGAAATGTTCAAAGAGACTATGAAACTCGGTAAATGTCAACCTTAATTTGCATGGAGAAAAAAAATCAAAACATGGAAACTTTTACCAACCTGCACCATTCTCCTACTACATTTTTTAAAATTTCTTATATAGTTATACTTAGAATAATAATTTCTCATATAGTTATACATAGAATTTATTATAATTTATTTTTATTTTTTTCTTAACTGTTTCAGTTTCAACTTCTCTTAAAGCCTACTTAAGAATTACCCATCAAGAATCAACATAAAAAATCAATGAACAAGATAATAAAAGAGGTTAAATTGATAAAAATTAAAATTACTTGGAAAGTGCTTCACAGTTTGTCACTAACGTATTGATAGCAACTGCTATCTGACTAATTATGTCTCGTTCTGATTTTCCTTCTTTTCTGTAGCTAGGAAGTTGAATCTGCTGAAGATAACAAGGAACGATTGCTTCCAAAATTGTCTGAAAAAATATTTAAAAATAATAATTATATAATAATAATAATAATAATAAAATTATTTAAAAAAAAGAAAAATCAGGCCTTAGAAAGAATTGTCCAAAATATTACATACCAGCATTTGATATGCCCTAATAGAATCAGCAGAGTAGGCAACGACCATAACGCAAAGAGATACACAGTCAAGGACTGTGACCATTTCATTGTCATCATGGTAACAGAAGTCGATGGCTTTCAAAGGCTTTTCTTCTTTGACCAACTCACCAATATTAAGCGGATCTGGAGAAGGTGTCTCCAAACTTAGAAGTAGCTGGAAAAGGCACTGTGCTGGGACCTATAAAATTAGAACATCAAATAATTTTCTTCTAATATAACTTATATAGTTATTTTCATCACTAGTACGGAAAGTAGGTGTTTTCGGTACAAGGTCTAGTTTCGCGAGGGAGATCAAGCCGAAACTTTCCTTACATGTCATCTGAAAGTTACTTTTCATTATACTCTTTAAATGTAAGGAAATTGAAGTAAACATTTCAACTCAATCACAAATAAAGCATAATTTGTTTTTCTTATCACATGTTAAATTGTAGATAAGAATCAACCTCAATATCACTATTTAAAGACACTAGTTTTAATTACAGCTTACTTTTTCCATTATTATAACAAATGTAAGCTGTATTTTGGACTGCTGCCTGTTTCATAAATAGCACAGAAATTATCACTTTTGGTACTCAAATCATAAAGTAAAACAAACGTTTTGAATGCAGTGGGACAAAAATCATATTTTTACATCATAATCTTTTTATCTGATCTCTTACATATCTGCATGCCTTAAATGCCTTCCAGCATTCATTCTGATGAGCCTCAGAAACCAAAGTATACAAGTTTTAAAAATGAAATGTTTTCTCTAATTAATCTGCATTTGGTCGGTGTAAAGCGAAAGTGAACTAAGCGCCAAACTATTTTTATAAATTAAAAAAAAAATTCCAATTTTTTAATTGAACTACTATAAATCCAAACAATCTGTATTTGCTTTAGGTATGATAAAAAAATAGGAGAGTTTAGGTTAAAATAAGTTCATAATGCAACCCCCCCTCTTCGAAAATCCAGAATTACAAGTTCCATAAATAAATAAAAAAAGTTTTCACTTTTTTTTTCTGTGTGGAGGTATCTGATATATTTTTAATGGGGTTCTGGCCAAAAAATAAATTTAAATTAAAATATTTCTCTCACCTTCTGCCCATCCCCAAATTGAGCTGAATTATCAATATCAAGAATGGGCGATGCTGCACCAAACATCTGCAGAATGAAAGGCTTTCTGTTCATGAGGTAGAATTGTTTAACGCAGTACTCAACAGCCTTGGTGACTAGTTTATTAGTCTGGTAGGTAGCGTACAGTTGGAGAAGAGTTGGCACCACCATCATGTATCTACCAACAGGTATAAAGAGTTAATACATATTAATTTTGTAATGAGCAAATGTGTTATAAATGAAGTGAATATATTATCTTCACAAGATGGTGGGATTTGTAATCAAGATCCTAAATGGTATAAGAAAAGTACCAAAAGAAGAAGACAAAATTTCTATAGTAATTTTCAAATAAAGCTAGATAAGAGTAGAGGGAGGAACGAGGAAGTAAACATATATAATCAACAGCACCAACAATGTCCGTTGGTAACAGCATCACGGGAGAATGGAAAAACGGCATGAGCTACTTTTTCTTTTAAAATGTTTGTAATAGTTCGAATCAGGTTTATTAGGAAACAAAAATTGGAAAAGTTGCCTGTAAGGTATTTAAACTGCATTATTCACGCAAGACTTGAAAACTATCAATTTTATGTAACATATTATATGTATTTGATATGTAAAAATATTTCTAATTTTTATTGGAATTAATATAAGTAGTATATTGATTAATCTATATTTTTCAAAATATTTTTTAATTACAAATTAAAATATGAGGTGTGATTGTTGTTAAAACTAATAAATTACAAATAATAAAAACATTCGATACAAAGCCTTTTACCTAAGAACTTTTGTATCAGAATGATACAAATGTTTTCTAAAAAATATATTTCAAGTAGCAAATTTCTTGTTAATTCAATCAAAAAAAAGAAACCATATTTTACTTACGTTGGACAATCAAAATTTAAATATTTTAACCTGTTCCCTGCAGAACAGTCCAAGGCTTAACCTTGAGTGGGTGCTACGGGGCTGCCGCTTGAACAACCACCCAGTGCTGAGTTCTTTTTGCTAGTTTTTCATAACAAATTCGTCATTTTCGATTTAAAAAAAAAAAAAAAAAAATCACCCTCATTATATCCGGACTTTAGACCTTTGGACCATTGGTAGTGTCAATTTTTTTTTTTTTTTTTTTTTTTTTTTTTTTTTTTTTTTTTTTTTTTTTTTTTAAATTATGTTCTTGTGTGTGATACTTTTCAAAGCACGGCAATAAACACAAAGGTACTTCATAAACATCACAGCAATACATCGTTAATTTTCTATTTTTGTGTTTACTACGAACTATACTGTGGGACTTGAACAGGTTGGCCTAGGCCTAACCAGGTATAAAAAGGTCTGGCCACTCAGACCTGGCATAGAATGAAAAGGGGGTGCCTGCGCTACCTACTGGGTATTCAAAGAGTCCACAGATTGATTTAGAGACCGCTAGATGCCGTTTCAGCGGCACAGAAATATGTGCGAGTAGCAGACGTTCAGAATCACAAATCTGTGATAGTAGCACTGGAGGCACGCCTGCCCACCGCACATATCTGTGTTAGTAGCAGTTAAAGGGTTTAGTAATTAGTTCATTATCCGATCAGATAAATAGTAAAAATAATTAATTTATTGATAAACCAAATAAGCTTGCTAAAATTAAGTGATTAACTTACCCATTTAGAGAAAATATATTTTTGAAATTATGGGCAGCATTTATATAAGTAGCCATTACATATCGAAGGATAGTAGCATCTTGCGAATGTAGAATGAGAGCACCATTAAGGACATTCAAGAAGAGGCGGATATCACCGGAATAAGCAAAGTTACCAGCCATTGCTTCAAACATCCTTGCGATCAATCGAACCCACATGAACTTATGCAGAACATCTAGTCCAAGCAACTCCTATACAGAACATAAATAATCAGAATCTTCAGAAAAAAAATAAATTAAAAATGCTTTGGCAAACTACTTAGGGAACCTTTGGTGCTTTCACATAACAATCAATAATCTTTTTTCATTAAAATTTAAAAATAATAAAAACTATTTTATGAATTAGTGCCTTGAATTAAAAGAATACAAAATAAATTAATGTCTTTTAAAAAAAAGGAAGTTATTTAAAAACCAGATGTCTGAAGTTATTTAAAGAGGGGAGAATTTTTTCTACTTAGGCATAACTTTTCAGCCTTAACTTTTTCCATAAGGTCCTCCTTAAGTTGCTTGCCAAAACTTTACATTGATAAACAAAACTTACAAACCTTTCCCATCTCACCCCCACGATAAAGATCCAAATCAGCTTCTAATGCTTTTCTGGGAAAAGACGGAAGTTTCATTAGCTCCTCATGTAAAAACACTACTCTTTGAACAACCTAAAGAGTAATAATTAAAAAAAAAAATATATAGTAAGAGCTTGGAGATCAGAACCGATTCAAGAAAACAAATATTGAAGAATTTACCATGTCAACATTTTTTAAAATAGCCCATGTCAGAAGAACTTTGCCAATTTCAACTGATTTATGCATCAATTCTTGGCGTTGTAAAGCGTTAAAGGCATCTTCTGGGTGCATATGTACCAATTCAAGTTGTGGGTATTGTGACCTTTTGAAGAAGTAGAAATCTCGAACATATGAGTTAGGATTATGAATTTGACCTGAGGAGGAATTTCACAAAATATAGGCACAAAGCAATATAAAATTACAAATATACTTTTTATTGAAACACAAGTTGAAAAATTAATTTAGAATAGAATAGAATGTTTAGGTATTTGGCAGAATTTTACAAAAACAAAACAACTTATTATTAATCAAGTATAAATGAATAAATCATTCTGTCCTGCCTCAAGAAAGATGACTTGTGTTAGGGGCAGGCAACAGGATAAGCTTGGGATACAAACTTTTGTATTCTCGCATCGAAAATCAATATGAATAAAAAAATCAACAATATTATGAATTATTCCTAGAACTATAGACAGTTTTAGAACTAGATAAAATTAATATTAGACAGAATTCCAAATATTATAAAGAAGAAAAAACAAATCAACTTTCAGAACAAAATTATAAAAATAAAAAAATTAAATTATATACCTTGTATATTATTTCATGAGATTTCAGAAATACATTGATAGTTTCATTAAAAATATACAATTAAAACTACATGATTTTTTCTTATATTCTACCAATCTATATTTAGTTGCCCCAATTGAATTTAATCAAAGTCTGATATCTCATTTTTTTAAATTTTATATCAGTTGGAAACAAAAGAAAAAATCCTATAATTTTGCGATATAGATCAAATTATTGATTGTTGGAGCAATTCCTATTTAATATCATTATTATTGTATTAACTAATTGGTAACCATCTGTGGCAACACTGCGTTCCCCCACAACTGTTATGTAAGTCAGGTTTTGTATCTAGTGACCAAATTTAGAGCTGTGTTTTAATAAAGTCTTTTCCTCATAAAAACTGCTGGGTGTGCGTTTATTATATCACCTGTCAATATTAACTACAAATTTTACTAAAAACAAATCAATAATAATATTTTTCTTTCATTACTATATTAAGTATTTTTTTGTGTTTATTTTCCTAATTCTACTCCTAACCACTCCTTAATAATATACTTAGTCTATTATATAGCATTATTTAAAAACAGGGTAGTGGCACAAATAATACTATAAATGAATTAGATTATCCTAAAACATAGAAAAAGTAAATAACTAACGAGTTTTGTGATCAACTAAAAAGAATTCTCTATGCCTCTCCTCCTCAATACCAAAGAAATCGAGGGATTCTCTGAGTATTTGACAGAACTGGGTATCTTCCTGAACGGGAAACTGAGACGGAATTCCACAAGATGATTGATCTAAAAAAATAATAATAATAAAACTAAGATAAGGTACATTTTAATCAAACTTTTTTTTTGTCCTTAACCATCAGGATGTACCTTGAGGACCATGGACTATTATTTTCTTTGTAGAAGGAACATTGGCAGTGAGAAGAATAGAGGCATCACACTGTTCCTTCCTCAGTATCTGTTTTAGATCCTTGAACATAATCCCATGGACACTATGGACAACCTAGAACAATGTTTTAAGGGTTAATATTGCTTTCAAGAATAAATACAATCAATAAATGATTTATAATTGCAGAGTAATTTATAAAATTAGACATGTACCTGAGGAGTATTTAAATTCATCTATGCTGTTCAAAAGTCTGGATAAAAAAGAATAATCAAATCCATTAAAAGAAAATGAAATTTAAGTAAATAACAATATCATTAATGGGTGATTCTCAGATTATGGGCAATTTTCATAACAATATTATGTCATTACCGAGCTAATAATTCGGGCGTGGGAATGAGACGAGTTTTTAACTTGGTAATGACATTTCCACGTATTTTATTTGGCCAAAACCGCTGTATAACTAATTGAGATCATCTTTTTTGCCAACTGGCTTAGTCAAACAATAGTCAAATTAATATGATATAAAGAATGAAATAATTTGAAAAGAAAGCGAGTTAATACCATGGGCGGATCCAGCCGATCGTAAAGGGGGGGGCTGCAGTCCGAAAGGGGGGGGCTGCAGCCGCACAGCCCTTCATTTAGATCTGCTAATCAGCTTTTTTACCTTTATGTTCCTTTCCCACAACTAAAATTCTACTTGTTCTGCACATTATTAGTTCTTTAACACATTGAGTGCGGAGTACTGCCCAGGGCAGTGGTCCGGGTAATGCCCAAGCGACGGACCACTGCCCTGGGCAGGGCCTATATTGTAAGGTTTTAAGCAGGTAGCAAGGGGTTCAGCTTCCAGAGAAAAGTGAATTAGTTCACGTCAGTCTTTCGAGGAAGGTGTGAGCTTTATAAGTGTGTTTTCCGTCTCTAAATAAGTGGATTTTTGTAGAATCTATCAACGATCTTACGTTTTTTTTACTAAGGTAAGTTAATTCTCCACAGTATATCATTGATATTCATATTTTAACATATTATTGTTTTAAAATGTCAATTTTAAAAATAATTACAGAAAATTTTAGAAATGGATAAAAAGAGGGAACTAGATTCAGCCTCAAGTGAGCGTCAGGGTTCGAAAAACGATGGTATGTATTTTATATGTTAAACTACATTTTATATTAAATTAAATGTTGAGATTTCTATATTTTTGCTATTATATTTTTAGGCCCTTCCAAAAAGAAAAAACAAATTGCATTGGGCTCTGCTGAGGATAAAGTTGAAGCATTACATGGTGAGTAAACATATATTAGTATCCATAAAACTTGATAAAAACTTTGTGAATTTTATATTCATATGAATATATTTTTAGGACCTCCCAGAACGAGAAGTAAAAGTAGTGCATTAGAATCGAAAGAAGATAAAGAAAAAGTAATAGAGGGTATGAAAAAAATTATCAGTAAGTTTTAAAATTTAATAAAAAATATTGAAAATTTATATTTATAAAAATTTAATTTTAGGTCCTTCAACTTCACGTACGGTAGACAAAGTTTTCGGAGATAGAAAACAGATACCTGTGTCTCTTATGACGGAGGAAGAAATAAGATTGCTGGCTACTGAACCTCTTAAAGTAAAACATGTATTTGTTTTTTTGTAATCAAAATGGCTGTATATGTATATCAAAAGTGTATTATTTAATAAAATTGTTCCTGTATTATGTACAGTGTTGTTTGGTATGTTATTAATCCTAGCTTATTTTCCCATTGCAAGTATACTTACAAATCTCATTCCATTAATTGAATTTATTTATAACAAATAAAATATTAAATATATACATATATATATATATATACACACAATACACTATATATATATATATATATATATATATATATATATATATATATATATATATATATAGAGAGAGAGAGAGAGAGAGAGAGAGAGAGAGAGAGAGAGAGTTTAAATATGTCCCACAGTATTAATAAGGCATGAGGAGTAAAAACACCTATGTTATGCAGGTTTGCCTATCCAATCTTTCGTGAGCGACGGACCACTGCCCAGGGCAGTTGTTCCTAAAATTATTAATAACTATTTGCAAAACAATTTAAAAAAAAAAAAAACTAGTGTATAACGAAAACCATATATTTTTGGATGGTTTGTGATAAAATTTGTACTTCCGTCGCTGGGGAAATTTTCCCTCATTCAGACCCGCACTCAATGTGTTAACTTGCTTCCTTACATTAAGGAAAGTCAAATTCTATCTTTAAATGACGAAAAATTTTCCAAAGGGAGGGGCTGCAGCCCCCACAGCCCCCCCCCCTCCCTGGATCCGCCAATGGTTAATACATGAGGTGGTAATGGCAACAATAAAAGTATGCGACTTTTCCTACGAGGCACGTGTGCGGATGCCGACTCCCAACTGAAGTCGGTTAATTCAAAGGTGGTTGTCCTTTAACTCTATGGTGACCACTACACTCACAAGAAATTTCCCCACTGTTCCTCCTTTTTCAAGGCTTTATGTCTGCCGTTTTGTTTTGCGATCGGTAATGACGTCAAAGTGATGGGACAAAGTTTTGAAACGACTTAAACATACTGTTAACAAAAATTAAAAAAAAATATAATTCAGAATGCTTCAGTTATTCTTTATGAGTGGAAATAAATTTCACTATCATTAAACGTAGGTTTCAAAAGAAAAAAAATACATGTTTACCACAAAATGGAGAGTGGGACACTACGTGGTAATGACATTTTAGTAGCTTAAGTAATTATAAAATCATATTATTCATTAATATTTTCATTTTTAATATTTTATTATGAAGAAATATATCTTCACCGTATAGCAATGGAAAAAAATCAGGTTAGGCTTAGCCATTTATGTAAAAGTTGTAATGGACTAAAACTTGGCCCTAAAATGAGAATCACCTATAAAAAGATTCATTTCAATAGGTATAGCAACCAGCTGTGAATTTCAGTCACCTGGACCAGCAGAGCACTCTTTCTAGTCAGTCCCGAAGGGGTTAACGGAAGTGAAATAAGCATTTTTTTTCCACTTATTTCCTGGCATTACTGAATTTCCTGTTTGTTCAGACCAACAAATACTCGGCAACGAGTTATGAGTACATATTCTATTCTAAATAGGAGACCTATACCCACTTAGATATTTTTCCTGTAACTTGGAGATGTTTCAAATAGTCTTTCAACATTCACATAATATCTTTCATTTAATTAAGTAGTACGACTTTATCCACCTGAGTTGATGAAGATTAAAGGTATCACTGCATTTTTAAGAAAACTCTAATTTGATATAAAATGAATCCTAAACTGACCATCCATAATATAGAGAGAGCTGCTCCAATCAACTTCTGTCCCTCTTCTTGTGGAGACCTCACGTAGAACATGACATATCCAATAATGTAGTTATACAGGGTGAAGGCTGCTTGCTGCGGCAATCTTGGAACAAACCTTATCAAATGCCTCAGAACCTGTTTCAGACATCAGAAAAAATTAAATATCTTTATCTAAATATATTTATTTTTTAAATGAACATAGCTGTATACCTTGAACATCATTTCTTGATCTCCTCTTGTCAACCTTTCCAAAATATAACGGAGAAACAAAGCGCTATCTTCCACCAAGCAACTCCAAATTACCTACAATCCAAAACAGGTTTTCTAGCAATATATATATATAATATAATTAATATAATTAAGTATAGAAAATAAAAACTAAAAAGTGAAGGAATAAGTAAGTATAAAACTTCTCCAGAGATGATTCCGAACTTGCAACTTCAAATATTACCTCAAACAATTAGTAAGTATAAAATAATAACACTAATAAAACCATAATATAAATTTTTATAAAAAAAAAAGAATATTTTTTCTAAAAATAACAAACCACAACTCTTTATATTACATCGATAGGATGAAGCTATTTTAAATAGAAAGGTAACTATTTCTTAATATTGATCTTTAAAATAAAAAAGTATAATTATTTACTAATGATAAGTGACTAAATTTATACCAACTTACCTGATAAGCGACTTCATAAACTGCAGAGCCGTCACTAGATACAGCAGCATCATCCAGCAAGTTAATTATCCTAACTACTGCGGTGCAAAGGCATGAAGGGAACAGCGACTGCGCAGAATGGATATGATGGGATGTGTTTCGGGAGCCAACTTCAATAGCTTCCTCGTCGCAACCTCCGACTGTTCAGAAAATATAATTACATCATAAATCAATTACCAAAAGTTATTTCCATAAGAGTAACATAACAATTAAGAAGATCTTCATTGACTTATAGCTGCTGAACCTCATTCTCTACATGATAACTGCTCTTTTTCAAGGGGTTAAAAATGAAATATTTTAACAAGGATCAGAGAAAATTATAATTAAAATTCAGTCATAAAGGGATTTCTGCCTTTTCGATAACTTCAGCAACCTTATTCAGGCTCACCGAAACTGGAATCGCAAAAACAGCAGCAGTCCCAAAGCTATTTCCTACGAGAGCACCACCTCTACAACAACAGAATTCTTCCAGCGCAGTTGGCACTCTCACTGAAAATAATCTTTTATCAGACCAACTATTTAACTTGGTTAGTGGTTTGAACAACCTTATCCAGCCCCCTTTTAGTCTTCTCCAACACCTTTCACAGGATGCCCAAACCTTATACCCTTGCATGTCAAAAAATCCTGACACCTATAAAAGATTAATATTACCATATTTTGTCTCAGCCATCAGATTCGCTGATTGTCTTTTACTTAAGACACATACAAATATAAAAATAAAGAAAAAAAAAAGAAAAACATTTTTATTCAGACTTAAAATTGAATTATTTGTTAATTAATGTTTTTTAACCTATTAACAAATTTAAAGTTTTGTCTGATATTTATAATATGAATGTCACTTCACAGTGTAGCTCACATCCACAATACAAGCCCAATATCACTTTTTACTTTAGTAAATGTACTTGAATTAAAGAATATAGAAAAAATTTTAGTGTCTCCTTAAAGCTTTAAATTAAATAATAAAATGAAATTGAACAATATTAGTGAAAGATACAGATGGCTTTGAAAAGTTATTAGTTAAGAGTCAACTTAGATATTGATAATTCAAATTTTTGATTGGTAAATTTACCTTCTTCATGATCGTCACCAACAGCATGATGCAGGCTAGGTTCGTAAGCAGCTTGAATGGTTATTGGGATGGTAGTCACCATGAAGTTTTCTCTTTCACATCTTTTCTTGTCTTCTCTAGCTTGTAATGCCATCTTTATCAGTTCTGTTTGTTGTTTCTTTCTTGTTTTTGTTGCAGTCACAAGTGACCTCTGAGATATAGAACAATAATTAATTAAGCACCAAGTAAACTAATGCAAATAGGAAAAATAAAGGAATAAGCCTTACATGACTTTCTTGACTGATTGCTGTCACTTCTTCCACTTTGGTCTTGACTTGTGGCATCCAAGGTGGATCAACTACAGGTAGAGACTCTATGCCAATCTTCGGAGAAGGAAGAGTGAATTCAATTCCTGGAGGAGGCACCTTGAAGGTCAGCTGTGCCCCTTCCTCCATTCTACACCAAACCTGATGACGCATTTTCCAAAGTACTTTGAACCTGAAAGACAAATTTAAAGCAAAACAAAAATTAAAATTAGATTGACCATGAGATTAGGAAAGGTATATTAGAATTCAATTACAAGACTGAATACCGTAATATAGCAGAAATCCTGACGGCTGGGTCTGGGTGGCGGAGCGCAGCATCCATGATCTTGGCAGCCTGAAGTGGCGCTCTGACAGCAGCAAGTATGAAAAGTGCTCCAGCAGCCGCTGCAGTTTCCTGGCATGGCTCAAGGCAAAGATGCCAAGCAGATGGCAGTGAATCAGCAAGCAAATCTGCACTTATAGTACAACCACCTTTGGTTAATGCTTCTAGAGCTCTATGGAAACCACAACCCACCTAGAAAAATAAAGCTATTAAAAGAATTTTATAATAAGTAAGTAATGATTCTTAGCAGGTAGTGCGAAAACATATCGCCTAGAGGAAAATTAATTTTAAAAGCTTTGAGTTCTAAAAAACAGGTTTTGGTACAACATGTAATGAAATAGTAGTACTTGGGTGCATAAAGATAGCTGCAATACTAAACTCAAGAAAATATCCAGTTCTGACTGTCATTGCAAATGTTGCATGTTTACAAAAATCATAAAATTTTATGATTAAGTTTAAATCTTTATTTGCTTGGAATATGAAATAACTTCTAGAGAAGCTAAGAAATGAAATTATCTGTGTAATGTGATTTTTTTTTTGTTTGGTACCCCTACCTGGCTATGTGTGGCATATGGGGGTTACACTAGAGGTGTAACCTACCTATTCTAACCATGGTAGGTAGGCCAAGATTTATTCCGTGGGGCCTCCATGAATAAAAGTCAACAATCCCAGGGCTGATTCGAACCGCCACCGTTCGGCTCGACATGCTAAAGCGAGTCACGCTCAAACACCCTTGGTTATCCCGGCCCCATTGTGTAATGTGATGCAAATCTAATCTAAGAGTCTAGACCATATGTGGATCCGGTCTGCTGTAAGATTTGATCCGGCCCACGAGATTTTGAAAAACCCAATTAAAAACAATATTGCACTACTTACTCATACTCACTACAAATGAGGAAGATTAAGATTAATAAGGGCATCATAACTTCGCTGTGTACAGATTGAATTGAATAACAATAATTTACATATGTTCAAAAAACATATTTGAAAAAATTGCACTACTTTAGAAAATGGCCCGCAAACGTATTTGCACACTAAAGTTTGGCCCACAACATGTCAAAGGTGACCTGCCCATACCCAGTCTAGGCAGATACCATTATTAACACTTTCAATGCAGATTTATTAATGCCTCTAGCCCCACTCATGGGATGGTAATACACTGGCCAAAGAAATCTTGATTTGCCTTTATTTAGATGTTTCAATACTTACTGTGTTTACAAAAAACAAAATCAAAGAATGTAAAAAAAAACTCTTATAAATATAGCATCGTAAAGCAAAGTTAAATAGATTTTTTCTTGAGAAAAGGAGAAGTGAAAACTGATATTTTATTAAAAATTAATAATAAAACTCTATTTTTAACATAAAACAATTATTCAAAACATCAAATGATCTTTTGCACGACGGCAAGAAGATGGTTACAGCTCAAAAAACTGTTTTTTTTTTTATAATCACATGTGAAATTTCAACTGCATTCTCAATTTTACTATGTACCTACAAACAGGGACTAGGGAAAATAGCCTTTGATCACAAATAGTCTACCATTGGGGCAGTTAGTGGTACGGTACTAACTGTAACTCAAAAGTAACCATCTACCTGCGTTAACACAATCATACCCTCCAGAAATAATTTGATAAATTGCGCCTTACATGAACGGAACTATTAATACTATTGTAACTATATTCTGGCATTGTAGGTTTTGTCATTCTGATTCCAACGGTATGCATAACTCAAAATTGAAATGTCTTGAGTATTAACCATCTTATTGCCAACGTGCGATATCATCACTTATTGATAATTAGGTTGTAATGTAAACATTGATGAAAATGTAAAAATTGTGTTTTTTTCAAAGTAGACGGGGCCAAAGAAGCTCGAATACAAACGAGTTGAAAGCTTAACCTCCATTGAAGGCAAGAATAACTGGCAGCTGGTCTAATATCATACTCTACTGGCCATCAAAGTAAGAAGAGGTAAATTTACCTTATCAAGATCACTTGGATATAAAGATCACTTGGAAAGTGTTAAATATTTTCTTAGCAATAAGCTAAATACAAATTTAATATTCAAACAACAAATACATCGCTATTGTTCAAAATAGATATAAAAAGTATAGGACACCTGAGTTTTGATATATTTGAGAATGGGTGGAGGCTCTTTTTTCTCTGAAGGCATTTTACCTCTGCCATCTTTATCATCTTGATCACTAGAAAGAAAATCCTTTCCATTTCCCCCATGGGAATCATGGCGTTCAGACCTTAAAAATAAGAAAATTATGGCAAGCTTTAAATATTATATGTAACCTTATTAGAAGGGGAATATCATAAATTATTACCGTCAATAAATATTCTGATTTTTTTATAGCCATTAATAGCATAATTATCAATACAAGCTTAACAGAACAATTTTTTTTTAAAATTAAATGCAAAGTATTATGCATTATAAAAAAGGATTTTTAGAACTCAAAATTAAGATTAGTTAGATTTTTACTTGTCTTTATCCCTCTTGGAATCCTTCCCTCGATTAGGAGATGCTTGTTCAGAAACTTTTCGGCTTCTTTTTCCTTCCTTTTTGCTGCTTGTATCAATAACTTCCTCTCGAGCATTTAAAATCAAACCAAATTCTTCCCCATAGACCTAAAATAATCCAAGCATTGCTATTAAAGGAATAATGAAAATTATTTACTTAAGTGATAGAAGAATTAAAATCAATGCTTTAGTAAACTACCATCAAAACTATAGACAATATTCTAAAAAAGGAACTATGTGTATTAATTCTCGAAATTATCTTATTAAAATTCTTCGGATTATTTTTTTTTTTTTCATTTGCTAACATATTCTTTATATGTGAGAATACACGATAACCATTATTATATTTATTTGTTACGTTTTGGGCTTTTTCATCCATCTTCAGGGTAATGTGTTGGTCTAGTAAGAAGTCCTTAGCGCTGGTTTAGTTTTTTCTTTTTCATCTAACATGGTCTTTCCAAGTAAATCAAAGGCCCAAAGAGCATACTGAGACAGAATTGGGTATCGGAATATTGTTAAGAAATACTTGAGGACAAGAGTCAAGTGTGAATGAGACAAATTGGTTTCATTCATTTTTAGCCTCCGTCTTTGAGCCCAACATGCTATCTCGTCTAGGTGTTCTTGGATTACTTGTGAGATTTTAGTGGCATCTTTGAGGTCAGGATAGCTGCGTCATCAGCAAATGTAGCCAATAGGATTTCCAGATCTTGAGGAATGTCTGAGCAGTATAATAATAAAAATAATAATGTCGGACCCAAGAGGCTGCCCTGATGCACTTTAGCTCGTATTTTTCCTATTTTGGAGAATGAATTACCAATTTTTGTGAAGAAAAATCTAACTTTCAGATAGGATTCCAAATTAGAAAGTACATTGGTGGTAAAAATCATTTTAATTTATTGGTAAAACATCATGTCAAACCTGGTCTCATGTCTAAAAAAAAAAACAGGAAAATAATTTAGATTCCAAGGAAAAAAAAATTAAAACAACTTAACAGTAACACCCTCACAAATAAAGAATATATTAACATAATTATTATGATATAGTTATCAATAAATTTTGTTTCAGTTCTATAAAATACAAAATAAAAAATTTATAGGAAGTGTATTTTTTTTTAATATGGTAAAAAGGTTTGAGGTTTGCTAAAAAGTAATTTATAAAAATTTACTTAATAAATTATTAAAAGATAAATACAAAATAATATACATACCTGCCTAACTGCTTTGATAAGTCTTGAGGTGGCTCTCGCATGCCTACGATAGCAGAACGGATGACAGAAATGCTGATGTGAGCAAAAGTAGTTGTAAGAATTTAACATTTGAACCACAACCTAAAAACATTTTTTTAATTATTAGTAGATCTTAGCTTTGAAATAAATAAGGTACAATGAACTAATAAATTACTATAAACTAAATATATAGTAACACTAAAGCAGGTACAAAAATTTTATTTATGTAAAATTAAAACACAAACATATCCAAACAAACAATGAGAAGAAATAAATAATATAACTTCATAGAAAAGTGACTCAAAAGTAATTGTATTCTTCACTTTCCAGGTTAAAACTCAACTCCCTTGTGAATTCCTCACAATGGTGTGACAAACCAACACTCTCGAACACTACTGATACATACCAACACTCTCGAACACTACTGATTATGATACTATAAGTACGTCATCAGAGTAATAATCAACCATAATCTTCATTTAATAAGCAATTAAAAAAATAAATGAAGAAAGAACCTTTCATTTTAGTAAAAAACGTGGAACGAAATTGTTAAGAGACAAACAGTCAAGATTTACTTGACAGTCAACAGTTACAATTTACTTGGAGTCAAGCAATCAATCTAACAAGTACAGGTTGATTAATTTTTTTTATCACCAAAAAGAAATGGAACAATACCTTAAGCCATGGCATATTGGAAGTATCATCCGTATCATTAGTACTGGTCGGGCTTTCAGGTGCATCCGACAGGGCACCAGGGCTCTCTTCTCCGCTACCCGCACCTGGTTCAGAGGTGTCTGATCTGTCTGACAAGGAGCTCACCTTACGTCGGTTCTGAAGGGAGTCGCTCCTCTTGACTGTACATTTCGAATCAGTTAAATTATTTATCAGGACTTTTTTTTTATTGAAATTTTTCATGTTGAAGCTAATGTCAGCTTTGCACAAAATTTGCCTTTTTAATAAGCTTTAGCTTTTTTTTTTTTTCAAAATTGCCATGCATTGTTACCTCCATAGAGATTGGTCTAGTTATATCTATATTATATCTATTTTGTTCTTAATTTTTCTGCATCATTAAAATCTATTGCCTAGTGCTAAAACATCTAACTGGAAGTTAAAGGACCACGCCCTATACTGATTCAGGCATTATTTAGGATATTCAAAACAATGATCATTAAAAAAATTGTTTAAAATTATTTATCAATGAATATTTAACTGGAGAAAATAAAAATAAATATAAAGCATGATTTTATTACCAAAAAATAAATAATTTTGCATTACTATCGTATTGTATTAGAATCAGAGTAAGCTATATTAATTAAACTTAATTTATTCTTTATAATTTTTATTTAAATATCTTATAATAAAAGTTGTTTGCATGCATTTTATATATGTTCTAATGTAAAATATTTAAGATTTGACTAACTGAGGTCCTGTAACTTTTTTTTGTAGCAATCTGTGTAGCTAGCAATAGGTGGGGCTATCAATAGCCAATACTATCCTACTTCTTTCTATATTTACTTCAACAATTTTATAAATCTATTATTTTAAATATAATTAAGTAAAAAGCTCTATTTAAGCACTTAATAAATAAATTAAGTTAACGTTTACTATTATTTTCATTACGATTATTTAGCTACAAGAAAATATATCACTTTTTTTTCATGTAAAAATATAACTTGCCTTGTATATTTACTGACTGAAGTAAAAACAATCCTAAATTAATCATTTTATTAAGTTATTAAACAATATTATTATTAAAAGAGAATATTACTATTTTATAAATAAGAAAACCTCAAATAAAAGGTCTCAGAGCACAAATGGAAAATGCCACACATAAAAATAAAATAAAATATTTAAAGCCTAACTACATAAGAATAAAATAAAAATGTTATAGCACAAGATTGCTCCCAATCAAAGATTGCATGCTCCACAAACCACTCTTTGACTTACACCACTTATGCTCTGAACCCCTGTGAATCTGATACTGAATAAATGTCATACAATCTGGATCAGCTGTTCGTGGGACATCGTAGGAGGAGCCACCGGGTTCTTTGCTCCTTCTTAGCTTGAGGCTACGCCGCTTGAATGATCCTCCAGGGACACCTGATGTTGCTGTACCTCGTCTCAATAACAATGGCCTCTGCCTACGTCCTTTGTCATTTTCCTCCATCTGAGAGTCATGTATTAGTTTGATTTTGAAACAATTAAGTTATATATAAAAAAGCTTTGATTTTTTTTTTTTTAAATATTATTACGATACAGGTGAATGAGCATCCCATTACTGATTTTTGTATTGTGATCCATAGCTTGAAAGATGATTTAATAATGCAATAAAAAATATTTAATGTTCAATAGAACTCCAAAAAAAAGTTATTAATAAATTTTATATTTGGTGATTAGTGCGCATATTTTTTCTAAAAACCATCATTTTGCCATGCATTATACCTTAGTTAAAAAAGGGAAATATCATAATTTAAACATCTTTATCTTAAGAAACGAGATTAAAAATATACCAGGTGTGTAAATATGAAACCGGAATTCGCCAATGATAGGAGTTAGCAGTCAATATAATCTTCTAACTAATCCGTCAGTGGTGTTATCTGCTTTTGCCTACATGTTGTTGTATCTTTATTAATTATAATACCAATAAAAGGGTATAAATCCGTGGATCTTTTATAAGATTTATTGATTTGGATACAACAAAGAAAAACAAAGTACTCAGTGGAAGCTTTTTTAATAAAAGAAACTATACTCTAGAAATAATATATATACACATATATGTTATAAAAAAAGTAACATGCAATAAGAACTTATAGCTAGTACAATGCCTGGTAATATGGAGCGGGGAGCGCTAAGAACAGTTCAACTGAAGATCTCGAAACAAAGTGTTTCTGGAAACGTTATAATCTGACAAGTCACCTCTGTTCGGTGGTGGGGGATATTTACAATTATTTGACAAAGTACAATTACTTCCGGATCTACTGAGTGTAACTTTAACCTTTAGTAATACATTAATGTATATAATAATTATTTGTCCCCGTTATCTACCTTATGCCAATATAGAAAGACCTTATCGTCTATACTTTGAACATGTATGGCTTAACTTATTTACGAGTTAAAGGAATTACATATAATGATATATAATATTAATGAATACAGTAATACATTAATGAATACAATTATAATTTATACAATGCTGCCATAATACCATTACAATTAGCAGTAAAATTTATTTATAATAATATACATAATAGATAATATTATATACACATGATACATACATACATCATGAACATAAATACATGAGATTATATAATTATATTATGTGGATCACCACATTACCCCCCCTCTCGATTAAAAAAAAATTGATGATTTCAATTAAGTTTCATGACGACGAAGAAAAAATTTGTAATACTTTATAATAGAACATCAATATGGGCAGATATCCTCCGATGTGCAAAAGGTTTTAAACTTATTCTAACTTAAAGTATGTTAGACACACACACACATATAACAATATGTATATAGAACCATCTTTTTCAAAATTAGGTTTAATTAATAGTCTCAGTATTTCTGTGTGTGCCAATTGAGGGGGGTTTCCCTGTGGGGGGTATTGAATCCCTTCGCCTAGATCAGGATTTATGGCTGCAAGATTACAACCTGATAAGAGGGACCTCCTCTTATGCAGTCGTCTTGAACCATCTTGAAGGGTTAGGATTCAAGATCACAACCTTATAAGTGGGGCCTCCACTTATGCAGTCGTCTTGAACCACAGGATATGGAAAGGCAAGGAATCCAACATACCCCTTCACGAATTTAAAAGGACCCTAGGTCGAATTTACAGCTAAATGCAGGAAAATAGCACATCGGAGCAGACGTGGGACCCTTTTTAATGGAAACTATCCTTTCAAAATTTCTGCCCAGCAAAGTAAATTGGCATGTGTCAGTTATCATATGTGATGCCATGTCAAATATATTGAATCCTTATATACATATTGGCCACAAACATATATCTTATATTAAAGTAGTCTTAAACTAATCTTAATCTTAGAGACCTATTGCACATATGTAATAAACAAACATTCGAAGCAAATATTAGGCAGCTCTGATAATCGTTGTGGTGGCATTAATCATCAATTTTTTTTTTTTATTACAATATAAAGGTCTCAATAATAATTTAAGGGCTTATTAAGTTCAGATAATTCCTACAAAAACAATAAAATGTTATTTCAACTCTTGAAAATTTCAAAATGCCCAAATAATTTAAATTTGCTCCCGCTCAACAAAATTGTACTAATTTCAATGTAAATAATCATTAGTCCTTTATTTTCTTTTATTTAGATCAAAATTTATAGTTTGGTCTCTACATCACTGAAGCAAAAAAAACATCTATGTAGATTGATCTGTCTTGCTTCTTTCGAAGCCATAAATCAAGCTATATACATGTGAAAAAAAACTTCAGTCTCTTTTCTTTTTTTTTTTTTTACATGAGACCCAAATTAATAATTGAAGGACTGTATTATCTTTTAATATTAAGTTATCATATATTCATAATAATTTTTCATTAATTCCAAATATATCAAAATTTCACTTTTTCTTTAAAAAAAATTTTAACCAAAATTCAAATTGATACAATATTTTCTTAATTTTTCCCCAAAATTTATACAATTAAAAGTTATTCTACAGTACTTGGTTTAGTTTCGATGAGAAGTAGCTTGAAGAAATGTCTTGATGGCAGGTTGATATCCTCGATGGGTGTTGATGGGTTGATGTCCTTGGTGGTGGATGCATGGATGTGGGTGGATTCGATGATGATCTGTGATGATGATTAAGAGTTCTTGTAGCCTTAAAGTTGCAGAAGAAGGGCTCTGTTAACAGATCTGGATACATGACTGCAAGGTTGGCTTACTGCATTAAGTCAGGAACATCCTTATCAGGATCTGAAAATTTTTCCAGCGCTTAACCTTGTTCTCAGATATACCACAGAAAATAAAATTTGATGCACAGTAATTTCATCATTATATAAATTTCATCAACAATTAAATAAATACAAAACAATTCATTTTTAAAATATCAATAACCATCATCACTAGTAATGATACCATTATATACCAATATATTTTATACCAACTTATATTTATCAATTATTTTATTTATGAATTCATTTATTCAGATACCATTATTGTTTTTCGAAGTAATACTTGGCCATTTTATTTATGCTCAGTTGCGCATTATGTCATCAACACAATTACAATACAACATGTAATATATTAAGGGGTTTACAAACATAAAACTTTCATACAACATACATCGTTCATTCTAAAATGGGAATTGGAAAATATCTATAAATATAAGAAAATAAAAAAAATTTCTCAGATGAAAAGAAAAAAAATATATATATAAAGAATACTTCTCTCAATAAACAAAATGCATCCTTCTTGTTTCAAAAAATCAATATTCAGAATTCCAAGTATGTCAAAAAAATTTTTCTTTTTTACAGAAAATTCAAACACTTTTACTTTTTACTGCTTATTCATTATAAAAAAAAAATATTTGTAAAAATGATATATATAAAAAAAATCCTGTGCATCATGTAGAACTTTAGGATCACCAAATAAATTTTCCTCCATTGATATTTGCAATATAAAGTTTATTAGTAATGTCTATATTATAGCTCTCTCCTTTTGGCCAAGTTCAAGGTCAACTCCTTATAGATAAGTCATTTTTTTTATTCTGCAACTGAGCTCTTTACAATTAACACATCAATCATCACACCCTTTTTGTTTTTAAAAACTGTTCTCATAAGGAACTTTGGGATTCATAGGAAAGGCATGTATGTACTTGTACTTTGCTTTAAAAGAAAATTAAATAGTAAAAAAAAACATATATGTATATATATTTCACCATTATTTATAATCGCCGAACAATTATCATTAAAAATATGCGAAGACCATTTCTAATTAATATTATTACCCATCAAATAAATAGGATATTACAACGTAATTTACAATAGATTTAGCCATCTTATATCATTCAAATTATATTGACTCAATTTTTCCTAAACATCAATTATTATTACGACAATACGAAGACAATATTTTTCCATCATCGGCCATTCTTTTTATTATAAAAATATATCAAAACAATTTTTCCAAAAATATTCGCTGTCTAATCACAATAAAAAAATAGCGAAGATCTAATGCTGCTCTTTTAAACAGTACTTATTTATTTTATACAACCTTACTCGTCGTTAATAGATGCACAATTTAAAATTTATTAAATTTTAGGCCCCATTAATATTTTTAAAATTATTTTCAAATTTTTATTTTATTCGTCGTTAATTCAGTAAAGATTTATTTTCTATAAATATAATATCCAATATCAAAATTATTGTCATCATTACCTAATATTACTAATTATGGCCATCAAATTTTTATCCTTAATTATTATTTTTTCAATTAAACGTCGTACTCATCATTACACACACTATGCAATTAATCACTCACTAATCCAATTGTTTAAATTCCTTAAACACGCGCGGTCCTTTTATATATATTTTTTTTCCATCCAATTATATTATTTAATTAATTAATACCTTGCCGCCGTTCCGATCTGATGCTAGTAAAGATTTATATTTATCCTTCCAACAATTTACAATATTATCCCGACTATAGTTTTTCACAAGATTATTAGCATAATTATTTTTCTGAATGCCCTTTTCTTTTTTATTTCTAAAATATTTTTTCATCTTACTATTATTAATTCGACGTTTGGATTTATTGTATTTACGACGATTCTTTCTCTTTTTAAAGTAATTATACATATTCTGTCGACTATTTTTATTTGAAAAATAAAATTTATTGTGGACACTGTTGTTTTTATTGTTCGACGAAAACAAAATAATCCTTTCAGTTAGTACTTGGTAGTCGGGATTAAGGCAAAGATCGGCATTATACTTATCATTCGGAGAAATACTGGCGGAATTATTATCTAACAAACATAAAGGTTGGCAGGCCTGTTCACTATTAATTTCAATTTCTTCAATTGGGCTAATATTTAAATTTTCATTATTTTCTGGGGCAATCTCCATAAAAGTTAATCGCGCGTTATTTATTTCAATTATTTCCCTCTGATTGATCTCAATTAAATTTTTTAAATTATCCATATTTATTTCCGTCGCGTTTAAAAATTCTAAAGTACCCATAAGAATATCATTATTATTTTTCCTCTCCGAATTAATATAATTACTATTAATATTTGTACTCCCCGCTCCTATTGGATTTTTAACATGACCATTTAATCTTAAATCAAAATTTTCCGCGCGTTCATTAAATTCATTAGATTTAACAATAAATTCATTAAGCTGCCCGGCCATTTTATTTTCTAAATCATTCAATTCTTCTATAATAAATTCAACACTTTTAGCAAAATATTCCATAATCATTTCCATACTTATAATTTTATTGGATTCGTCCGCCATTTTTTCTTTAATATAATCTTTACTATAATTATTCTAATTATTACAATAAAATCGCCCTAATAATGATAATACATTTTCAATTACTTTTAATTTTCAATTAGATGCCCAAATACTTAACAAATAATCTAGCCCCAATATTTTACTAATAAATTTATAAATACACGCGACAAAACTATTTTTTTTTTTTTTTTTATTCGCTATAAATCACGTTGTGATTTCCAGTTTTGATTTTATTTTAAAATCAAAAAATCGCGCTCTGCTACCAATTTGTTGTATCTTTATTAATTATAATACCAATAAAAGGGTATAAATCCGTGGATCTTTTATAAGATTTATTGATTTGGATACAACAAAGAAAAACAAAGTACTCAGTGGAAGCTTTTTTAATAAAAGAAACTATACTCTAGAAATAATATATATACACATATATGTTATAAAAAAAGTAACATGCAATAAGAACTTATAGCTAGTACAATGCCTGGTAATATGGAGCGGGGAGCGCTAAGAACAGTTCAACTGAAGATCTCGAAACAAAGTGTTTCTGGAAACGTTATAATCTGACAAGTCACCTCTGTTCGGTGGTGGGGGATATTTACAATTATTTGACAAAGTACAATTACTTCCGGATCTACTGAGTGTAACTTTAACCTTTAGTAATACATTAATGTATATAATAATTATTTGTCCCCGTTATCTACCTTATGCCAATATAGAAAGACCTTATCGTCTATACTTTGAACATGTATGGCTTAACTTATTTACGAGTTAAAGGAATTACATATAATGATATATAATATTAATGAATACAGTAATACATTAATGAATACAATTATAATTTATACAATGCTGCCATAATACCATTACAATTAGCAGTAAAATTTATTTATAATAATATACATAATAGATAATATTATATACACATGATACATACATACATCATGAACATAAATACATGAGATTATATAATTATATTATGTGGATCACCACAATGTAATAAAGAGATCCAATTGATACCAACATCAGTTTCATTCTATAACCGTGTTTTTAGTGGCGTTGAACATGTCGAATTTTGTGCCAACAAATCAAGATTTGGGGACAGCATTTATTTTCCGTTTCCTTCTGAAAAAAATTGGAGCATTATCACATAGGATGCTTGTAGAAGCTTACGGGGAGCATGCCCTAGGCAAATCTCAATGTTTCGATTGGTTCAAAAAATTTAAAGATGGATTTCGATAAAAGAAACAAAGACCGTGGACAACCACAAAAAAAAACTTTGAAAACGCTGATTCGGAAGCGTTTGTTGGACAATTATTACATGTGACATCGTCTCCATTTGTTTGAAAGGCATGGAAAAGATCCAGAAGGTCGGAAAATGGGTACCTCACCAACTGAATGACAGGCAGCAGGAAGCTCGAAAAACCTCATGGCAAATGCTGCTTGCCAGGTACAGAAAAAAAGTCATTTCTTCATCAAATTGTGACTGGTGATGAAAAGTGAATTTACTTTGAGAATCCTAAGCTTAAAAAATCCTGGGTAACTCCTGGTGAACCATCGGCATCGCTTGGGGAGGAAGAAAATGCTCTGTGTCTGGTGTGATCAGATGGGTGTTACCTACTATGAGCTGCTGAAACCTGGGGAAACTGTTAATAAGGAACGCTACGTACAACAGATGATAAATTTGAATAAAGATTTACGCCAAAAAGTCCCAAATATCAAGAAAGGACACACAAAGTGATCTTGCTCCATGACAATGCCCCATCACATTCAGCTAAACGGACCAAGGAAACGATCCAAGAGTTTGGTTGGTAAATTCTTCCGCATGCGGCTTATTCACCAGATTTGGCCCCATCCGATTACCACCTATTTGCATCGATGGGACACGCACTAGCTGAGCAGCGCTTCACTTCTTATGAAAATGTACGAAATTGGTTAAGTGATTGGTTTGACTCAGAAGAGGAAGCATTATTTTGGCAGGGAATCCACAAATTGCCTGAATGATGGGAAAAATGCATAGACAGCGAAGGACAGTACTTCGAATAAAAAAGTATGTATCATTTTTACACAATCAACTCTTATTTGCAATTTGAAAAATTCCGGTTTCATATTTACACACCTGGTAGATCAATTACCCTGAAAATAACATATCTCCTAAATAATTTTTCTATTGAAAGGATTTATTAATCTTAAGATGAATTAACATTGTGGCTATGAGCTTGAAGTTAAGATTTAAACCTTAAAATATAAAATGATTTTTTCAAATAAAAAATTGAACATGCTGGTTGAACTATGCGGGTCTAATAGTATCTAAAATACTTAATTTACATTAAAATTAAAATAAAATATTGTTTGCGTGATCTTTAGAAAAGCAGAAACATTTATAATTAATGTGTCCTTATCAAGTCTTCTCTGAACTAACAGAGTCCTGCAAACCAGTATGACCTCACTGTCATGCAGGTTTAGTAGGTACCACCCTTTCAGGCGCCATTCTCCTCACTTTTGTCTACTTGCACAAACTGATTTTTTCAATATTTCTTTACAAATCAAAAAGAAATACAGTAAACTCTCGATTATCCGCTGGCAGGTTATCCACTTTGCGGATTATCAGCGGTCTTTCTAGAATTTTTCTTTATTCTAGCGGTAGATGAGTTAAATGTTACAACGAAAAACACGAACGAAAAAAAATTTATTTCTGTGAACGAAACAAGCAATTTCTGTTAATTTACATTTCTACGATGGCATATACACTTTCCCGTGAGGTGAAACATGAACAAGCCTCTAACTGAGACAAATAAAAATTCAGTTTCCCCCACAAAAACAGAAATTGCTTTTTTAATAATTAAATATTTAAGTAAGAGGGGTTACCTCACTGTTCAAATCATTTTATAATTAGAAAAAAAATCGTTTACTCATGTGTACCCGCCATATAATACCCGAAAAGTGCATGAGACACCACCACTCTCCGAACAGACCATTTGTTTACTAAAGTGTCCCAGTCAATAAGTGTAATACCCGAAGACTGAAAGAGTCACAACTCTCAGAACTCCCTTCCCATCCCACTTTTTCCTTTCATCATTTCATTTTCTCGTTTACGTCAGTATTGTCAACTTGGCCTTAGTTACATAGCTTGTTTTTTGATTCGTGATTTTATTTTACAATGAGTGATAAAACTTTATAAATTACGTAATTATTTATATGTACGTATGTATGTAATATCAATAAATAGACATTTTGCTTTGATTCAAATTGTTTTGTTGACCTTTTGAAAATTTTGCGGATTATCCGTCGAAATTGGTTTATCCGTGGTTGCCGTGCCACCCAATACCACGGATAATCAGGAGTCTGCTGTAGATTCAAAAATTTGCGATTTTCCAGAAATATATGTCTTCGTTTCTTATATAATATTACTAAATTGTTCAAGTGTGCTAAGTAATATTCCATTAATTATCAATTTAAGGGTATACTTTAATACATTTTTGTGAATACTAAATAACTTAAAAATACAATTAATTGAATGCAGAGAGATGACCCTTTTGAATTTATCACAAAATAAAATTTCATAACTTTATAATGCTCTTAAATGTTTTATGTTATAGGATTTTATGAAATATAAATACAAATAATTTATTAAATAATCATCTCAATGTCATAATGAATAATTTATTTTTTACATACTATTTATTACATACTTGCATTGTGAGGGTGGTATTGCTACTTCCTTCTGATTCATTATCAGGTTCTTGGACAACAAAACTGATCTTTCTCTCGGACTGGCCTAAAAAAAATTGTTTATAGATCTTATCAATACTATTTTTTTTTTGTTTTTTTTTTTACAATAATCACAACTTATCAAAACATTTGATAAGGTTGTATAGATTTAAAAAAATATTAAATTAAATTTTTAATTATCTACTGCCCATTTAAAAAAAAAATGTTTACAGGCATGGTTACATACCTTGATCAGGAATTGACTGTAGGCTATGAGCCGATGCTTGTGAGTGCCCCATAGAAGATAGCGCCATACTCCAGCGGCGATTAGCTTCTTTCTTATCACCTACATGCACAGACTGTCCACCTCTGCTGGAAGCACTTACTTTTGGCAGGTTTTGGTATGTCTCGCGTAGAAATGCAGTAATTTCGAGAAGCAAGGTACAAGCTATCAATCGTAAAGCCATCGGGCAAGATGATCCATACTCGTTCCTTGTACCGCATGCTATGAAGTATAAAAATGAAATTCTTTCATTTCAAATGATTACTTGAAAATAATTCATTAGATTTGACAAATAATGATATTAAAAGTTATATATTATATAGAAATTACATTGTATTGTTTAGTTGTTGTTTTTTTAATCTCATTCTCATTTTATATATGAATCGGTCATTTAAGAAACTAGACATATCCAAAAATTCAAATTATAGGAAAAGTAAAAAAACATTTCTCCTTTTGCATTAAGAGATTTCCTTAACTTAAATTATTTTCTACCACACATATTCCTACTTAAAATACATTTTTCATGATTTGATTAATCTATGTTCATTCGATAGATTTGAAAAATATATGTTTTTTGGACATGTTGGGTTTATCCTGATTATGGAAGACAAAAGATTGTTACAAACCATATATTTTGGAAATTACTGTACAAAACACTTACAAACTTACATATATTGTCTAATAAATGAAAAATAACTGAAAGTATAAATATATTAGGTTGAGATGGGCAAGATTCAAATTTATGGTTCTCCATACAAATCTTCTAAAGTTTCTTAGACAGTGTCAGGCCAAACAAAATTTTACACTAAAACGTACTTACTGCTTTGGTTACATGAAGATATTTTTTCAATGTCCTGGAATTGCACATTTCACCTGACGATTATTTGAATGGTCTATAAAAGCCAATAGATCAGCTGGGCTTGTCGCGTATCTCTTGAATATGATGTCTTGGCATGCAAGGAGTTAAAAATAAAAAAAACGAAAATAGATTTTTTTAGGAAATATCGGGTGTCTCAAACGACTGGTTCATATATTATTTACTCATACTCCATTATTATTGCACACAAAAATAAAATTTGCTGGTACTTTATTTCATTCAAAATATACGAAAGAGAATAGTAAATATCGTCACCTTCATCAAGAAAATCTTCCTCTTCATCTTCAATGAGCAAGTCTTTTTGTTTGTTCTCATCTTGTAAACTAGCAATAACATGGGGAACATGAGCCTTATCTTCTGTAAGCATTTCTTCTAGCCTTTGTCCCAATATCTGGTGAATAAAAATAAATTGATAATAATCATGATAATAAAGCAATAAGAATCATGAAATTGGCTTCACATTAGAGGTCATAGATATAGTTATTTATAATCCCAATAATTCATATTTTCAAAGGCAAAATACAAATTATCCAGTTATACGAATCATCAAGATTTTGATTAATAGGAAATAAAAAATAAATAATAACAAATTTAATAGAAACTTTTATTACTATTCATGTACAAAGGAAAAAGTTAGAACAATCAAATATTACTATTTTACTTTGAAAACATTTCTTGTTTATAGCTTTGTCTAGCATGTTTATGGCAGGTAATACATCTACATCAACATATGATTTAGCTAAAAAATAACAAACGTAGTTAATGTATTCATTTGCCATATGCAGAGTAATTTTCTTCTTCAACTTCTCTATTATTGTCCTTAGATGAAACTGAAATTCCCTCTTCAGCTAACATCTCTGCTAATAATAAACCATCATCAAAATGGAGCCTTTTTTTAAAAGACCAAACCAACCACCAATTGCTCAGAAATCTTTAATTCACATTTTTTCTAGGAAACTTTGGCTCTTCACTTATAAATGTTACCTCTAATAGGTTCAAATTATGTGCCTATGTCAACCATAGTTTTAAATGATCTAGTTCTCAGTATTCCTTTGTCCTAAAGGGCTTCAACTTAAGGCTCGTAGCCAGAGAGGAGATTTTGTCAAGGTTTTTTAAAATGTATGTTTCTTTTGACTGAGGAACATCAAAACATTTCGACACTCAAATTTGTTTTCCAGGACAGGGTTGGGTTTAGAGCTGAAAGGATAAAGGGTGGATTTGGTTAGATAAATACTTGAAAAAAGTCTAAGAATTCTGTTTGAAACACAAATATTTTTACATAATTGTGGTAGTTCTAAGACTGTTCTTAATTTACCCGGATAAAAGACTGTTTTGGGTTATTTTTCTTAGTTTTTGTAAATGATTTTTCTCCCACTTGATCACCAAAGTTGTAGGACACTTTATCAAACTCTGTTTGATAATATATTTCTGGTTAAAAGTAACGAGGTTTCAAAATTAAGCATAAAAATTAGTAATTAAAGAAAAAATAACATAAAATAATTGAAATTAATAAAACATAACCAAATATTTTTTAATCTGTGTTTTAACTCTAAAGTTAAGTCAATAAAATATCATCTTTTAAACTTCATGAATAAGGAACCTGGCTTGTTTTCACTATGTAACATTTATAAAACTATGCTTAATATATAATTGTTTTGAAGTCCTTGTACTTATATAATAATTTGCAAACATACCTCAGCCCATTGATAGAAGATGTTACCAGCAGTCCTCTGCAGAAGGTGGGTCCTCCTTGCACTGTTTGGGTTAGGCCGACTCGATGGAGGGGGGCCGGAGGGGCGGAACAGGGGGAGGTTGTGCTTCAACCAAGATGGCCACTGACCCTTGTTGCACGAGTGCACGAAATGTGCGCATTCCAATAAAAATGCAGCCCTCGATACTATTGGAGCATGTGGCTGGAAAAAATGATCAAATTATTACTTTCTACAATATTAAATCATTTTTTTTTTTATTTCATTAAATATTATATAAAATAAGATCAATTCTCATAGGAAGAATTATTATGATCTTCTTGATGGTTCCTCCTTCTAGTGATAGAAAATATTTTAAAAAATCATGAAAGCCAGTATTTATTGTTGGTTTATTATTACAAACAAAATTAAATACTAATTTGTAAATCATATTATCAAATACCAGATCTAAGACAGCAGCCAAAAGATGAGGATGCGGTAGAGTTGCTGGATGACAAATTTCCAAAAGTATACTAAGGCGATTCATCCCCGCAACTAATATATCTTTGCGCACCATGCGCCGAGCTTTAAGTACCACCACCTCGGAATCTCTCCCCCGCCCTTCAGCAGTCTCAACAGAATTTCGCCTGCTTAAGTCTGGGAAATAACCAAGTTAAATTAGGATTCATTTCAGTTAGTTATACAGAGAAGCAAAAGGTGAATATGAAAGTTTTTAATATAATTGAATCAGTCGTTTGAGAAACCCGATATTTCCAAAAAAAATCTATTTTCGTTTTATTTATTTTCAACTCCTTGAATGCCGAGACATCAAATTCAAGATATACCCGACAAGCCCAACTGATCTATTGGCTCTTATAGACCATCCAAATAATCGTCAGGAGAAACTTGGCAAATCCAGGACATTGAAAAAATATCTTCCTGTAGCCAAAGAAGTAAAAACATTTTAGAGTAAAATTTTGCTTGGCTTATCACTGTCTAAGAAACTATTGTAGATTTTAATAAAGAACCATAAATTTGAATCTTGCTCATTTCAATCTTATATATTTATACTTTCAGTTATTTTTCATTTATTAGACAATATATGTAAGTTTGTAAGTGTTTTGTATAGTAATTTCCAATTTGATCCAATATGGTTTGCAACAATCATTTGTGTTCCATATTCAGAACAGGATATGGATTTTAGGGCAATAAATGCCTAGATTATTACACTCTTAGTATTATTTACTAATTCTATGATTTATATTATTAATTGATTGTTTATATTAAGGCTTTTTTTTTCTTTTTTTTTTAACCTGCCTTACATTACAATGCCAGATGACGCAATTATATTAATAATACAATTCTATGTCTATGTAAATAATTCTATGTCAAAACAATAGTTAGTCACAAAACAATAATATATTTCCAATACAACACAATCTCTGGAAATGTCTTCGGTCTTTTATTATATTATATTATAAATTTTTATTTATAATAAACTCCGATTGTTGTGTCCACTCGGCTGAATATTAAGGACAGTCTTCGATAAAGTGCTTCATCGACAGTGTTGTATCACATAAATCACCTTTGCATGCTTCTTCTTTACTGACCAGGTGTTCGTGTATGAGTCTCCATAATTAGGAGAAACCCTACATATCCAAATAAACATTCATTTTTCAGATCTATCGAATGAACATAGATTTATCAAATCATGAAAAATGTATTCTAAGTAGGAATATGTGTCGGAAACATAATTTAAGACAAGAAAATCTCTTAATGCAAAAGCAGAAACGTTTTTTTCACTTTTCCAGTTATTTGAAATTGTGGAAATGTTGGGTTTCTCAAACGACCGACTCAAATAAAACAATCTTACAACAGAATTGTGTCTCCTCTATGCTTCCATCTTTTTTCTTTCCTCTACCAAAACCAAATTTTGTGAACTGATCCTCCACTCTTCTTCGAGCTTTTTGCAAAGTAGTCCCGACACTAAAAATAAAAACAAAAAGTACCTATTGAAAATAACTCAAAATATTGATAATAAGAAATATATTTAAACTATATTACATCAAATAAGGAATAAAGAAGTCATTAATGACAAGAAAGCTAATTGATTTATAACTAAATATGGAGAAATAAAATAAGTCTCCAAAATCAGTAGTATGCAACTCATGGACCAAAAATAACTTAAAAACAAACAAAATTCTAATAATTCATTAAATTAAGCAATTGCCTCAATATATTACATATTTCAAACACTTCCTGAAACTATGAGAACATATCTGTCCATTTAGTTTCCGACTTATTTCTCTATAGCAAAAGGTTTTCAGCCTGTGAGAATTCATTACGGGTATCAATTACAGCCCAAACCTGAGCAGTATATTTTAATAAGAAAATTCTAGATGTTAACAAACCTAAAAATTACTTATCTCCGAGACTTCATAAATTACAAAATCATTACCCAAGAATTTAAGGGTAAATGGTAAGAAAATCGGTAGCCCAAGACATTTTTTATTCAAATCTTGCTCCTCAATAGGATTATTTTAGTTTTGGTAATAATCTTAAACATTACATTACAAATATTAATAGATAAATAAATACAATATTTATATTTTTACCTAGAAGTACTCTTTTGAGAGGTTTTGCTGTACGAATGATGAAGCTGAGCGGCATGATGAATCAACGCCCCTTCAGCTGGTGATTCAGCGCTACCCTGCGAGTCCATTGACTCTCCACGCCTCACCTCACGTCTAAACCAATTCACTGAAACAACATCTTCAATGAAAGTAAAGCTAAAGATTAAGTAAGTTTCAAGTTTAGCTATATAAATAATTAATATATTCATACGTACGATGTAATTTATATAATAAAAGTAGTTTCACAATAAATTAATAAAGTTAGAACGCTCTGAACTTAAATAGAACTAATTCTGCTCTGAACTTGAAATATAACTAATTCTAAGATTTCTATCCAGTTAAAAATATTAAATAAATTTATTTACAAAATAAATACCAACAAAAACATTGACAAAAGATTGTTACAGAACAGTATCTCTCAATCAGATACTCCATACAAAATTATAGCAAAAAATCATCAAGTAACATTCTAGAAAATGAAGCAAATGAAATTACCTCTTTAAAAAAATAATGAAAACTTAGTGTAATTTTTAAAAAATAAATCTAAGAGGACTTTTGAAGCACACAATGAGTTTTTTTACAACCAAATATTATTTGAATTCATATATAGTACTTATGGACCATTTAACAAAATATGATAACCAGTATACATAAATTAATAAATTTTCAAAAAAGATCCAGGAACTTCAAAATGAAGTAAAACTCACAAAATATGAACCTTTAACCATAATACAAATAATAATAAAATTAATAATAAAATTAAAACTTAAGAGGTAATATACAAAGATAGTGTATCAAAAGATTGGCAGCATAAATCTTAAATAAAAAAAATAAAAAATTACAAGTTTACAGGGTTTCCAAAACATAAATCCTATTATAAGACATACCCAGCCCACCTATTTTAAATTTAGAGTTCTTCTGGAACTGGTTGAAATTGCGCTGGCTGTGCCTTGGAGTAAGAATATGATGTTTTTTCCTCATATTTCCAAGTGGACTCTGCACCTCATCGCCACCTTCAGCTTCCAACACACTCTGAAATATAAACAATTTATTTACAACAATAAACTGACCATCTCATCATAATCAATTTATATAATAAAATATTATCATAGACTCACAGCACAAGTAGAGGAGGTACTACGCTTTTTAAATAATAATTTTTTAGAATTCTCATCAACCACATAGCATCCATGGTCCTGAATGCTATCTTGTTCACCCTGAGGGATATGCCTAAAACGAATTATAGAAAAATGAAAACTCATAATCATATAATACCTAAACATATAAATAATCTCTATGCACTAAAAATATAAATTCCATAAATATAAACTAAAAATAAAAAAGTCCAGTAGAAGCCAATAAGCAGAAACTTAATTTTTTTTTTTTTGCGCTCGATAATTAAAATATTTGTATCAATTCGAAAATTGCCATATTTATTATTTCAATATTCAAAATAAAATATATTTCAAAATTTGTCGTACATAATCCAGTAATCTATTAAAGAATATTTCCAGAAATATCTATTGTATTGGAAATAATAAATATTGATTGGTGCTGAGGCCAACATAGGTATACTAATGTATGTATACCTAAGGGGGTCACCTGTGGTGTAGTGGCTAGCGTACCAGCCTACAATACGAGGATTTTTTAAGGGAGCAAAAATTCCTCGGCTTTCCTTAAAAATTGGGACGTAAAATGGATGTCAGGTACTCGTTAAAGATCCCTATTGTAATTATAACTGGATAGGCAAAATTTAAGACTCCCACTGTAACATCGTCCGATTAGCCTTAGTGGCATAAAGTGACGTTATTTAAACAAATGTATAACTAATTTGGATTTTCTTTTTATGGAAATAGTTGACACCAAAATATTACCACCATTTTAAATAGTCAATAAAATATCTACCAACAAACACTTGAACATTTCAATATTTTTGCAGCATATATATATATATGACATGAAATCACTTGTACAGGTATACAAGAAATAACTCACCTGATGACCCTAGTTGTCTGTAAATTAGTTTCCTTCCTGTGAGGCCTTACGGCAGTATCAATCAAACCACTCATTGAAACTCTACGAAGCACATTGCCATGAACCTCTTTAACATAGCTAGTGAATAGTCTTATGTCACTGTAGAGACTCTATATAATATAAAACAATCATAAAAATAAAAAATCTATAATGGTTAAACCTATTTAAAAGAATAAGAGGTCTGATTTACCATATTTTCATGAGATTTAATTTCTTTTGAAGCGCTGACAAGTTTTGTCACAAATTTTTTAAAAATAGCTCCAATGATATGACCCTCTAAATTAGCAGCAGAAGGGCCAAATAATGACTGTGGCATAGTGTCTGGTGACTTACTGGAAGTACGTTTTTGATCTAAAATAATAAACACATTTTTTAAGAAGTTGTAGATACAAAATAAAGTTTATTTTCCATGACTGATTTTTCTAAACATATAAAAAAATATATAAGCATTTCTATCTCCAATGTTGAATCAAAAAATATCTTTAGAAAGAAATGTATATAATTTTTGTATATGTTTTTATAATGCATGTTAAATCACGATAATTCTTAAGTGAAAAATACACTGAAACTTTGTTTTAGTTATCTTGCAAAGATGTAGCCATATAAATCAAGAATATCGAAGAAGATTTGAAACTTTTGTACATTTTAAGTCCTTAAAAACACTTGTCGGATTGCAAAGAATATATCCTTAAAAAAAAAAAAGAACTGAAATAATAAGTTAGGTTCCCAAAAAATTAATATTTAAATAAGAGCAAAAAAGCAAAAAAAAAAACTTTCTTAATATTATTAGACTGCTTTTTTTATTATTATTTTAAAATTTTCAAAAAAACTAATTATGATACAAAGCCTGTTTCCCCAATAGTAGAGTCTACAGTCCCATTCTATTGAACCACTGTCTATGCCCTTCTTAAGAAATCGCCCACTCTTTTGCATTTTAGCTGACTAGGGGCTATAATTATCATAGATAAGAAATTGGATTATAAAACAATCAAAAGTGAGATGGAACAGATAACAATTTAAATTTTGAGAATGTATGAAAATTACTAATATTACTTACTTAAAGGAGAAAGAAGAGATCCTGGATCTACACAAAACCCAGTGAAGGCATGGAAAAAATCAATAATTTCAGCTATCGATTGTGAGGCTACCATGTTTCTGAAGTATCTGAGAAAGTGGCGTCCAGAAGCCTTGTGGAGTCTTCCAAGGAGGCTGTGCACCTGTGAGCGAAGAAAATCAGCTGGGGGTCCACGCTGGGCATCGGCGCATCCATGAGGGCAACCTAAGTGCTTCAGCACTCTGCACCAAGATTTAAAAAAACATGAACGTTAAGCATAGGAATTTACAACCGGAGATAACATTGAGAACCAGAAAGATTTCAAGTTCGAAACCCGGAGCCAGGGGAAATTTAATAATACTCGGCATTAATCCCCCACCCTCTCCCCTGGCCCGGGAAACCCCGTATAGCCTAAACGGCGAGGAAGGGGAGGACCAAACAAAAAAAAAAAGCATAGGAGTTTAATTAATCAATAGAAGAATGGTTATCTTATTAAACAAAACAACTAAAATATCTTGAAAAATAATCAAAAAACAAAAACAAATATAGAGACATAATTAAGCTAATACAAGAGAAAAAAACACCCATCATCAACTAAAAATTAAAAAAGCCTAAATAATTAAAAATAAATATTTTAATTTAAAAAATAAAATAAATAAATAATTATATACCCCTATTAATAAACTTACCATAATATAAAATATAATTATATACTTATTATTCACTGCATCTACCCCACTATTGTTGGATTTTCCTATTAAAATCGCTATTAGTGAGCATGTTCCCTTCAAGCAGTGATTATGCTCAAACTTAACTAGTTTTTAACTCTCTTCCCAATTTCATCCCATTTAATGAGGTCTACTAGAAGCTACAATAAACCATGCGGAATACCAATTTTTAGACTGCTTCCTAGTCCATTCCCATCAAATCGATTAGCCATTTAGGTAAGAGGTCGTGGGTAAAGATGAGGGTCCCAAACTTACCCCTCAATTTTTGGATTTTCCAATTCCAATCGCTAATAGTGAGCATCTTCCCTTCGAGCTGTGGTTGTGCTAAAATTTAATTAGTTTTTTAACTCTTTTTCCCATTTCATATCAACCTTGTAAACAATCAAAAGTACCAATTTTTATATATTATAAAAATTATTTGAAATATTAAATATTATATTAATATAACGGCTCACATTTCAGCCATTCAGTAAGGCACCCTTTACAGTGAGGCCTGATCTTCACTGTAAAGGACCCTTTTGGGGTTTCATTTATCCCTGAAGAGCAAGCGTAGCGAGCGGGAATCGAAATCTGGGATCTAATAAAGCTAATTAAAGCCCTTTTAACCAGAAAAAGACGCGATGGGAGTTCGACAATATCACAGTCACATAACCTCTCAAAACAGAACACGCCCACGAGCCACTCTTCAGAAGTAGTAATAATGTCCAGATTTACCTAGTAAGTGAGCAGAGGATACAACTTTGGGCTGCCAACTGTTTCTCACTAGCATCTGCGAGGCCTGGCATTCCTAATATAACCTGTAATAATCGTATCGTGCTAAAAATATTATTCAAAACATAAAATATACAGAAAAAAATAAGTTTAACAAATTTAATTGTTTAACTAATTTTTAAAACTGTAATATAAAAAATTTGAAATTAGCATGGTAGTATATTCTATTCATGAAGCAGTTATAATTATTTCCCTTAAACCATTAAAGCAAAATAATTACCTCTGTTAAATTGAGAATGCCCTCACATACCCTCAGACTGCAGATTACACTGTCCCTTAACACAACATTTTGAACTCCCTAAAACAAAGGGAAAAATTCAATAATAGTAAAAAAAAAATTTATTTATCAAAATTAATATAATCTAATAATACATATATAGAAAAATATCAAAGGAATATATATATTTTAAATACATATACATTTAAGAATTTACAATATAGAATATACACATATTGCTACTGATTCCATAACAGGCTGTGTAAAAAATGTCAATTTCCAGTATGAGTATTGTTCTATGACCACTAGATACTACTCTGACTGTGAAAAACCACAAAACAATTAAAACCAAAAAATATGCTTATAAAATCAAATTCTCTTCTAATTTGACAACCTATTTTAAAACTTGTTTCATTAGGATTTTCAGTAAAACATGTAGACATAGACTCAAGATGTAAAGCCTTCACAGGAAACAAAAAAACTTTCTTCAGTTTACATCATGATCTTGGTAGCTCTGTTATTGGATGAAGATTTTGTGGTTTTGGATTAAGGTCATCATTCTGATCACATTATGATTCCTGCCCAACTCAGAGTTCTAAAGTAAAAATGCATAATATTTGTGAATCTTTCTCATTAAAAAATGTGATAGTGTTAAAAAATGAAAAATTGACAAGAATTCAATTAACACGTTGAGCGCCAAGCGGTACGATCGTACCGCTGTTTGACTATTGGCTGGGGCCGAGGCGGTCCCCAGGTACCGCCCGCTCCCGCCAGCTAAAAGATTGCTCTGGGCCAGGGGACCGCCTGCCGAGCCTGATTTCAAGGCATATTGGACCGCTCCGGCCCCGAACAATTCGCCAATGCAATTGGCCCAAATGGTTTTTTTTTTTTTTTTTTTTTTTTTTTTTTTTTTTAATTTGGGGGGTATAAATAAATAAATAAATAAAATAAATTAATTTTATTTATTTTTTTACAAAACAAAATATCTTATTTATTAAAATAACATATTTTAAGGGGACAAGGGTTGACGTCGCGGTCATAACCGGGCAGCCCCCGTACTACTATAGGTAGCGGGCTTTACCCTGGGGCCGGGCGGTACATACGTACCGCTCACAAAATTATTGTTTAATTGCCAAAATTAAACTTTTTATTTATTTCTTTTGCAATTTTTGTATCATTCTAATCATATTAAAGTTATAAATTAGGAAAAATTGCTTTGGCCCCAGGCAAAAGTACATCATCTTTTCCCTGGCGCTCAACGTGTTAAATGTCTTATCCATTTGTGGATAAAATTAGTGCCAACAAGTAATTTACTTAATTTTGATTCAAAATACATAAAAAAATCATTTCACACTGAACTGTCAGAGATTTGAATGGAGACCTTTTTATTTTATTTCAGAAGTTCAATTATCAACAAAAAATATGAATTTTGGAAAGCTTTCCTTATTCTTAAATACTGTAGGTACTAGGTACAGAATTTAAGATAATATAAGATTTTAATAAATTTTAGAGTAATAAAACTGTTTTAAAATATATGTAACCTCATAGAGAAAAGAGCATGATTTTGTAATTTTTACATTGCAAGCACAGCTCACACTTTTTTTAAAAGTCATCTGTTATATCTGTGAATTGAATTGAAAGAAAGAAAAGATAATAGTCTTAAATAAAATTAAACTGTAAAATAAATCTCACTTTTTTATAATAAACCGAACAACATGTAATTATCTCCATGTATTGATGTATAAATCATTTTATGTTTTCATATCCACATCTTTGATAAAACATTTCGTGGGGTTCAAACATATATAAGGAATACAGGAATAGAACATTTTTCAAACAATATACAATACTTAACTGAAAAATAAAGAAAATTGGGGGATAAGTGATATGAGGTGGGTTTTAGTTCTGCTTATTGGATTACTCTTTAAAGTTCTATGAAATCAACTCATTTTTAACTCAAACTTAGCTTTTATGTTTTATCGGAAATTACTTTCAATGCTTTCAAGCCAAATCTCCAATTGAATAACATTCTTAAATAAAACACTGGAATAGATTTATTTTTAGGTGAAACCCCAAAATATTTTAATGCAGAATTCCAAAAAAGATCTTATAGAGTTTTTTTTATTGAAAAGTGCATAAAAAGAGAAGTCGATCTCTTGAAAACAAACAAAAAAAAAGAAAAATCCTGGGGTCTTTTTTACTTTACCCACACCAGTTACTTTTTGATATTGTTTGTGATTAATCATATCGTTACTCAATAACATATGTCTGTCTAAAAAGAAAAAAATATATACATGAAGGAGGTTAGCTACCTATTACCTCCTAGGTTTTAAGGAAAGTTTAAGTTGTTTTTGTTAATAATGAATCTGATACAACTGAGTGATGTTCTGATGTTCTCAAATCAGAAGAAATGACATTTCAAAGGTTCGAAATATTAAATCAATAAAAGCGCTAAAAGAAGGAACACAATTGAATGTGAAACCATAAGATTCCTTCTAGACTCGTACCTATCTGAGTTTTTTTACAGAAGAAGACACAAGAAAGAGGATATATTTGATTGTATTTTAAAATAAATAAAAGCATTTTGGACCCCTAAATGAATAAATTAAATAATTGTATATTAAAATATCATTTTTGTTAACATTTGAAGCTTGTTACTTTAATCATCTGTTCTTCACTAGAATTAATTTAATATTAAGATTAATCACTCTATTAAAAATAAGTAACCGGTGTGAGTAAAGTAAAAAAGACCCAAATCCTTCAAATCCGGGCCCTAGTTATCATATTATAAGTTGATCAAAGGTTAATTTATTTTAGAAAAAATAAAACAGTTAAAATGACATTACAGCTAACATTGAAGATCTCCAAATCCAGTGTAAATGACGGTTTATATGACTGTTATAAATGAATAAATTCCTCAGAATACCAAGAGCTACATGATAAAACATCAAATTGTTGATTAAAAACTGACATTTTAAAACTCAACACACTAATTTTGTTCTTTTGAAAACATCAGACCAAATGGGAGAACAAATTTACTAATAACTTAAAACTAGCTTTAAATTAAATTTTAAATAAATTACTTTAAATAAATTACTAACTTTAAGCACTACAAGAAGATCAATATCACCATCTGCTGTAATGTAATGGGAAGAACCAGGCGCTTCTGGGCAATCATCATACGAATAAGAAATATTGGAGTCCGTAAAAGATCTTGTTAGCCCTCTCTTCTTAGATATATCTTGCTTTTCAAAAATTCCATGGCCGAGTTTCATCTTTAATCAAGAAAATTAACAATATAGATTTTCAACCAGACAAAGTCGAATAATCTACATCTACTAAAACTAGGCTAGCTAGGGCTAGATCTATTTGAAAATTAGGCTGAATTACAGGCCATTCGGTGAGACCTAGCGGCTGGCCTTGTGAAGCGCAGTGAAGCAGCCACGCGGGGAATGTAGTGGGCGCGAGAAGCCGTTCTGTGGGCCCAGCACCGCCCTCACGGTCACTTCGGCTAGTGAAGCAAGCAAACATGCCAGGAAACTGAAATATATAATGGTCATCCCACAATAATGCAAAACAAATGGATGCTGATAGCAATAATAAAGAAAAATGGGCTATATATTAAAAAGAAAATTAAATAAAAATAAATATAGTTGATAAAAAGTCAGGTAAAAAAAAATAATAGAAAAAAAGATTCTGATAGAAATGAAATGCTCAGCTTCCCCTATAAAGCATGAGCCAGGCACAGATCCCACCAAATGGCATTGTTTCATAAAAAAAAAATTACATTTACAATTAAAAATATGGTCATTAAACAAAAGAGGAGTATAACTGCATTTGTATATTTTAACATATATAGAAATAATATAATTAAAATAATTGTTATATATAAAATACTTAAATCAAAATTAACAAATAGCAACAGCATATTACACCTATTAATACTCTAAAATAATTATACAGAAGTTTGAATATAATCTATTGTCATCCTAATGATAATCTTGGAACAATATACTATCGAACTATCAAACATATACCTGCAGGTAACGCGGTGGAATCTCAAATATTCAGACCTTTGAAATACTATTTAGACTACAAAGAAAAATTATTAAACTGTAATGGCCTAAAGGAGAGAGAGAAAAAAAAAATGTTCACTTAAACTCCAGTGAGAGATCTAAATAAACGGCCGAACCATGGAAAAAATGGCAAATAAAATGCGCAGAAAGAATTGCTGCCTGAGGAAGCATTGAAGAAAACAAAAACGGAAAAAAAATTATTGAAAAATGATTTAAAGAATACAATTTTGAAATAATAAACTATATGTGTTTTTATTTTGTTAATAGGAAGAAGAATTATTAACTATAATCAATAAATGAGTGGTGAGTCTCATCTCTTCCTTTATAACATGTTTATTAAAAAACAAGTCCAAAATTATAATCTTGTAACAAATGTTTCGGAATTTCTTCCATCTTCAGGGTTTCGTACATTATATCTCTTATTTTTCTATTAAACATCTTTAATGTATGCATGTAGTCAAGTAATATTTTTAATTATTAACTATCATATGTCTTTTATAGTATTAAAAGAACATTCCACATACCATGTGATAGAGATATGTGAATTTAGTATGTGGTTCCATTAAAATATTGTATTTTAAAGAGTTTCGTTTTAATACTACAAAATGACAATTAATATTAATAATTTAATACTATAATATGTTGTTAGAGATAGTTAATAGAAAAATAAGAGATATGATGTATAAAATCCTGAAGATGAAAGAAATTCCGAAACGTTGGTAACAAGCTTATAATTTTGGACTGGTTTTTTAATAAACATGTTGTAAAGGAATGATTCATCACTCACTTATTAATTCTGAAATAATAAAATATTTTATATGAAAATAAGATACTGAACTAATATCAGCATTAAATGCAGTAGAGAGTTCTAACAATACTTATCTAGAAAATTTCTTCTTTTTCATGAAATAATATTGGACCTTAGTATCTAATCTAGCTTAAAAAAAAAAATTAAATGTAATAATAAATCATAATTCATGTTAGTGTTTTTGAAAATAAAACATTAACTGACCAAACCTTTTAACTAGTTTTCCTTGGGAAAACTTTAGATTTAGCAACGTACATATACAGATTAGAATAATATCATAATGTCATAACAATTTAAAATTTGTTTAATTACAGAGATTAATATATTAAGTAGTAAATAGGTCAAACAATTATCTTTTCCCAGGAAAAACTAAATATTTTAGATAGATACCAGGTGTGTAAATATGAAACCGGAATTCGCCAATGATAGGAGTTAGCAGTCAATATAATCTTCTAACTAATCCGTCAGTGGTGTTATCTGCTTTTGCCTGCATGTAATAAAGAGATCCAATTGATACAAACATCAGTTTCATTCTATAACCGTGTTTTTAGTGGCGTTGAACATGTCGACTTTTGTGGCAACAAATCAAGATTTGCGGACAGCATTTATTTTCCGTTTCCTTCTGAAAAAAATTGGAGCATTATCACATAGGATGCTTGTTGAAGCTTACGGGGAGCATGCCCTAGGCAAATCTCAATGTTTCGATTGGTTCAAAAAATTTAAAGATGGATTTCGATAAAAGAAACAAAGACCGTGGAAAACAACAAAAAAAAACTTTGAAAACGCTGATTCGGAAGTGTTTGTTGGACAATTATTACATGTGACACCGTCTCCATTTGTTTGAAAGGCATGGAAAAGATCCAGAAGGTCGGAAAATGGGTACCTCACCAACTGTATGACAGGCAGTAGGGAGGAAGAAATGCTCTGTGTCTGGTGTGATCAGATGGGTGTTACCTACTATGAGCTGCTGAAACCTGGGGAAACTGTTAATACGAAATGCTACCTACAACAGATTATAAATTTGAATAAAGATTTGCGCCAAAAAGTCCCAAATATCAAGAAAGGACACACAAAGTGATCTTGCGGCTTATTCACCAGATTTGGCCCCATCCGATTACTACTTATTTGCATCGATGGGACACGCACTAGCTGAGCAGCGCTTCACTTCTTATGAAAATGTACGAAATTGGTAAAGTGATTGGTTTGACTCAGAAGAGGAAGCATTATTTTGGCGGGGAATCCACAAATTGCCTGAATGATGGGAAAAATGCATAGATAGCGAAGGACAGTACTTCAAATAAAAAAGTATGTATCATTTTTACACAATCAACTCTTATTTGCTATTTAAAAAATTCCGGTTTCATATTTACACACCTGGTAGATTAAAATAATATCATAATGTCATCACAATTTAAAATTTGTTTAATTACAGAGATTAATATATTAAGTTGTAAATAGATCAAACAATTATCTTTTCCTAGGAAAAACTAAATATTTTAGATCTAATAACGAGACTATTAATACCATTAATATAAGATTATTACAAGTTTATAAGTATAAACAATATAAATAAATTTATTGCTAGTTGATTTTAACAAAAAAAAAAAAACGAAAAAATGAATCAGAAAAAAATGGTGATTAAAATTGTAAATTTAGTCGTAGTGGTGCGTTATAAACTCTGCTTATTGACTTACCTTTCAAAATTTTAACCTTTTAGAAATACTGAAATCAATGAAATTAATTTTTATTTCTTGAAAATTAATCACTCGGATATTTGAAATTGAAGAAAACTGAGTTACTTTTAGTTTTCAATCATGTATGCAGCGCTCAAAGTTTGTTTCACTTATTATTACAAAAATATATTATTTCTAAAGATAAATTTCAATCAGGCTGTAAAAATGACACTAAATTATAAATATAAAAATCAACTAGACTATAAATAAATAATAGATAACAAACTTTTAAAAACCACGGTTAATTAAAATATCGATCATGACTTTTATTCAAATATAAAATTATCAATATCAATAATAAAAAAAGGTTTTGCAGGAAGGGTGAACAAGAATTTTGTCCAGCCTGTATAGAAGAAAAATGAGAAAATGGGAAATGGGTCTAAAAACAGTCCTCTGTAAAACGGTACAATGGTTTATTTCAAAAATAGAACATGAAAAATGTTCTGATACTGAGATTTCTCAAGTCTATTCAGACAAAAAATATATATATTTTTGGAAGAAATAGATGGAACAGGGAGAGAGAGAGAGAACAAAAGAAAACAAAGGAGAATGAAGAATTGGATAGAGGAGATGGTCCTTGATCAGAACTGGGGAGTCCTCACGATCTTTCTTTCGAAATTGAGGAAGCACTCACGATTCTTCATTTGTAAGGAAGTTACATTACAAGGAAGTTATACTAGGTGGATTGGGAACTTTAACTTCCTTAAAAGTCTGATGTTGAATTATAAAGGTATGTGTACCCTATCATCAGAACTTTTACTCCATGCATTTGTTTTTTTATTGCTGTTTTTTTCTTTTTATTAATAATTTCCCCATAGTTCTTACCATTTATTCTGATCCAAAAACCAACTCTTGGCTATCTTTATTTCAGGGGATACCAAAATAAAAATTAGATTTCACAGTTGCACTTGCTTATTATAACAATGGATCATCATCAAAATTCCGTTTATTTAATATTTTATGTAATATGTATACAATCATAATTTAAAACAGAAGCTATAAGAGTAATAAAAAATCTGGTACGTGCACGCAACACACAACTTTCACTTACCAACTTACTTAGATAAGAAATTAATGCGTTTTGTTAATGCCACTTCTCAAACTTACACATTTTTCCACATTCATTTCTTATTTTTGTTTTCATTTGCTCTATAATCCCCTCAGAACATTTTAATAATGATAATGCTTACCTGATATTAAATAACACCTAATTTTCATTAAACATGACAAATTTGATGAAAATCGTTAAAGCCGTTTTTGAGATCATCGAAAAAAAGGTAAAAATTGGAAAAAAATTATGAAATAAAGTGCCCGCTCCGTTTGACCAATTTTGATGAAATCTTGGCTATCACATCTTTGGCATATACATACATCAAATACCTAGTTTGATCAAAATCATGAAAGCCGTTTTTGAGTAAATAAAAAAAACACATGAAAATGATATAAAATTTATTAAGTAAAGTCCCCCCTCCGATTGATCAATTTTGATGAAATGTTGGCTATCACATCTTTGGCATATAAATAAATCAAATACCAAGTTTGATCAAAATCGAGAAAGCTGTTTTTGAGAAAATCGAAAAAAACGTAAAAAGTTATTAAATAAAGTACCCCTTCCCTTTGAGCAATTTAGATAAAATTCTTGCTGTCACATCGCAGGCATATACATAAACTAAATACCTAATTTCAGGTTCGCACGGTTTATAGTTTTTGAGCTAGTCTGTTCACACACACACACACACACCCACACATACACACACGCACGCGCTCACGCACGCACGCACTTCGCGGGACTTGGTTATTTGGACTCAGGGGACCCTAAAATGTGTATTTTCGTTGAAAACCGGAAGTCGAAATTTTTCACGATTGCAATACTTCCACTTACTATACATTTCATATATAGGTAAGTGAAAGTAAAAAATCACTAGCATACCACACAACATAATGTGGTGTACCACATTTAATCTGCAGATAATCAATGGCTAGGCATGGCCTAACCTTGACTTATGCCAATTGCTATAAATTGCCTTTCCAGAAAACCCTCTCTGCGAATTCCCTCACCAATTTGAGCGCAACGATATGTTTACATAACATATGGTAAAAAAAAAAAAAAATAAATAAAAAAATTAATCAAGTATTGAACCTAAGACTTATTGAGTTTTAATAGAGGAAATTTTAATTTTAATGATTAATAAATTACTAGGTTTTAATAAATGGTTCTTAATTTTTGTATCTTAATATAAAAAATACAATTAACATTTCTGAATTAGCAGAAAACTTTACATAGAGAGTGCTTACCCTACGAGGAAGGAAATCAGGCGAGGGAGCTGGTGTATGTTCCGTGACTGTGATGATAGGGTTTGGCGATGGTTCTTGGCACCAATCTCTCTGGCTCTCTCCAATGTATCTACACAATACTATTAATTAGATTCAGTTGAACTGACATTTCAGCAACAGTAAAACTAAGATACTAAACAGAATTACACAATTATATTTCAAAGATAAGTCACTAAAACTGAGGCAAACCAAAGCTTAACTAAAAGGACTGAATTATATTGTAAAACAGTAGCATTAACTAATGAAAAGAAAGTTTCAACATAGATTATTTAAATAATTAATTTAAATTAATTTGAATTCAAAAGAAAAAATAAAAGGTTTCTTATGTCTCTTATTGCATAAATATTTAAAGCAAAATTAAAATTCATCAACTTTCCTCATTTAATGCTCTATTTACATTAGAGGTCTATTTAGCTGCAGGAACTTGAGGTCTAATGCATAAAAAATTTTTTGAGTTACGAAATACTATACAGAAAGGCAAAATTTCTTGTATATAAAGTGATTGTGAGAACAATTGTGTAATATAAATGCAACATATGGTCCATGAAGGCAAAAGGTTCCAGCAGGTTCAGGAGATTTGAGACCTTCATAAAATTTATAAATCAATCAATCAAATTAAAGAATCAGGAATATTTCATTCCGGGACTTTTATGGCAAATCAGGCATTGGGAATGGACTAAAATAGTTGGGAGATGAATTCAAAAATTCCAAGTAAACTAATCTTAAAGGAAAAGCAGGAGACAGAATAAAGCAAAGAAAGGTGACTCCTGTAACTCTGATGACTCTTGTAAAAGGTGACTTGAAGGAAATGGCTATAAACTGGTCGACAAAATTTGACGAATTGTAGTAAGTGGAAGATATTACCAGAGTGCAATGGTACTTCAAGGACAGTATTTCACTTTATATCTTAGACATACAAACCAACAAATCAGACTTAGGACAGCATTTCACATAATGATAATATGTAAAAGAATGTAAGTTAAATAATCAGGGAAAAGATTAATTTGATTAATATTTCTATTGTATCCTTTCATTTCTATGCAGATATAAACTGCACTTACTAAGTGATTACAAAAGTCCTAGTAAATGAGTTCAACCTTTAATTCCAACTCTGATAATTAATCCAATAATAATTTTTATCCTACAATAATTGTCAATGTTTAAGTAATCCTTTAATTCTTGTGACTTGAGTTTGCTTTATGGGGTCATTTATATTTCCAGACAGCCACAAAAGGAAATTTGTGCCATAGAAGGAGGGTAAATTATCCGTTAAAATACAAAGGGTACTACACTACAAAAGTTTTGCGATGTAACAGAAAAACGCAGGAGGCTGCTAGTTACTGCGTGTTCAGACCTATCCATGCCAGCATACTAGCCGTCAGTATCACATCTCTGGGCTCAGTTGTTCATCAGCAGTGACAGATTAAAGTGCGTATAATGGCATCGTGGTCACATAGTGAAGTAGGGGAAGTTTTACGATATAATTTTGTGCGTGGTTTAAGCATGGATCAATGCTTAGAAGAAATGAAGATTGCATTGAATAATGATTGTCTACATCATATTACTACATTTAGATGGTACAGAGAATTCGAAAGGGACAATTTCCCTCTGAAGGACGCTGAGAGAGAAGGAAGGCGAGCCCCTGTTACAGAGGAAAACATTTCTGCTGTGAGAAAAATGCTTGATGAGGACCGTCGAGTGACATATCAACAGATAGAGGAGACATTATGCCTTCATGCACCAGCAATTCATTCAATTCTGAAAGACCATTTAAAGGTAAAAAAACTTTGTTGTCTTTGGGTGCCCCATAGTCTAACGAAAGAGTAAATGACTCACCGTGTATCATGGTGCCGAAAGATGCTGAAACTATTTGATAAGGGACATTCTACATATGTGAACAGCATTCTGACTGGTGACGAAACTTGGCTATACTATTATGATGTGCCGACCAAGGCTCAAAACAAAGTTTGGGTACTGACGATACACCTGTAACTGTCAGAAAATCTCAATCCGTAAAAAACAAGTGATCGGTGTATTTTTCAGATCAAGCGGAATTGTACAGCGTGTTGTTTTGGAGACACAGAAGACAGTCAGTGATACACTGAGCAGTGCCTACCTAAAGTCATAGAGGCTATGAAAAACCTTAGACAAAAGTCAAGAATGGACACCTGGTACCTCCACCACGACAATGCACCAGCTCACCGTGCCAGAGCCTGCACCGAGTATTTGGCTACTACTGGGCTGAAACTTCTTGAGCATCCTCCTTACAGTCCAGACCTTTCTCCCTGTGACTTAGTGATATTCCCACATGTGAAAATGAAGCTGAAAGGAAAACGTTTTTCAAGCGACGAGGACCTTCTGAGGGCACTTGGGACAACGAATGTGCCTCAATCCCAGATGAAACTTGGCAGAGCTGGTTTAATGACTTGTTTCGACGTACGGAGAAGTATATTAAATGTGGTGGAAATTACTTTGAGAAAATTAAATAAATAAATCTGTATTGCAAAACTTTTGTAGTACCCTTTGTATAACTGCTCTTTGGTTCAGGCATTTCAACAATGAGAATATGAGCTTTTCAGATGAACCCAAATTAGGTCGCACACCGGTTGCTGATTTCACCTTCTTGCATATGTGAACCAAGAGGTGATGCATGAAAAACCACTTCATACTACATGCAGCAAACATGCAACTACTCATGATTTATTGGCCAGAATAGGAGTTTCTAATACCACAGTGGCTCATCTTCTTAAAAACCTGTGTGTATGAAAGTTAAGACGAAGATTCAACCCACATGACTAGAAAGATGTCCAACCCAAAGATGAAGGTTCTGGAAAACAATTATGAAAAGTGACAAAAAGTAAATATTTCTAAAAAATCCTAGTAGACATAAGCAGTGGGGTACAACCAGGCGAAGCTGCTCAACCAGAGGTTTGTCGAGATCAGGAGGCTTTTTGTGACAGTGTTAATGCAGTTTTCAGTACAAAATACCATGCTTTGATCGACAGGAACCAATCCATTTTGCAGCATAAAAATGCCCTCGCACATCATTCTCGTTTGACCAAGAAAAATTACTGGAACTGCAGGGAATAAACATATTGCCTCATCCTTCGTATGTCCCAGGTAATAAACCATCAAATTATGGTTGTTGAGATCAATGGGTATTTTTAGGAGGTTGGATCTTTAATAGTTACTGGAACGTAAAAATCGAATAAGAAGAGTTCTTTATTTCAAAACCAAAGGAGTGGTACTGGCATCAAATCAAATTACTGCCACAAAGATGGGTGAAAGTACTTATATTAGTTAAAAACAATGGATTTTGCTATGAAGTGTGGTATTCAGGAGTTTTGTAACAACCAATGATGACAGATTTCAAGTAATGCATACTCTAACCTCAATGCAAGTCTACTGTAAATGATAATAATGTTAATAGCCTTTCCTTCACCAAAACCAATGATAACATTATCAACAGGTTTCAAAAATCTGACCTTCTCTTACATTCCTATCTATAGCAAACAAATCATTGCTCATTTTTTTTTTCTTTCTTTTTCTGCACTTACACATGAATAAAAGGTATTCATGATAATGAGAGACTTAATTAATTAATTGATCTTACTAAATTAATTTGCTGCTGTCAGAATTAATATGATATATTGATATGAAGTGAATATTTTTATTCAGTCACTTAAAATAATGATAATGAAATTAATAATAATATAATTTTATATATTATAAAAAAAAAAATATATATATACAATGAATATAATTGTAAATAAAGGACCATAATTGTTTTTTTGTTTTTTTTTTGTTGAATTCAAATATCTCTTCCTATCTGAATCAGCCTTTTAAACCTTTGTCAATAGTGGGCAACAATTCGCTGGATTAGGCATCCTACAACATCTTTGTTGGTTGTATCTTTCCCCTTGGTTTATGGCTATTCATTACAAGATACAATGGTTTATATATGCCTCTTGATGGATTGCTTTGAGCGACATGATCTGCTAAACTTAACCTACAAAACATTAGACTCTACATGCATTGCATATTCATTGACCAGTACCTACAAGTTTTTATGAGTATTTTTATTTATTTTCAGATTCTGTTGGAAAGGATTTTTTTGGCTTAATATCACAATTTTGTTTTATCTTCATTCAGTAGTAGTTCGATTTGCTCTGCTTCTCCAATCAATGTCTTAGCGTGTCTATCATTGGACCGAAATCTAATAAAATAAAGTTTTACTAAACGGGCATTTCTACCTGTTAATGAACTGTACTATTAACTCCCACCCCTTTATTAACATTACAGTTTCCTCTATCCAATAGGCTGTTCCTCAAGCAATATACCTTATATAGAACAGATACTGGCAATAACTAGAATAAAATTATTATCTGTTCTTCATACCTTGAAAATTCTTTAAAATAAAAACAGTGGCATAAAATAATCAGTGAATTATTCGGCACTTAGAAAGATTCATAAATTTTGCCCAAGCATATAGTTCTCAAATAATTTTGAATTAAAACATATAATCAGAACCATGCTATCGTTATTTCTCTTTTATCAACATAAAAACAATATTAATGCATTAAATACAAATAATTTCATTTTAAACTGTTAAATAAAGCTAAAAAAAATAGCTTCAGTGCCAGATAAGTTAATTTGCAATCCTACAAGTCAAATTCATAAAATTTAAGTTAATATTAAGCAAAAATTTGATATAAGAATTTCAGGAAAATTTCATGCAAAAAAATTGTATACCACACCATGCAATGCTGTTTGAATTCATATTAAGACAAATTATTAAGGCATCTTTTAGTGCATATCTTAAGTAATTAAAATACAATGATTAGAACTATTCAAATCCAAATGGCTCATAGTAATACTACATCTATAAATCTATCGAGATAAGGTTATATAAACTCACCCCGCTCCATTGTGAACGGATTCATCAAGCAAACAGCTGGTGAGAAAATAAAAAAATAAAAAAAGAAGAAGAAAAACAGAAGACAGAAAGGTAAGAGTTAAGGAAACAACAAACTATAACATTTAACCATGTACAACAAAGACAAAGAGCTTACAACACATTTAACACAAAAATGAACAGTAGTTAAATATTTACAGTTATGAAAATGGAGAAAAAACATTTTAATGAATATTTCTAATTAATTTTAAAACCAAAGATCAACGTATTGGACTAAATACATATATTTATTAATACTAATCAACCACTTAAATATATTATTAGGTAAATAATAATTAATTTATTATAGCAATACTGAGAAATTTAACCCTTGAATTTGAGATCTGTTCACTTGAGAAAAATAATAACTCAATATAGTAAAAATATATCAAGCAGTGATATTAAGACAAACTCAAGTTCAGGCTCATTGACCTCACTGACCTCAAATAAAAAATAAAATAAGGATGTGAAAAGAATTACTTGATATCACAATATCAATAACTAGTGATAAGGAAAAGATCAAGCACCAATGTCAGAAATATTTTCAATATCAATTGGTTAAAAAGATAAAATTTAACAAGCTACTAACAAGGCTACTGAAACATTAAGTAACACCCTCACAACACTATCACCACAAACAATTTACTGTGGAAAAGACAAATATTTCTTTAAATATTACTTAAAATGACTTAAAATATCAGGTGATGGTGAAAAAGTTCACGTGAATGAAATCAAGGGAAAATGTGGTATGAAGTGCCATCAGAAAAGAAACAAACAATAAGGTAATCAACAGTTTTAATGTGTAACAATATTTACGTCTAAATTTTATGTGTTCAACAGTGCCAAGCAAATCGATATACAAGAATGATTGAAAATGAAAGAATAGATACTATTCGTATAGTAGTCACTCGTATTTAGATAATGGTTAATAAATTAAATTGGGAAATATAAAATAGTATAAATAAAAACGAAGCATAAAAATTGTAAAAGAAAAATATATAATAATTTAACCATTATTGTGGGTAACCACCTATTTCTTAAATTATTTTAAATAATTTATTTTTGAAGAGAAAAGATTTGGCTCCGCCGGGAATCGAACCCGGGTCTTCCGTGTGACATGCGTGGTATGCTAACCATTACACCACAGAGTCGCTTCCAAACGGTGCCAAATCCTTCCTCTTCACTGACACCTCACCCACGATCTCGCAAGTTTTGCGAGTATTTACGGGAGATGGACAATTTTTGTCCAATTTTGGGCATCTCTTGAAGTTCGTCAATTTTTTAAATTATTTTATATTAATTTAACCATCATTGTGGGTAACCACCTATTTTTTAAATTATTTTAAATAATTTATTTTTGAAGAGAAAAGATTTATTTTGTAAATTTTATTTACAAAATTAGACAAATATTGTCCATCTCCCTTAAATACTCGCAAAACTTGCGAGATCGTGGGAGAGGTGTCAGTGAAGAGGAAGGATTTGGCACCATTTGGAAGCGACTCCGAGGTGTAATGGTTAGCATACCACGCATGTCACGCGGAAGACCCGGGTTCGATTCCCGGCGGAGCCAAATCTTTTCTCTTCGAAAATAAATTATTTAAAAGAAAAATATATAAATTAGAAAATCATGTAAACATAATATAAATCATTAGCAAGCAATGAATAAAAATTAAAATGATAAATATAGAAAATAAAAAGGAAGTAGAGGTGACTAAATGAAGGCCAATTACTAATAATGTTCTAAAACAGATAACTGGAGTTGAACATGTAATTATATTTTAATAACGAGCAATTAGTTTTAAAATTTTTGATGAAACTCTAGATACTAGACAAAATTTGGCTAGGTCAAAACTCATGAAAGCACAGTTAACGATTACAAATGTGATTTATTAAGGTGTAAAATACTAGTAATATCTAAAACTTATGTAGTAAAAATAAGCAGTTAAAAGTGGGTAAAACTACAAGATTGGAAATAAAAAATACTAAGAATTTTTAAACAAAAATAAAATAAAATAATAATGTATAAATATATAGTAAAAAATAATATAGGGGAGAGCGGGGTTGGTTGGCATAAGGGGTAGGTTGGCCATTGGCTTATAGTTTCCGTCACACCTGTTGTGAAGGCCCCAATATTGTACCATGTGACCCTCGGGACTCGACCTCGGGAGTCTTGTCCTGAGTTTTCAATCCGATGCTAACAGTGTAGAGAAGAGTGTGCTTCACTGATTGACTTTACAACATGTAAATAAATTTTTATATTTTCAGTAAATTTGGTTTAAAGGCATGGAAAAACATTTGACTCCGATTCTGTTCACATAGCCCCAAATTCCTTTGAAAAACCTAACCTTTCGACTAACCAGTTTCTTTTTTTATTGTTCTCCCCTTTCCTGGCAGTCATCTTTCATATGATCTCTCCTGTGGGGTGAGCTGGCTATCTTCAAACGGGGTTTGTTGGCGCAGTAGCAATTCACAAAAGCAAGGTAAACATAAACAAATTTGAAACTATCAAATGTCTTTAGTCCCAGTGAGGAGGGTGGGTGGGAGCTATATTTCCTATGCAGAAAGTGACAACAGTCTAATCTTCTATCTTCTTCTATTGTCATTCTATTTTCCCTTAAAAGCTGTTAAAAACCAATTTAAAATTATTATACCATTATAGAGCAGCTTTTAATAACAATAATACTCGTATGTGTCAGGCAGTACTTGAATGAGATGGCTAAACAACTCCACTTTCTAGGCCAACCTGCCCCACATAGGGGGTTGATTGGCATAATCTGGATTGACGAATTCTTCAATTTTCAATGATCTTAGTATTAAATATTATGTGTAGAAAAAAATACTTGAAGTAATCTAATACTTGGAGTTTACAGTGGTATAAGCCTTATTGGGATTATATTGACAGGAACGACTCAACAATCAAAAAAGTGAAAACTGTTGCCAACCAACCCCGCTCTCCCCTACCTAATTGAAATAAATTAATAAGTTTTGTGATTGACATGATTGGGTTCTAGATGTATATAAATGAATTCAGACATGGTTCTTTTAGTTGTGTATGAAGACAGTGGCTGGGATAAAAATGTTTTTTAGGTTAACGAGTGCACAAAAAATGAAGATGTGATAGAAGTTAAGGACAAAATTGATTATTTATATTGAGAAATACGACGAGAATCGATATAAGTAGGATATAATCTTTCAAATATATCCAGGCATTGGAGAAATTTATAATGGAAGTTGGAAGGCAAGTAGTAGGTTAGGGGTAGATTGTTGAAGGGAATGTTATCAAGAAGGGAGTGGAAGTAAAGGAGGGATATTTACTTATTAAAAAAAAAACGGCTGAGTGCGAAAAATCAGGGAGGGAAAAAATAGGTGTAAGATGTTTGACATTATAGTTAAGTTTGAGAATAGTGTATGGAGAGGGGGAGATTTCAATGATATTATTTATGGGGATCAATATGTTTTTTACCTACCTTAATGAGTCTTTCATTTCTGACCGCACCCCCAAATATCTTCTCCTTGATTAAAACATTAAAGATATTGAGCTTCTTATCAATCAAATATTAAAAATTACCACTGTTTTATTTGAAGTACCATTTTATTGTTGATTTATTATTGTTTATATTTATATATATTTTGATAATTATTACAGAAAAAAATTGGATTCAAATTCAATTTTCTATAGTGTTTGTAATAATTGTTAAACATTAATAAGTCTGTAAGGAATCCTCCACATCTTTTGCGTTTTTCATCAGGGGAATTCTCGGTTATGTTTCATGATTAAAATTGTCAATAATTAAAATATATTTTATATAAGCACTCCAGATTAGAGGCAATAGGACAACAGGCAATAGGCACAGGGATAGAGATAACAAAATGCCAAACTCAAATAATATTAGATATGGCACCATATAAGAAGAAATAAAAAAAGGAAATATTGTATGGAGAGATTGGGCTTTTCAGAAAGTTATGGTGGATTTTCTATTTAACTAATATTTAACACCAATATATTCTAAGACTTTACTTTTTTTCTAATGATACTTTGATGATGAAATCATTTTTTTTATCTCTTGCATTGGAGATTAGTTAAGTTATAGTCAACATAAACTAATCTATGGTTAACTCTAAAATAATATCTTATTTTCTTATTTCCCAAAAATGTCGATTCGATGATAATGTAGAAGCCGAGAAATAAAATTAATATCAAGCTACTTTATTTTATATTGACTTTAATAAGGGATAGCGACGTTATTATTGCATCAAAATTTTTATTTTTGAGTTTAAATTTAAGAAAATATACGTAAAGCCTTTCCAAAGATTCTGTTTTAGTCAAAACAAAAAGAAAATATGACAAAAGATGTAGTCAAAAAGAAAAGATGACAAAGAAAAGTTATGCAATCAAAATATTTAAAAATGGTATGAGAGAGCATTCAATTTAAAAATGCCAACTATTTAAATTAATAACAATGGTAAAAATGGAAACAAAAATAATAATAATTATACATAAGAAAATCAAAACACATTCTACAATACCTATCATTTTGCATGATAATTAAGAAATTATGAAACATATAAATCGTAATACTATTTGAAAGTAATGTTAGTTGAAAAAACCCGTATAATAAGATTAAAGCAAGCGAAAAGATCCCAAATAAACAAATCAAATAAATGTATATAGAATCAAAGAGTATATATCAGCATCTTGGAGAACAAAAAAGAATAATACACAAAACTATGAAATTTGAGAGAACGCCACAAAACAAAATAATTATACATATATATATATTTAAAGGTTATGATATCAATTTCCTATCCACAATTAACTACTTTATTAATTTATAATTGAAGGTTATCAGCCATTGCAAAGAATCGGTACCTCAGAGCCAGACTCCCCAAGAGCCAAAGTGTCCAGGTTTACCGATTTAGAGATAAGTGTTGATCTTTAAAAAATCGAACATTCTCAATCCATCTATACAATTAAAATGATCGATTTGGTAAAAGTTCATGAACTTTTCAAAAGCCAAACTGTCTTGATTCCAGTTTTTGCGGCATGTGAGAGCAAAAATGTCTTAACTCTAGAGTCGAATCGATGAATTTTAAAGAAACAATCAATGAAAATGATATTACGAAAGTCTGGGTTTCAGGTGTCGATTGAATGTGTGTCATGTATTTTTTAATGAATACAAAATTGATGAGTCACAAAAAGAACAGACTGGCTCTGAAGTACCAAACTAAAAAATACACATCCCTCTTGTTTCTTTAGTGCAGTTCATTCAAATTTTAAAGTTTTGCCTATTGCCTTTTTTTCCATGGTAGATGCATACATAAACTATATATATAGTTTATGTATTATAATATGTATTAATTTATATATATAAAATTTATGCATGTACCAATTAAAAGTTAAAATAAAGTTTGAAAGTTATGTTTCATGCATAGATTAGGCCTACTTCATTCTATTTTCATCATAATAAAAACTTTAAATATCTGGCTTTAACAGCTTTGGTGATTAAAAATGTTTTCAATGCTGTCCTGTACAAAATATATTTTACCACTATATTTTACCCAATGTCAAACAAGATATAATAGAAAACTATTTATTACTTGCTAGCTCATAAAATATTTCTCATCTACACTAAAAGTTTCAAATGTTTAATTGTATTGCCGATATCTTGACAAATGATCATTAAATAACTTAGGAAACAACATACCTAAGACTGGGCATGCTTTTTCCTTTGACTAAATTAGTAGATATTTGACCAGCATGAATCAGGCGCATTGATAAGTTCTTATCTTTGCGAACTAGTTCATCATCTCCAGTGTCCAAGCTGCGATGATATTCCTGTAATTATAGCCATTAATCGAATATATGACATAAATCATACTAGAAGAAAGATAGAACTAATGTAAAAATCCACAGCTTATTGTTTTACTAGTATTACTTTGTTTTTATTCATTAGATAAAAAAATAAGAGATTAAATTTCGAATGAAGACTATTACTTTTATCTTTTTTATTATGAATTACCCAATTAATTGGGGAAGGCCTTCAAGTTTACATACACTTATAGGCCTTATTATTCATTTATTATTATTTATAAAGAATGACTTTTTTTTGGAATAAGAACATTAAAATGGTCGGTGTAACACCACTGTGAACTAAGCGCCGAGCTCCAAATTTCGTGAAAACTGAAGTTAAAGTTGAATTTTGTTATATAGGATTGTGTTTACTTCTATTTCTTCTTAATTACAACATATTTCAGTTTGTCTTTTATATTATTCAAATATAAAGAAGCATGATTTAAAAAATAACAATAGGTAATTTAAAAAAATATATGGTGCGCACAACTTTCACTTACCAACCAACATTGAAACCGACATGTTTTGATAATTCCTCATTTAATCAACTCATTCTCCATAAGGTATACTGAATTATAATAATTGCAAAATTTGAAAGTCTTCAGTAATTTTCGATTCATTATTATTTATTTATTTATATTCGCAGACGAAAAAAAATCCTAATTTCATCAATAATTGATTTTTTTTTTATAGGTTTTTGTAACTATATCATGAATGTGAATCGAAAGAAGAGGTATTTTATTGTTCGTAGAAAATTGGACCTTAGTTTGAAATTAAAATTTTCATCTTGTGGAAACAATTTTCTTTATTTCTCCTGTATATGTTCATCATTATTTCATATTTCATAATTTGCCATTCCTTATTACTAGGCTTAATTAGAGGCAAGGCGTAATTGATTTCTCTCCATGTAAACAAAATCAAAATTTACATAAAGAAAATTTTCCTTTGCTGTTTAAACCCCATCAGAACATTTCAATGGTGATAAAACCTATTTTATCTTAAAGAATGAGTAGTTTAATAAAAATTGTTAGAACTGTCTTTGAGAAAATCGCAAAAAATGTACAAATGTGATCAAATTTATAAAATCAAGTGCCACCTCAGTTTACTATATTTCGATGAACTTTTTGCTGTCCCATAACAGGCATGTACATACATCAAATACCTTATTTCAGGTTTGTAGTGTATATAGTTTTTGAGCTAGTATGTTCACACGCAGACCATTTCGCGGGACTTGGTTATTTTAATTCAGGGGACCCCAAAATAAGTATTTCTGTAGAAAACCTAAGTTGAAATTTTTTACTATCGCTATACTTTCCCTTACTACATATGTCATATGTAGGTAAGTGAAAGTAAAAATTTGTTAAATTGGTTAGGCGCGTAGTTCACTAAGGCTTTATACAGACCAAATAAATGAATAAAAAATTTGAGAACTATAATTAGCTATCTTTTTTTTTCTTTTGGAAAACAACCCGAAAAGAAGCTTATTAACGAGAGCTTCTTAATCATATCCCAATGAATATTTATCCAAATAATTTATGTTACCTGAGAATATAGAGTTTTGTTACTATCTTCTTGACCAATTTTTTCCAAAGCCTTTTCTGATTTAGACAAGAGTTTCATTTCAACAAATGCCTTTAAGTCAGCCATTTTCATGCACTTCTTAATTTTTTCACTGGCCCTTCTAGTATGTCTAGTCTCTTTTTGGGTAAAGGAAGGGTGAGCTTCTGAAAGAAGAAGACTCAAAACAAAATGGAGCAAGTAAAATTAGAGTTCAAATTTTGACTTACTTTTAAAAAAAATACTTAATATTTCTCTCTTGATAATTTAAAAAACAATTCATTGGAAAATTGAAAAGAACAGGAAGTGTCATGCCCTCCAAGTTTGCTTGAATGAAAGCGGAGAAAAGCAATGGATGATTCACAGCTCTCCTCCCTCACCAACCCTCCTCAGGCCCTTACTGATACTTTCATTTTCTTAATGATAATTACATTTATCGTGGTGACTAAGTTAATCATTGTATATTTTGGGATTTGGTTTCATCAGAAGGTTTTTCAAAATAAAATTACAAGAACGGATTTCATAACGAGAAGAGAAAAAAAAGGAAAGAAGAAAGAAACTTTTGAAAACGAATTCACTAGAAGATTAGACCTCAGCATGTTATCAGTCTTCTTAGGGAAAAGAAAGCGAGAAAGAAGAAATGTTAAACATCAAAATTTGTAATATTTGTAAGTACAACTTTTAGGACTAAGAATAGATAAAAATAGTAATAAGGATAATAATTAGATATAAAACTTTTTTTATATGTACCTATTGAAAAGATTTCAAAAGACACATTATTTTGTTTTTTTATTATTAATACTTTCTTTTATTGAGTAAAAAGATTACAAAAGACACATTATTTTGTTTGTTATTATTAATTTGTTCTTTTATTTTATGTAGTCTTAATTGCTATAGCCTTTAATTGGTTATAAACGAATATACCATGGCTGTAACAAAAATAATACCCAAACACAGGCATATGCCTCTGTGGATTAATGAACAACTCTTAATATTTTACATTATTAATTTGATTTTTAATTTACGTAATTTTTGATACGTAATTTACGTTAAAACTACTTACATATCTTTCGTTTATTAACAACGAAAGTTTATTAACAATAATATGTAGGAATTATATGTATATGTTACAATAATCTGAATTTGTTCATAAATAACCATAATTTTATATTCCATTTCAAAATGTATAATTCAATGTAATGTAAAGTGTACCTATCATTGTTGATAGCTGTATGCTAAACTCTTACACCATTGTTTTTCATAGACAAGTAGTTTTTATTTATATTAATTTTTTACTAATGTATACTTAAATCTGTTCTAAGATAAACCAAAAACATGATTAATGATAAAATTAATAAAACAAAATTAAAAATAATTGATGATTAATTATAAAAATCATCAGGGGAAGGACCTCTGGACCCCTGTCACCCATCTTCATTTGCCTATCTTCCACAGAGGCATCCACAGGTCTTGCTGTTGTTGTTTGATTAACATCCCTTTATGCTACTAAGGCTAATCGGACGAGGCTGCAAAATGCTAAATTTTGCTTACCCAGGAATAATTAGGATAGGGATCTTCACTATGATAATAAAACCTACTTTATATTAAGAAAGCTTCGTAAGGATTAGACATGATAAGTTAATCGAATTCGTAAAAAGAAATATGGACAGGATAATGTGCACCATACATTTACTCAATTTAGACGGAATATTTGTGATTATGAACAAAATCAAGGTTGACCAAAATAGTTCTTTTCTAATATTTCTGATAAAATTGTCATACAATGCTTCTACCTGGTGGTTATTAAGACACAGAAATCAAGAAAAAAAATCTGGTGCGTGCGCGCAACACACAACTTTCACTTACCCACTTACTTAGATTAGAAATTAATGCGTTGTGTTAATGCCACTTCTCAAAGTTACACATTTTTCCACATTCATTTCTTACCTGATATTAAAGAACACCTAATTTTCATTAAACATGGCGAATTTGATGAAAATCGTTAAAGCCGTTTTTGAGATAATCAAAAAAAAGGTAAAAATCGGAAAAAAAGTTATGAAATAAAGTGCCCCCTCCCTTTGACCAATTTTGATGAAATCTGTGCTGTCACATCACGGGCATATACCAACACCAAATACTGATTTTTGTCAAAATCGTTTTTGAGTAAATGAAAAAACCACGTGATAATGAGACAACATTTATTAAGTAAAGTCCCCCCTCCGGTTAATTAATTTTGATGAAATTTTTACAGTCATATCTCGGGCATATTATTACATCAAATACTCAGTTTAATCAAAATCGTTAAAGCCGTTTTTGAGTAAATAAAAAAAACATGTGAAAATGATACAAAATTTATTAAGTAAAGTCCCTCCTCCGGTTAATCAATTTTGATGAAATTTTTACAGTCATATCTCGGGCATATAAATAGATCAAATTCTCAGTTTAATCAAAATCGTTAGAGCCGTTTTTGAGAAAATCGAAAAAAACATAAAAAGTTACTAAATAAAGTACCCCCTCCCTTTGAGCAATTTTGATGAAATTTTTGCTGTCACATCGGGGGCATATACTTACACTAAATACCTAATTTCAGGTTCGCACGGTTTTTAGTTTTTGAGCTAGTCTGTTCACACACACACACACACACACACACAGACACACAGACACACACACACACCCACACACACACAGACCATTTCGCGGTACTTCGGTATTTGGACTCAGGGGGCCCAAAAACGTGTATTTCCGTTGAAAACCGGAAGTCGAAATTTTTCACGATCGCAATACTTCCACATACTATATATTTCATACCAGGTCTGCAAGTTTAAAATGTCGTTTATTTCTTAAAATATATACACAGTAATTTAAAAAAAAGTATAATATATTTTATTCAAAGTACTGGCCCTCGCTTTCTACACATTTTGTCCATCTCTCGGGCAATTTATGGATACCATTCCAAAAGAATGCTTCATCTTTATTTGAAATCCATTCATCGAGCCATTTTCTTACATCCTCCAAATTGTTAAAGTGTTGCTCAGCCAATGAGTGTCCCATCGATGAGAAGAGATGATAATCAGAAGGCGCCAGGTCAGGTGAATACGGCGGGTGGGGTAGGAGTTCCCAACCAAGCGAAGAAATCGTTTCCTTAGTCAATCTGGCTGAATGTGCAGGAGCGTTATCATGCTGAAGAATGACTTTGGTGTGCCTGTGAGCCCATTCTGGGCGTTTTTCGATCAATGCGTGACTCAAATTGATCATTTGTTGTCGGTAGCGGTCGGTATTGACTGTTTCGCCGGGTTTGAGAAGCAATTCGACGTCCTCAAACTTTTTTGGTCGATTTTCTCGTTTTTTATCAGTAACATCAAAATCACCACGTTTGAAACTTTGAAACCAACGTTCACATGTCTTGACGGTTGGAGCAAGATCGCCATAAGTCTCAACAAGAATTCGATGACATTCAGATGCCTTTTTCTTTTGATTGAATAAGAAAATCATGACATGCCGCAAATGCTCTTTATTTGGCTTAAAATTAGACATTTTTAACACCAAAGAAAGGTATGATACGTCCACGTAAACGACTTAAAAACAACTGACTTCTGTAAACAAATGACTAACAAACAAAATAGCGTATAGAGATAAGCAAATCCTTCAATAGGCTAAGAGCGCATTCTATTGGAATTAAAACGACATTTTAAACTTGCAGACCTGGTATATAGGTAAGTGAAAGTAAAAATGGAGCCAATATTTAAATTTTAAGAGATAATCAAATTAAAATTAGATATATCACCTTGATTGAAGGAGAAATTGAGTAACTAAGAAATTATCAAAACAATTTAAAGTTTTGCTCACCCGCCAGGGGAGAGACATCTTTGATTTCGGGAACTTCAATGAAATCTTTCCCTTTTTTTCTTTCTTGACTTGACTCGAAAGAAAGGTGTCTGAGCTCTGGATTAGGAAGTGAATTGCTTCTCTTTCTTGGTTCAGGTTCCATTTTTTTGGTGTCAACAACGTCCCTCAGCCTACAAGCAAATTTTCCTTGAACTTGAAAACTAATGAATAATGAGATCATGCAAACATTTTAGTTAAATATAATTTATTGTTAAACAATTTTATTTCGTACGAGTTGATCATCTTTCAGGCATTGCTGCAATTTCGAAAGAAGGGAATTTTACTAGCATTAATTTTAATTTTATCGTTTGTTACTTATTCATTACACAAACGTATTCCTTTTTATAAAGAAAATAATTTTAATAATTAATTTCCTAATCTAGCCCAAATATTTTTGCTTTACTGCAAGAAACTATCAAAGTTTAACAACAGTATATCTTTCCCTTGAATTTCTCATTCAAAATTCTAACTTCAAAGACATCATTGACCCTCTTTTTGATAAAAGGTCTCGCACAGTTGGATTAATATTTCAGAGATGAATCATAAGCATGCCAATTTTCAATGATATAATGTTTGGAGGCATCACTTATAAATAAACTTTTTATAATTAGTATAACAGTCTAAATGAATGAATTTTTCATTTATTTTCATTTACTTGTCCTTAGATTATGTTCTTATTGTAAAGAATTTTAATCTCTCTTTTAAAGTTACGAATCCCATGTTACTCTGATTCCATTTATCATTTACGATTTTAATATCATTGATAACGTCTAAATAAGTTATTATTCATATACTTAATAATAGTTTGTAAATTTCTCTGATTGGTTGTTATTTTGTTTATTATTTAGCCCAGATGAAGATCTAAATTTCAGGACGAAACATTGGCACAATTACATATATAATATTTACATAATAATGTTAAGTTTGGACACCCAAACATTTGCACTTCATTAATCGCCACAGTTAACTATCACCTCAAAAAACAATACTCTTTATACCGAAAAAAGTTTGAGAATTCAATATCTTCAGACAACCCCATAAGGATACCAAAAAGTACTAATACATTGTATATCATAGAGTATATCATGATCCAAAACTATGAGGGAAAGATGTATTTAAGATTTTCTAAAGCTAATTAATTATACATGAAACTTTCAATAAATAATTTTTACCTGTGATAGAGGAACTGGAGAGCCCAATAAACTCCTTCTTCGGGCCATTGTGAAATAAATAGGCACCGCATGACAGCTACATCTAAAAGAGTAGCAGCAGGGCTGGACTCTACCGCAGCAGCCCTGCTCGCCATAGATTCTTTGTCCATGGAACTTTGACGTCTCCTTAAAAAAGATAAACAACATTTTCACATTATATTATTAAAGTCTGATATATATCTGTGGCTGCAGAGTAAAGAATTAAGTTAAGCCCAAACTAAATTTTTTTTTTTAATTGTTTACACATGACCCTTGCAGATTTATATTTCCTTTTAGTCAACACCATAAATGTGTGTGCGCACGCGTTTACATAAATCCTTATTTAATTATTTTATTAATATGCTTAGTTAACAGCTCACATACCCTCCACTTGAATGTTTCGTGTGACTATCCAAGGGTGTATCAGATGGACTTTTTGAGAATCTTGTAGGAGCTTGGAAAATAGTAGCATCTGGAGCCTGTAACAAATAAGTTTTTAATAAAACATAAAAGTTTCTCCTTAAATCAACATATATATATATTTTTTTTGTGTTTAGATTAATTTATATTAGTTAATTAGCCTTGGCTAGATCATATGCTTTAATGTCAGTAATAAATAAGATGTTGTGTGCTATTGTTGTGAATTATGTGTTGAAACTTATTAAATTAAACATGGCGCAGTCGTGAAATATCACGGGTATAAACATTACGAAATTATTCTACAAAGGAATCTAAAGTTACTATTGCTTATCATGGAGTTTCACAGACCCGAACCTTAAGCTCTGACCGCTAATGTGGCAGAAAATTTCAGAACATTCCGAGAAGATGTTACAAATTATTTTCTGGCTACAGAAACCAATAAGAAATCCAATAGTATACAAGTTGCACGCTTGAAAAATCTTCTGGGAAAAGAAGGTCTAAAATTATATAAGTCTCACAAATTAGAAGATTCACATGAGTGTACTCTAAATATCGTGGATGTTTTAGAAAAAGTATGCATTCCAAAATGCAACATTACTATGGAAATATTCAAATTTCTGAATCAGAAGCTGTCTTAGGCACTTCTTTAAACTTCCTTATGTGAATGGAGTTTCTTCTGACCGATAATAAATAAGTTGTGTGCCATTGTTGTGAATTATGTGTTGATACTTATTAAATTAAACAGTTTGCTTACTTAGTAATATATTAAATAAATACAACAATTTAAAAATTCATCTCTAATTAACTTTAGTGTTTACTAATAGAAGATGCCTCAAAACCATTCTTTAAAATAAGGACAACTTGAGGTAATTTGGATCCACTGAAAAATAATTTAAATAACACCAAGGTCTGTTATCATCTAAATAAAGTATTAACATCAAAAGCTCTAGGGACTGAAGCACTTTATAGCACCTCAGCAAATTTGTTTAGTCTGTTTCAAAGTGAAGATATATAGTTCACATCGCTCCAAGTTATGCTGATAAAAATAAAATAATATTTACAATTTTTATACACCTTTTGAAAAACCAATATTATCATTAAGCAAGTCTATATCATTTGAAATTAATTTTGTTTTAGGGCACCACTTATGACTAAAGGGTGCTTGGATGAAACTTGTAAGACTCGGACACCTTGACATGTTAGACATAGCCTTAAGTAATATTTCAAAGTAAAACATTTATTTACACCTTACCGTGTAAATAGAAGATTCTTTCAATCCTTCTGAATCAGCAAGTGAAGGCAAACGAAAAATAACCTGTAAAATTATGAATTAGTATATATCGCTTTGATATTTGGTGACAAAATACATATTAGATTACCAAACTTTGAATTAAATTCAACTAAAATACCACTACAAAGTTATAATAACAACATTTAGAAAGCTAAACTGCATATATCATATACTAACTATTAATAAATAAATATATTTATAAAATATATGAATAAATATAACTATAAATATACTAACTACATGTTCTTCTTCCGTACTTGAACTTTCTTCAGGAATAGTTTCTGGGAAAACTGTATCTTTTGGAGATGAGACCCATCCCTACACATCACATTATTCATGTGTTATAAATTAAGAATTATCTTCCTATAATTAAATATTTCTTGTAAAATTAATATTTCAGGTGTGACTAAGTAAATAGTAATATAAATTGAATAAAAAGAAGTTTAGTTGCTTGAACTTTAATTATATAAATCAAGTGAGGTAAAACCACCAAAAATTGCTAATATTTTATTTACTTCTAACTAAAATATTCTTTATTTGATAATTTTTAAAAGCCTAAGAAGAAATTAGGAATTTCTATGTATTAAATACCAAACCTACCCCCATTCAAAAGGAGACCCTGCCATCCTACCCGCATTTTCTTTACTGCTACATCTGCATCTTTTTTCAATAACATACTAGGGTTGATTTGTGAAGTAACATGACGATTGACGCACCTTTTAATTTTGAAATTAAACAAATTTTGAAATTTGTCGAATTTTGAAAATGAATTCTCACCAACGGCAAGTCTCATAATTTTCTAACAGGCAAAATTAAAAAGTTATAGTCTATACAGTCTTATTGTGCTCTAGTTTGAGTTTCATTAAAAAATAATAATCCCAGTGGTTTTTATATGGCTGTTAGTATGAGTGTGATCTTACGATCATGCCCGTCTTTACTCATGACATAATTTTTTAAACTGGAAATCCTACCAAATTTTGATTGTTTACTAAAAATAACCAATTAAATATTGATTAATAATTGTTTTGAAACCGATTTTTTATTAGGTAAGGTATTAACTTAATTAATTAAATAATTATTGCTTGAAAAATTTAAAAATAGTTCATAGATTTTAAATTTAAGTAATTTTCTTAATGTCTCTGTTTTTCAAATTTAACAGCCTTTATCTTACAAGTCTACGCTTTCAGGTAACAATAAAACAGTTCTGATATCTTTACAGGTAGTAGTAGAATTGTCCTTATACTTTTTGCTCGAGGGTCGCTGCACCCACAGTTCACTTCTTTATTTTACAATAATTTGGTACATATTGTGCCTTGCTCATATGTACATATGTCCAATCCACCCAAAAGAAAACATAAAAAAACCAAGAGGGTCTTCTGTATTCTGCATAGAGAAGAAAGATGGGATTTTTATCTCTAAATGGGTTGATAACGTTGTGACAATAGTTTTTACATCATTACGATGTACGCCTAAGGCTCAAGTGAAAAGATACAGCAGATCTTTGAAAATAATTATCAGCATCCCACAAACAAAGGCAGCAAATATAACAAGTACTTAGCTGGGACTAATAGAATGGATGAGTAGATGAGAATTGGCATTCAAAGTAAAAAAAGTTGGAGGCCCTTATTTACATGGCTGTTAGTTTTAGCAATCAATCATGCCTGAATTATCCACAAAAAATCAGGATATCCGATTAAAAAATTGAAATTTCACCGAGAAATTGTTTTGACTCATCAGGCCGGGTTCGAAATGACATTTAGGTAAAGAACAATCATCTTATCAATCATTGATAGGGCTGAATCAGCAAGTCCTGGCAGACATAAGGTATGATAGAATTGACCATTTTGTTGTAGGAAATCGTCGACGATGCACCATGGAATCATGTAAAAGGACTGAGCGCACCCAGTGGGCTTGTGCATCACATGTTTTTCAGGGTTTATGATTTCTTTTTGTAAACCATTTATTGTAATTATAAGTTAAAATGTAGTATACAACATGTAGAAAAAAAGTTTTCATTACAAAAATCCAAAATTTAAAACTTCTTGTTTTCATTCAACAAATCACCCTCGGAAAGTCTAAGCATGATCATATGAACACGATGAACACGGCCAATAATGAAAAAACGGTAAATGTGATTTTATTTTTTAAATATTTTTCCTGAATCCCAACATGTTCATAAATAATGAAAATCATACTGAATCTCATTCACAGAGAAAAAAATTGTGCTCGTCCTTGGAGGATTTATAAGCCATAAATTATAGTTTAATAAATAAAATAAAAACATATAATATAAAAAAATAATCTAAATATATTAATGAACTTACTAATCATTTAAATTTTGAATTAATATAAACATGTAATTAGTAGCTAATAAATAATTTCATAAAAAAAAAAAAAAAAAAAAAAAAAAAAAAAAACAATTTTTTTTTTAATTCTTATGAAGAAAGATATTGAATAAACATACACAAGGGATTACCCAAATATTACCAGAATAGCATTGCCATGAGCGGAGCTTGTGTAAGCATTTCTGATGCTAGGTGTGTATAGCGCATCGTTGCCATTACAATGCCTCCTGTGTCATTGAAAAGTCTGGCTTGTTCTGTTTATCTGCAGTTATTGTTTTTGCTAACACTGTTTTGTTCTTATTTCATTTTTTATAATGGCAAATTTAAGCGAACTGCATGGACCTTTGAAATTTTGTTTTAAAATCAGTAAAAATGCAGAAAGTGTTTTAATGTCGAAATCAGAAATTATCTTACTTTCAAGCATGAAAAGGGGCATGAAAATAAACCTATTTGATAACATTGAAGAGGTCATGAAAAAAAAAAAAAAAAAAAAAACAAGGAAGGAGCTGTCAGGCATTTCTAAAGACTACATTTTTTTTTTATGACCAATGGAAAGTGGACACAGGTGAGACAAATGTATTAGTTGCAATGGGAAGTATTTTGGAGGGTATAAGGTAGTTTTGTAAAAACAAAAGAATATTTTCTTTCTTTGGGATACCCCCTAGTATGAAAGTTTTCAAGTATTTCAGGTGGCACTTTATGGCTAATTTAAAAACATGTAACACTTTAAAGAAAAAAATAATCTCCTATAATGAATTTAGTAGTTTAAGATACATAATTTTTAGACCAAAATCAAACAAACAACCTTCTCACTGGATTACTGTGTTGATAAAATAAATTAATAATCCCGCTGATTACTTGACAGAAAGCTGGTATGACTCATTATTTATGTAGTCATATATTTTTTTCATTTAAGAAAGGTTTATCTAAACTTAGCAATTTACCAATTGCGGGCACTAGTTTTATCTTAAATTTTGTTTCATCTAGACTAGAAATGATCAGAATCATACATCTAAACCTTCCCTATCATTACATTCAAACAGACTATGAAACTCAGATAACAGGTCTAAATTTCTGTACGATGATTTAACAAAGATGAATTTATTATCAGTATAAGACAATTTAGCAATCTTTATACAAGAATAAAAGATTTGTTTACCTCATCGTCAACCTTGTTGGTACTGGTCTGTTGGTCAAAAAAACCAATGCTGGCTGTCTGACTCGGAGGACTTTCAGCACCTGGGTATTGCTGTGGCTCACAGCTTGGTGTTTTACCTGTTCAAAACATCATTTAATTTTAAAAATAACTATATGTACCATTACAATTATATGCAACTGCTCAATAAACTAAGGGTAAAACAAAAAATAAAGACAATAATGAGAAAAACTTTGGTACTAGTATCGCTATGTGAATTCTAGACATGTTAACTCAAAGGACCCGTTAATGGATTTATCTCGGAAGAGCAAGGGTAGTGAGAAGGTGTCGAAAGCAGGAATCTAATAAAGCAGGTCACAGCACTTTCTAATTGAAAAGGACGCAATGGGAATAAGCCTTTTTTTTGGCAACAAATAATGCTCCCAAAATAGGCCATGCCCATAAGGAGCAAGCTTTACCAAAAATCAGATAATAGAATAGAATAGAATATATTTTATTTGTTTTTGGGAAATTCCCATACAAATAGAGTTGAGCAATAATAAAAGTAAATAAACATGATAAAGAACATAATAAGGAATATACACATATAAATGTGCTCATGCAGATATGCATGTGTACATGTGCAGACAACTACATATGGTTATAAGGATGTAAATAAAATTATTTCCTAAAATTAATAGAACATAATTTTAAAGTTAGCAAAATTAATGTACATAAATGTATTTCATACAAGAGCCAATGTACATACATACATTTATTCATACAATATTTATAATTCTTCCTAACTCAATATGAATAATAGTAAATTCTTAGATATAATATTAAATTAAACAAAACAAACTTACTTAAACGAATTAAAATTAAAAACAAAACAAAGTTCAACCATTATTATTTACATTTTGCAATTAAAATAAGACTATTCTTGTATATATGTAAAAAGGTTTCTTAATTTTAGGCAATCTTCAACATACTTCAATAAATCATTAAATTTATTTTTACTTTCTATTAGTAACAGTTGTTCTACTTGTCCTTATCATAGGTAATGTTTGCAGTATATTTACTTAAATATTTACATCTGTAAATATTGTATATAGGGCATTTTAATAGAAAATGATATAGGTTTTCGGACTCCCGCATGTTACAAAAAGAGCACTCAGCACTACTATTTCGATAGTTATTTTGAAAACCATACGAAGTTACTTCTAAGCTGTCAGGTTGACATAACCTCAGTTGACTAATCACTCTATGCTTCCTTATTGGGGCTCTCATTTTTAGATAATATTCACCCATTTTGAAGTTGCTAATATTCCTAAAATTTTTATTGTACTTGGAATTCAGGACAGCTTGAACATCTATAGAAAATTGATTGTTTTTGAATTTTTCAATGGTGTTTTTAAATTCTATTTCAAATAGCTCTTTGCTTTTAATTTTAAGAAAATCAGCCGAACCTATTGATCTTAGTTTGATTAACAATTGTAAATACCAATTGTATTTTGCATTATCGACAGATTTAAACTGAGGTTTTTCATAATGTTTAAACATAATTTTGGTAATCCTTTATCTTCCATTAAATCTACCTATCTATCTCCATTAAAGCAACTTTCAATACCAATAAATCATTCTTTTAAGGACCTCTGTCTCTACGGTTTCTAGACCTGTTTCTAGGCCTATGTAATGGTTTGGGGTATTTCGTGGCCAATGATAAATTGTCTTGAAATAATTCAAAGCAACTTGCTCTAATTTCTGGCAGTATAATGGAGCCCAGACTTCTGCCGAGTATAACAAAACGGAGTTAACCATGGACTTTAACAATTTAAATTTAGTAGCAAGAAAGTCTGATTTGGATCTTGTTAAAATTTCCCGAACTCTATGTGAAGCCAATTGAGATTTTTTTACAAAGTTATCTGCCACTTTAGAAAATAGGCCCGATGATGAGAATATCACTCCTAAATAATTGTATTGTTTAACGATCTCTATTCTTGACTTATCATAGAATAGAGGTTTAACTTTACCTAAATTACTGCCCCTTTTAAAAATCACGCATTTTGTCTTTTCGACGTTAACTATTAAAGAATTCAATTGGCAATATTTATGCAAAGAAATTAATTTATTATTTGTTCCAGCCCAACCGTTATCAAGCAAAATCAAATCGTCCGCATACATCAGATGAGTCACTTCTGTTTTGTGGTCAATATTTATCCCTTTACACCCATCATTTATAAAGTGAGAAATTAAATCAGAAATATATAATGAAAATATCAAAGGACTTAATGAATCTCCCTGTAATACCCCTTGGGTGATTTTTACTGGCTCCGTTTTATTTTCATCTTTTAAAACTAAAGCAACTGCCTTATATAGCTCTGACAGACCAAAAATCAGATAATATGAAATAGGAATAAATTTAATTTTGTTGGAACTGAATTAATCCGAAACTGCACGCCAGGTGAAACTGAAGAGGAGTACCAGTTATTCAATCACTCCAACTGAACTTAATTATTAGAAATGTTTAAATAATAATAATAAAGATTTATATTTGATAATTAGTTTCAAGACAAGGGTTGTCCAAATTATGATTTGAATCAGACAACAAGATAAGTATAAATAAAATACTAACGACCAACAAAAATTCCAGCAGTTGTAGTCCCTGCCACTTTGCCTGATGATGGCCAAGAGAGAGGCTTTGGCTTGGCAAGTGCTGTGAAACATCCAGCGTCGGGATGTCGATACTCCCACATAGGTTCCCAGACCTTGATTCCATTTTCCAAGCGAAATGTTTGCAGGTCTCCTTCTTTCACTTGATGGCACAATGGAGCAAGAAGATAGACAAACAACTGAAAAAAATTAAGAAATCCTTTGTATAAAAAAACTAAGAAAAGAATTTCAGTAAAAACACTATTCAAAATTTATATAAATAAAAAAAAAGCAGCTTAAGACTCAGAGCCTTAAAGGCCGAGTTAAAAGTAGCCCACTTTAGCTTTCTAGAGTCTAGCAGCAGCGGTTCAAATACATCCTGGGATGGTTTAATTTTATTTCACAGAAAACTCAAAAAATAAATCTCAACCTTTCAAACCCCGTGAGCATTGAATAGTGAAACCCACCATAACACTACTGTTAATACAGTAAGTCTTATGTATGTTAAATTGTTTCAATTTTATTTTATTTTATTTGAAGAACATAACGTTCCAGTGTCCCAAAAAATGTCTCGAGTGTGTTAGTCTCTGGAATTATTGCCAAAAATGGAATCACATTATTGTGGAGCAAGGGTACTATTGTTTTAGTCATTATTGGCTGGGTCATTATTGATTTAACCACTGCACAATAAGTCAATATTAAAGACATTGAGGACTATATTTTAAATGATAGGAAATCATTCTCTAAAAATGTACTTTATAAAAAGCACAATAATGAATTTTTTTTTTTTTTAAACACAAAGAGGACATTAATTTTACCGAAATATTAATGAAACAGGAACACAGACCATCATGATTAATTAGTATGATATGTAAAAAAATACTATAGCATAAATAAATAAAAACAAACCGTAATAGAAGGGATTGAGAAGAGATAATAGAATGGTGATGTATGATATATCCCATTTTCATAGTCTGCTTCAGCACACTCTTCAGCAGCATCCAAGATTATCCAATGCAATATGTAAAGTAGTTTACTTTCAGCAGCCCCCAAATTTTGTAAGTTAGTATCCTTCCTAAAAATAAAATAAAAATATAACTAAATTTTATTCAATTTTTACTTTCACTTACCTATATATGAAATATATAGTAAGTGGAAGTATTGCGATCGTGAAAATTTTCGACTTCCGGTTTTCAACGGAAATACACGTTTTGGGGTCCCCTCAGTCGAAATGACCAAGTCCCGCGAAATGGTCTGTGTGTGTGTGTGTGTGTGTGTGTGTGTCTGTGTGTCTGTGTGTGAACAGACTAGCTCAAAAACTATAAACCGTGCGATCATGAAATTAGGTATTTAGTGTAGGTATATGCCCGCAATGTGACAGCATAAATTTCATCAAAATTACTTAAAGGGAGGGGGTACTTTACTTAATAACTTTTTAGGTTTTTTTCGATTTTCTCAAAAACGGCTCTAACGATTTTGATTAAACTGAGTATTTTATGTACTTATGTGCCCGAGATATGACTGTAAAAATTTCATCAAAATTGATTAACCGGAGGGGGGACTTTACTTAATAAATTTTGTAACATTTTCACGTGTTTTTTTTAATTTACTCTAAATCGGCTTTAACGATTTTGATCAAACTGGGTATTTGATGTATGTACATGCCCGAGATATGATTGTTAAAATTTCATCAAAATTGATTAACCGGAGGGGGGACTTTACTTAATAAATTTTGTATCATTTTCACGTGTTTTTCTTATTTACTCAAAAACGGCTTTGAAGATTTTGATCAAACTGGGTATTTGATGTATTTATATGCCCGAGATATGATTGTTAAAATTTCATCAAAATTGATTAACCTTAGGGGGGACCTTACTTAATAAATTTTGTATCATTTTCACGTGTTTTTTTTATTTACTCAAAAACGGCTTTGAAGATTTTGATCAAACTGGGTATTTGATGTATTTATATGCCCGAGATATGATTGTTAAAATTTCATCAAAATTCATTAACCGGAGGGGGCACTTTACTTAATAAATTTTGTATCATTTTCACGTGTTTTTTTTATTTACTCAAAAAACGGCTTTAACGATTAACAAAAATAAGATATGAATGTAGAAAAATTTGTGAATTTGGGAAATGATATTTAGCAAAACACGTCAATTTCTAATCTAATTAAGTTGGTAAGTGAAAGTTGTGTGTTGCGCGCACGCACCAGATTTTTTTTCTTCTGGTTTGCCTATAGACAATTTAGATGTTTGGCCACACTGTATGGTCTTCTTATAGTTATATAGTCAGTTTAACTTGCCCTAAGTAGGCTGAAGATCCTTATTGTAAATGGGTACCATTGAAGGAATCTCGTATGTGTGGCCTTCCTTAAATGGGTGGTCCCCCAATTCTTCACACATCCAAGCAATTGTTACACTCATCATTATTGAACTTTGATTAACTAGAGCCTTTGCCCACTTGACCATTTAACTTGACTAACCCCACTATTAACATCAACATTAAAGTTTAAAAGGCCAAAAGCTACACCAAAGTCTGGGGACCAGAAAATTAGTCATTATAGGATATAAAAAAGAGTAGTGTATATAAATAAACCTGTTATGTAGTAACGAAGCTGTGCAGTGCAAAATGTGAGGAAATGCTGCTTGTATCAATCTCCAACGAGGGATTGAGTTAATGGCTTCTGTGAGGCTAGGAGATAGGCCGAATTGAAGATTTTGAACCAGAACTTTTTCAAATGCCTTGAAAAAGAAAAGAAGAAATTTATCTTTGATAGCTAACAATAAAAAAATGAACATTTACTTTGATAAATAACATGACATTCATTCAATATTCAATGAAGGAAAGAGGTTAAATATCAAGAGATAAGATCATAATTTAGCAAAAATACTAAAATAAGCTAATGACTAATCAGACAAAATTTAAGTCACTAAATTAAACCAAATAAGTAAATAAAAAGTTGATACCTTGCAAGCTTCCTTAAGTTCCTGCCAGTCACATTATACAGAATGAACCAAATACATTATTAATAAACATTATATAAAATAAGCATAATTAATGTAAGTAAAGAATCCTATTATTAGCAATATCAATTAATTATTAAAAGTATGGTCGTTAATTTGGTAATTATCTCCATAAATAATTGCAAATGTTTCTAAAAGTGATTAAATCAATCACAACGACCAATATAAAGAAATAAGCGTTCATGAGATGAGTATAAAATAGTTCTGCTAAAAATATAATCTTGGAATAGCAGGAAAAAATTAAAAAAATAAATATACTTCTAAGAAATGAGGATTGAAGCCTTAGTCACAGCCAAAAAGGGAGATAGACCAACAAAGACAGGCTACAAATGAAAATGAAGCTTTTATCAGTCATTTTTACTTCATTTTATTTACATTAAATAAAAACAAACATTCCCACTGAACAAAGAAAAGAATTGGCAATAATGCTATCACATGACATAATTTTTTTTGCCAATCTCAAGTACCGTACCTCATAAAAAACAAGAAGTACTCCAATAAAGTTATTATTGCCTGAAGGTAATCGTTAGCGAAGACTCAACAAAATATGAACAAAAAAATTGTATTCGATCCTTTATAGCTAGACCCTCTGATGCTACCAAGATTCAAGAAATATTTTGTCTAAAATGAGACAATGACATCATTAAACTAGGTCTGCCCTCCTTGTATTTTTATTTTATTTTTCTCTTGCATAGTAACCCTATGCAAAAGGAGTTTATTGATGACATGTGCGTATTCCATGCGATAGGGCATATTATATGCATTATAATGAACATAAGAAAAAAGCTGTGTTATTGTAATAAAGTAGTATGAAGGTAAATACAAATCAATTGTTTAATTGTCAACAATTAAGGAGACATTATGCCATTTTACAATCATTAGAGATAAAATTTATCAATTATTTCATGATATAATACATAACCACTTAACAAACTCACAATAATGAAACTTTAAAATACTTTATGAGAGCAAACCTTAATATTCAAAGAAATATTCACAAAAAAAAAAAAATATTAATTATAATTCTAGTAAGTATAAAATTTGGCTAAATAAATTAATCTACAACTATGGGAAAATAGAATGTTTATATTGTTTCACATTAAGAGATAATCAATCACGCAATTATAGTGCTTTTTTTTTTTTTATAAATTACTATCAATACATATAAATAGTAAAATACATTTTTAAAAATTTAAATATCATTATGATGAAATATACCTATATTGTGTTTATAGCTATTTCAAATTTAAAAAAAGTATTTCTATACAGACAATGAAAAAAATAAAATATGCATGCAATTAATGAGATTGCAAGACATTAAAAGACATTAAAACTAGGACAAATGAAACAAAGCATTGTCTGATTTCAATGGCCAGAATAATATATACAGGGTATAGAAGAATTACATTTATATTGTGAAATATAAAAATTAAAAACTGTGGATAAGGGCGACCAATTAAGTCTCAACACTATTTTTCTTTAGAGCTTTATTTATGCAAACGTTTCGGGCAGTTCGGCCATCTTCAGTGCTAAATTTGATTGATAAAAATTGTCTTCTAAAAATCCACCATCAGTGGTTAGTCAATTATTAATTAAAATAAATAGGTATCTGCTACCCTTGTCCAACTACCTGTTTTATATTGTCATTTTATATTGTCATCACAATGACAATATAAAACAGGTAGTTGGACAAGGGTAGCAGATACCTATTTATTTTAATTATTAATTGACTAAGCACTGATGGTGGATTTTTAGAAGACAATTTTTATCAATCAAATTTAGCACTGAAGATGGCCGAACTGGCCGAAACGTTTGCATAAATAAAGCTCTAAAGAAAAATAGTGTTGAGACTTAATTGGTCGCCCTTATCCACAGTTTTAAATTGGATAGTCTCAAGAAGTAGGGAGAAAAATTAATAACTAATCATAAAAATTAAAGTATGATATTAAATTGTAAAAATTAATTTACGTTACATAAAAACATTACTATAGTAAATGAAAGTAAAATATTATTTAAATTACATTTGATTTGAGTCTCACTATTATACTCTTATAACCTGTTGGTTTGAAGCAATAAAACCCTTCATTTTGATTAACTTTCTTTATTTCATTCAACGTTCATCGGGCTGTCCCTTTATAAATATTAATAAAGATGGCCTGATGAACGTTGAATGAAATAAAAAAAGTTAGTCAAAATAAGAGTTGTATTGCTTCTAACCAACAGGTTATAAGAGTAAATTATTATTTTTACAATTAATTATAAAAGGCATAAAGGTAAAATATTAATTATTTACAAACAAATTTCAGTTGTAATCTTTAAACCAAAAAAGCTTTTTAAATTTGGAAAAAAAAAATCAAGAGAAAAATTGGGTGATACTTCACAGTACTATCTGATTTTACCCATGTCGAATACTTACATTGTTTTGTGAATATTAAAATTTTAATATAAAATTTATATCACATAACATTCATATATAGCGTTATATCACAACCAAATATGACCAAACATTACGACTTCAGCAAATAATAAATTCAATCAAACCATATCATTGAGAATATATTTATTTTCATCATGAAATTAATACTGATACTTACATGATGCCCTGGTGCATTTTGGCAGAACTGTAAGCAGTAGATCACGAGAAACAGACGGACAGAAAGCATTGATTAAGAAAGGACAACACAACAATGAGTGCAGTCTATTTACAATTAGCTTAAACATGTAACACAACATAAAATTAACATTTGAATAACATTAACACTATAGCATATAGATATATGTTGTTGTTTTTTAGTAAATTAGCAACAATTGTTTAATGAAAACATACCATACATGAGGATTCATGTAGTTTACCAAGTTTCGGCCTAGTGAAAGGGCTGAAAAAGAGGAACAAAATTTCTTTGTTAAGTAATGAAAACTTATTTTCAAATAAGTATTTGTACCAGAGTTGGGCAAAATTCAGAGTATATAATAAATAAAGGTTAATAAACAATTTTATATGAAAACCCCACGCTAAGAACGTGTTCAGTCCATTTTTTCCATTTGTGAATATTGTTTTATCGTGCATTATAGTAAACCATTTCGAGTACTACACATCTGTGTAGTTTACATGAAAACAGCGGGTTCAGTCCTTGAGATATTTACAATTCATTTTTGGGGGCATATAAAATTAAAATTCTTTTTTGGTCATTGATTCTTTTTGGACTAACAAATAATTGTATTTTTATTAACATTACCATTATTTGAAAATATATTGGGCATACACTATTTTTTTCCCATTGACTTAGAGTTCTGTAAAAGATTTAAACACTCATTTTGCTCTCCTGTAAAATTTGCAAGATGTGACTGAACATGTTCTTAGCGTGGGGTCTTTATGTGTTATTTGAAATTTTGAATAACGATAACTGTGTCTATAATTGAAGAATAATTTTAATTTATCTATCATCTATTATCTTAGATAATGATTTGAGTATATGTTTTCAATTGACACAAGTTATTCTATAAATCTGAGGAGGAGTGGTTAATCAGTTCGCTGCCTCCTCAGAGCCTCCTGACTGGCTCCCTAGGGGAGGTGATAGGGAAGGTTCAGATTTATTCCATGGATCCACCACAAAATAAAAGTCGATACTCATCTATTACAGCCCCTAATAGGTGAAGGACCTATGTCTGTAAAGATAGAGTGTTTTAGTATGCTGCAAAAACTTTACTGGATGAGTGAGTGCTCATATAAATATTCCCCAGTCCTGAAGGGCCAGTAGCTTAACAAATTCAACAAATGATTTTTATATTACCAGAACTGATTTAACAATTCTGTTTCTTGAAAATGTATAGATAATATTAAAAGCAAATTATGTATTATGATATTTTCATGTAAAAAATACAAAATATCAATATTAAAGATCTAGTAACCAAAGGAAAAAAATAGTGAGAGTTCAGTCAAAGAGGGATCAGTAGTGAGCACACAGTCCAGGTCAGTTAAGATAAGAGAGCCATAAAGGTTGGTAGAGGGAGTTGATTATAGGCTCATTGGAGGAGATCCACTTAGATTGGCTAAATGCTTAGTTAGAGTTTGGAGTTCCATACACAAAATAAAGGCACCCGGACTCCACTCTATCACTCTATGACAATCAAGAAGCTATCAATGCCTAGAAGAGAAACCAGGAGAGAAGTAAGAAAAGGTTTGAAAATCAACCTACCACATGCTGACCAAATGGCAGAGAAAATGAATGAGAAAATAATACAATACAAGTACTGATAGCAGTATAGAAGTAATTAGCCAAGGTAAATTAAATTATTAAAATAGTGTACTAAATAATTTATGTAAAATTACATTTTTAAATAAAATAAATTTAAAGTGTATATCAGTGTAATTAACACTTCAACCTAGTCTTATATCTGAACCCAAATTGAAAACAACCCTAAAGAGCCATATGCTGTAAAATAAAATAATTTGCAAAACTTAAAAATATAACAATATATTATAAGGTTTGTATTCCAGTATTAATATTTCATATTCACGTGGATTATTTTTTTTTCATGAGGCTTATTAGTTATTCAGAAACTTTTAAAGATGATAAATAATGGATAAAAAATAAATTAATGAGGAATAACTCTGAGATGATTTGAATAACAAATTTTCTGCTCACTGATTATTCGTTTGTTCAGATAACAAATAAAGTATTTTTCATCCCTCATCGGAATAAAAACTTATTCCAATTATGCCCAACGCTGGTTTATAATAATAAAACATTAGCAAAAAAAATAAAATTATTCATTCATCAAATTTATGGCAAACAATCAACTTTCTAGGAAAGGGATAATTCATAGAATATTATTTTAACTTATGAGAACAAAAAGTTATATTTCAATGCAATGCACTCTAGGATTCACTACTCTTGCTATACAATTTGAGATATTTTTTTGTTCAAATCAAAGCAATCCTAATCATAAACATGAATTAAGATAGGCATCTAATATATCTCAATTAGATTGAGGAAAAAAAATTAATAATTATAAAATAAAGCGAAGAAGATGAAGAAAAATAAGGAATAATAATATCTCGTCTCATAGAAAAATAAAAATGACAAACTAGAAAAAAATGTTCAATTTGTTACACAAATGAATAGAGTATTGGGTAATAATGCTTTACCAGAAATATGAATACTAAAATTATACCATATAAAATTCTTAGAATAATAATTATTTTCTTTCTTTTCTCCAGAACAAGCAAACGAAAGGTGATAAGTAGGCCTTCTTCGCTGCCAAAAAGAGAGCCTCAACAACTAAAATTCTGAGTTTTGTAGTCAAATTAAAATAGGTTTAGTTTTTCTGTCGGAAGGTAGGAGAAAGAAGAGATTTGAATTGAACAAAAGTAAAAAAAGTGAAAAGATAATGTTTATTATATATACAACATTCTGGGGTCACCTGTGGTTAGCATGGCATCCTACAATACTAAAGGACGGTTCGCGGTGGCCCTAGGAATTTTTATAGGGAGTAAAAATCTTTGGTTATGCCGTCCCTCGGATAGAGCATAAAATTGAGGTCCCGAGCCTGTACAATGTCAGGTACTCGTTAAAGATCCATATCCTAATTATAGCTGGATAGGCAAAATTTAGGACTCCTACAGTAGCATCGTCCGATTAGCCTTAGTGGCATAAAGTGACGTTAAACCAAAACAAACAAAAAACATTCCATCTATAGTTCCACATGGACTGTAGAAAATTATCATATATTCCAGACCCAGGGTCAGTCTTGGATGATGGGGACCCACTCCTGGAGGGCAATCCGAGAATAGAAGCAGAGAAGCTTACGGATTGATAATAAATAACAGGAGTACAGAAAATGTCACCCAGGTAAAAATGTACCCTGACCTGCCTAAAGTTATATTCATGGCATCAAAACTGACATATGTGATAATACTTAGTGATAATCATTATCTTAACCCTACTCAGTGTACTATGAATACAATGCTTAACATTATAGTTTATCCCACAAAAGGAAAATAATAAATATTATCCAGTTTGTCTGTTCGAATAATATGTAGGGTGTATCGCAGAGCTGGAAATATTCATTTTGTTGCTCTTTTCTTTCACCTCTTACAACCCCCCAATAAAATTCTTAGAGTTTTACATTTCTTGGATAGTAAATTCAATATAAATATTATAATTTTAGCTAAATTTATTGGCATAACAACTTGAAAGCAGAAAATAACATTTCTTACTTCTTAACTTAAAAAAAAATTACAAGCAATCTGCCTCTCCATGGTTCTGGTTCTTTCGTCTGGTGAAGTGGGGTAACCAGTCTCCAATGACAATATAATATTAAAATAATTAAAATTCAATCATTATCAAGGGTTGTTGGGAGTGCTAAACAGTTACACTGTTTTTTGTTTTTTTTTTTAGAAACATTTGTACAACCTGATTATTCAATTTTAGAGTTTTTTTTTTTTCATTTCACAGAATTTAATTATCCTCAGTATGATTATGTACATAATCGGCCATAAATTGTTTTATTTTTGAATTATGTTTAACTTCCTTTTCTTCTGAGCTTTTTTCTAATAGGAAAAGGAAACCATGAACAATTTTTTTTTCAATCAGAAAAGTTGAAAAACATGATTTAATTTTTAATAAAAATTAAATCAAGTACTCGCGGAAAAATTATCTATTTAAATACGCTAGCTCCGCATACACAGGTTAAAATGTTTTGTACAATCAGAAACCATAAATTTGATGGTTATCGCATACACAAAATTTAGTTATTTAGAAGGATTTGTATGGAAAAGCCTTGAAACCCTTTAAACTAGTTACAAAAATGAATTATTCAGATTAAGAATTAGTCTTCTTCATGGCAGTGGAAACTCTATCCTACTCCTCAAAACCCTAGATTTCAGAAAAGATAAAATGTAGTTCAGCTCTAGACCTAATGGACCATCAATAGGGTGATCTGCCGAGGTTATTAAAGAAAGAGTGGCAGAATTTTACTCGAACTGAGAATGTATTGATTAATATTCCCTCAATAATCAGAACACTAGGTATCCAAATTTTTTATCTAGTTAATAAACAAGAATTTTAAATAAAAATTAAGGAAGTGGATAATTTAAGAAGGATATGAATTTTTGACACATTGCAAATTTTGAGTAATTTATTCAATTGATGACACTTCAAATAAACCCTATAATCTTTCAGTGGAGATGAGGATAGGTTTAATAAAATGATATTCAAACACAATCTTTTAAATTTCACCTCTAAAAATAATGATTGACTAAGCAAGAAATTATCATTATTGTATATTTTCTTCAAATCCCGTCAAATTAAATACTACCTAGTTTGCTGCCAAAGGAAGATCTGAATTGGGATGGGCAAAGCTTGCCCTGTATCTGAAGTCAAACCTTCCTTCCAATCCATGGAGGAGTTTGCCAGCTTCCAGCTCCAGCAACCAATCAATACTGAACATGCGCCTTCCTTAGATACGTGTGCTTAAGAAATGTAATTTTTTTTTTTGAGAAATATTTTTTTAAATATAATAATAACTACTTATTTTCTATCATAATCACAACTTTCCTATTATTTGAAAACTCAGACATTTGGAAAATTATAGATTTGAGAACTTACGCCAAACTCCAAAATTGCGATAAATCATTTCATTCAAATTTCAATTTTAAAACTAATGTGTAGAATATTAGAAATTGGGAGTTATTTGATATGAATAATGTGTTTGAACATGAAAGTAAATTATTATTAGCATGTTCCAACATTCCCAAAGGTGAAAAGCTCGAATTCAGAACATTCCGGAAAATCGAAATATGTTGGGACCATCCACCACCGAAATTTTTGAGTAAATTTCGGATATTTTGTTCCTCCATCAAAACAATTGTGCCAACATCCACAGCAATCATCACAACATCGGTTATATTTAGCCTTTCCTTTATAATTTTCAACTTAATGTTAATTTTCGGGGAGTTGCAAAATTTATTAAACCATATAATTATAAATGACGTGCGTAGTTTATCGTATTACACTTAAGAGTATTTCACTGTTCTTCGTCTAAAATATATATAGGTAACAACCGAATCCGGCCCCCGAGCCATTTTGAAAAACCTTATTAAAAATAAATATTACACTACTCACTCCAAATGAGGAAGATTAAGATTAATAAGGGTATCATAACTTCGGTGTGTATAGATACACCTTCATTTGAACAATAATTTGCGTATGTTCAAAAAACGTATGCGCAAAAAATGCACTACTTTTGAAAGCGGCCCGCGAATGTGCAATATTTGCACACTAAAGTTTAGCCCACATGTCTTAAGATTGTCCATACCCGATCTAAAAATTCTTCGGTAACATAAATACATGCTGGAAATAGAAAAGAAAAGTTTAAAGTTGAATACAGTTTGTAATAAAAGAGTACTTGTTTTATTAAATTGAGATGATGTTTTGTGATTCAGAAGATTTAATTCTATTTGTTACAAAATAACATTGGAACAAAATAAGCGGTAGGAACGAACTGTTTGGGTCTAGATCTTTCCGTGGCCTAGTCCACAAAGGCGTAGATCTGCCTAGATTGTTCTAGAATGATCCAGGACTGACTATTTACGATTATATATAAGGAGCAGTGACGGAACGAGTTAGTTGAAGTCTGTGTCTTGACTGTGAAGCTCGTCATATGATTGTGTGTAATAACGTTATCATCATTGTGCATGGGCGGATCCAGCCGATCGAAAAGGGGGGGGGCTGCAACCCCACAGCCCTTCATTTGGATCTGCCAAACAGCTTCTTTTACCTTTATGTTTCTTTCCCACAACTAAAATTCTACTTGTTCTGCACATTATTTGTTATTTATCTTGCTTTCTTATATTAAGGAAAGTCAAATTCTATCTTTAAATGACGAAAAATTTTCGAGAGGGAGGGCCTGCAGCCCTCGAACTTAAAAATAATTACTATTCCTGATAAATACATGATCATAATGTAATATGCTAAGGTGAGGGGTTAGACCGGGTGATCATGAAGAAATGGTTGAATTTGTCAATGTCAATTAAACATAGTTTGGATTTAACTAGCCTTTCACCACACTCTCATTTTTTACGGAAATAAAAATGAAAATATTTTATATTTATATAATTCGGAAATGAATTATAAAAAACAAAAACATCAATATTCGAAATTTCAAATAAAGATTCAAATAAAAGATGGGTTACTGGAATTATTATTCCAATAAAACTAAAAGTATTCCAAGGATCTATCTTATGCTTCCAATTCATCAAACATCGAATACAGATAGTTTTTCATTCGATATTCAAATACTTTGAAAAGTAAAATTTTCGAATAGTTAAATAGATAAAACAAAATACCATCTGTTTCCGATTCTAGATAGATTTTTATCTAGATATTGCCCAACTCTGGTCAAGGAACCCCCAAAAGATTAATGAACAAAGGGCTAACTGAGAAAGGTCCAAAGAACTGAAAGAGCAAATCTTTTAAGTAGGGTTGAGACAGGGTTCAGTGGTGTTAGCATAGAACCTCAGATTCATTAGGCACTTGTAATTGTTCATTTGAATTCACCTGTTTTTATAAAAAAAAAAATTAAGTCCCAATGGACCACTGATTCCCTTAGCTAGTGATTATATGATTAGTGATATAATGGGGTTTAGGAACCCTAAACTTTACATTCAAATTAGTAAAGATTTCTGAGGGTTCAACTTCTTCATTGCTTAACAATTAATGATTATGGAGATATCAAATTATGATATTTAAATAGTAAAAAAATATATCAGTATTATAAAACCTCTGTAGAGCCCACTCAAAATAATATTGCATGTCAGTAAGATGGTTACAACTCAAAATATATTAAAGTTGAATTATGCATACAGTTGGAATCAGTATTACAAAACCTACCATGCCAGAATATAGTCAAATTATTAATACATCTGCTCGCATAAGGGGACGCATATTCTTTTATAAAAGGGGATGAGTTTACCTTTTTTCCAAGATTTTTTTTTTTATATCATATGCACACTCTCACATAATTACTATGGTTATTTTCCTAGAAAACTTTTTCTTCTTTGTAAAACCATAATGGCGATAAGGTGTGAAGTGCTATCACTATATTATTCGTTTGAATCATTATATTTTATTTTAATCTATATAATCTGATATGAAATCTTTCTCACCCTTAAGAGAAGCAGAGAGGAAGAAGGACCTCAAAAATTATACTTACATTAGGTCCTGATATTTTCTGGAATTGCTTTAAAAAATTTTCAAAATAAATACAAAGCATTCAAAGCATATATATATACAGTTAAAAAATATAAATATATATAAATATACAGTTAAAAAATATAAATATACATAAATATACAGTTAAAAAAAAAAATTGATGTATTTATAGTAAGTAGTTTAACCAATACCCTCTGTGCATTGAACGTTTCGATAATCCAGAACAGCATTTTGCAGAATACAGTATAGGTTTTCTGAGAATGCATTGTAATTATTTTGAAAAAAATGTTTTAAAAAACAATTAAATTAAATTTAATAAAATAAATAGATAGAGGAGGGAAACTAATAACAAGGAAAAACAAGAAAAGAAGTCCTTTTATTGTGCGATATTTAGGATATTAGTTTACTTTTTTGTAATTTCTAGATATAATAAGTCACACATAACTTTTTTAATAACGGAACGAAAATAAAACCTTAGTTTACATTATAAACTTTATATTAACTGTGGAGGAAAATAGTTGACAGTAGAAAGTAATATAGAGGAAATCACACCCCCAAATATTTATACAATACTTAATATCAAAAAACTTGCAAAGAATGGATTAAATAAAATAAAATTAATTGCAATGGTTAAAATGGATGATAATAAAGAAAAACACTCAACATAACTTCTACTAATCAATATATAGACAAAACATAAGCTATTTCCATACCAGACAACATAAAATTTTATATATGAAGGGGTCAGCCGCAGATAGAGCTAATCCACAAAAGTATACATAATATTTATAATATATAAAGTACATTACCACATTTAATAGGGATTAACCACAATTCAATCGTAATCTAAGCTAAGTGGTGAGCTGAAAATGAAATCCATATGAAATATGGTAATATACTTACATTTGTACATAGTCGAAAAAATATGAAATTTAATTTTGGGTTAGGACTTCAAAAAAGACTGAGGTTAGGTAAGGAAAAGGGTTTTTTCCTTTTCTATAAAACATCAATGATGAAATGTTTCTACATAAAATATATGAATTTACGATTTTATTTCAGATCAAAACATTAATTTAAAATTTTGAATAAACCCATTTATAAATATCAATAAGTAAACAATTTAATTCCTGAGATTATAGATCCCAAGTTTTTTATTTTTATTTTTTTTTACATTGCTTATTGTTGCTCAGATGAACAGCATGTGTATAGAATGTAAAAATATCAAATCTATTATTTGATAGACCAGGAGTCCCAGAGAACCATGATGACAGCTTAACCTGCATTATTGCACCTACTAACCGGTTAGTCTAGGCACACATTGAGACGCAGGCAACGCAGAGCAGAGCAGTTAATGTGAAACTTGTATTAGAAGGGAACCACGCCCATTGGGAGGCAGAGCAGGGCAGCACAGTTTCCTACCTACCATACATATTGCAAAAACTGCTCTGCATCGCTTGCGTTCGAATGTGCGCCTTACCTTAGAGTTATACAAATTTGCATAATGCTATTCTACCACCTTAGAGTTATACCTTAATAGAACCATGATGACAGCTTAACCTGCATTATTGCACCTACTAACCATTGGTTAACCTTAGAGTTATACAAATTTGCATAATGCTATTCTACCACCAATTAAAAAAAACAATCATGTAAAACATTAGTAATTAATTGATCATGATCATATAAGAATATTTGTTTGAAAATCATTGTTTTCCTTAATTTCCAAAGTGTCTATTTATATGTTTATATGTATAACACAACATGATACAAACTGAAATAAGATGTTAATAAGGAATATAAGGGCCAGTAGTAAGATACAATTATTCATATAAATTTAAAATTAAAAAAAATAAATATCACTTAAATAGAAAAATAAATATTATTTACATATTTATAACATTATTACAGATCTTTCAATCTTAATTCGTTTATATATATTTTAATCTTGCTGTTTAATCACAAATTAAACCATGACTGAACTTTTACACACTTTTAGCATGAACAATTTGGAACTGACAATTCACCATGAAAAAGTTATATTAATTACACGATATGCTGCCAAATATAAAAATGGTTAGAGACTCCTGATATAGGTCATCATGTTGCTAATAATTTATTAACTTATATAAAGAGTAATTTAAACAGTTTAGAAAATGATATAAGCATATTGCTGTTTCATTTTAAAACTTATATTCTAATTTAATCTAAGTTTTCTAGTTAAACAAGGAATGGATATAACATTCTTTTAATGTTAATGAGAGTTAACAAGAGTTTATTAAGAAATAGAAAAATGAAAGTAACATTTCAGATATAACTAATAGTTTCATAATTTCCGCTTGAAACCAAAGCTGTTTCAAAGCAAAGGAAAGATGATGATGGTTTATAACCGAAAGTAAAAAAAAAAAAAATTGAGACCCCAGAATACTAAAGCATCATACTACTTCAAAAATAAAAACTGAATGTATATTTTAAATATTTACTAATCTGAAATAAACATAATATAGAACAACCATACAAGTCAATAAACATGTATTTATTTCAATTTATAAATTTAAAAAAAAAAACAATGTATATCAAATGAATAATGAAACTTTTTTGATAATTATTTAAAAGTAGCAAAATAGTAAAAATGAAATTAACATTAAAACATTGAGGAAAATAAACATTATTTATAATGTTAATATTCATAATGTAAATAAAAAATAAATCTTCTCCAACACTTGTGAAAAATAAATAATTGCAACTAAACAATCATTTCAATGTACCAATAATGATAACAATATAAGTATACAAATAGTAATACTTAGTCAGATATATTCTTCAATCAGTTGGGCTACAAATAATTGTATTCCCACAATGTTAATCACAAATATTTTTGTCTTTTCACTAGTCAGCACGACCAAGGACATGACCACGACCACCCCAATCATGTCGTCGAGGTCCTGATTCACCCTCAGTCCTCCTTGGTGGAGCAGCACCAAAACCATGACTGCTCTGCTGGTTTGGAAACCAGCTATAGCTACAACACAAAAATTATGTTTTAGATGAGACCATCTGGTACCATATCTTTCTTGTTGGTAGACCAAAAGATCAGATGACGAGATGAAATAAATATATTACTAATTCTTAGTAGTTTTAGACTTAAATAACAATTTAATTGATACTTAGAAGTTCTTAAATTTCTTCCATAGCTAAACGTATTGGATATCATGGATATTACAGTTTAATCAATAATTTAAATTTAAAGAAAAAAAAAAAGCAGATAGAAGTAATAAAATAGGAGAAAGTGACAAGTGATCCGACCTCCCTTTTTTTACTGTTGAGCCTTTATAAAACAAAATTTTTCCCAAGAGCTAAAAAAAAAATAAGAAAAATTTATTACTCAAATATTTTTATATTCACAAGAAATGAGAACACTTCAAGGTCAAGGGACCAGACTATTATGGTGGAGATACAGTTAACTGTATTCATCTGAGTTGTGCAACTGTTGGGAATGGGGTCAAAGAAGAATTGAGGAAATTTGTGCAAAACCATGTTAAATCCATTTTTTAAATTTTGTTTTTTTGCATTAAAATCCTCTCTGAGAAAGCTTTTATCTGGTGTAGCTATAGCTATTTGTTTCAGACACTTAAAGGGGTTTGTATGTATTTTTTAGACATTTTAAATGAGTCTTAAGCGATTGAGACCCCTTATACTTGCTGATACAACCAATTTATCAATATTATAGTTGCCCACAATTTTTTTCGTTTTATTAGAATTGATATCTATAGATTTTCCACTCAACTGCGAACATTTGACTTGACGTAGTTTGGCATAACAGAACTTATTTAACACTACAATACACATATATTATTGTGCTGATTTTCGGCCTAAGTTGTAGGCCTTTCTTGGCTTTTAATTATCTAGCGATTAAAAAAAAAGAATACTCAAATGTTACATAGGTAGGTTGCTTTAAAACTAAAAAATTCAATACACAACACTGTAATATATGTTACTAGCTGTATATCCCGGTTCCACCCGGGGAATTTAATTTTTTTAATAAACATGAACAATTCTATAAACAAAAATAGCACCAATAGATTATTATTCCAAAGCTTTAGGATATACTATATTTTTAGGTTTACCCTCTGGGGCATATATAATTAGGCCTATAGATGAACCTACTCTAGAGCATGCAACCTAAAGCTGACCATGAGAAAAACATGGGGATTCCAAGTTGATACACCAGCTACCCTCAGTGATTGCCCTTTAGGACAGAAGAGAGAGCCAGGAGCGAGAAGCGAGTAGAGGGGAGACGCGCACTCTCCGGCCAATAACTCAAAAAGGACTTGTTCAGTCTTAAAACGTGGACCCCGGATCATTCCGGAGGAACGACCTTACCGGGCCTTGTTGGCCTCTTCAAAATCTATAAAATGACACTTTTTTCGACTCAAACGGTTGATTTCGTAAAAACCTAATGTAAAGTGAGATCATTACGATTTTTATAAAAATAAAGAATATCAGCTGAAGAATGGCTGATGTTATGCAATTTTAATATGGACAGGTGTTCACAACTGGTATGAAAGAACTACTGAGCGAAATATGGAGAATTTAGGACAAACGGTATAAATTTCTATAAAGAACAAACAAGCAAACAGAATTTCATCTTTATTTATATAGATTGCAAGGTAATTAACTTATCAATAAATATTAATGTCCATGATTTTGATCTTTAAAATAATAATAATTAGCTAATTGTGAGTAGGGCATAGTTATTTACTTTGATTCAATTTTCTTCTTCTTTTTTTTTTTTAATAATATAAAACTAACTTAACTAAAAATTTCCTAAACTTAATATTGATCTCTTTTCTATACATTTATTAGCATCAATTTTTAGCGGTTAAGCCAAAATAAAACTAATAATTATGATTCCATTCAACTCACAATATTTCTGGTGTAGAGATCAGTTGGGGTCCATTCAGCTCTTGAGGGTACTTAAACATCAAGAAGAAGTACAAATGGCCAACCACAATTCCCAACAGCTCCATGATACCCCTAAAACAAATATTGACAAAGCTACATCAAACGATTCACTAAACTTTCCAAAATATAATTCCATAATATTTATTAATTTTCACCCTACCCGGCCTCTTGAGGCAATACGGGTTGTTGCAGCAGTTAGATGTTAGGCATGTCTGCATAGCATCCCACTGCTGCTATAAAACAAAATTGTTTTGAACTTTAGGCCGGTAGGCTTCAGTCAAAGATTGAAGTGGGCAGGGCCGAGTGCAGTATTCCATCCATAGACGAAGTCTTTAAAATGATTATAGTTATTTGCCACTACTAGCTGAAGGAAATCGGATTCTGTGAGAACCTTGAGTCCAGTTTCATGAAGCAATTTAGCCCTCAGAGCCTCGAAGGCAGTGAAGTCAACAAGGACATGCTCTGTAGTTTCCGAGATACCGCAGGTAGGACACAGGGGGTCAACGTTAATCCCATGGCTATGGAGCTTCGCTAGAAATGCCCCATGCCCTGTGAGAAATTGAGAGAGCCAGTAATCTGGGAGGACCCACTTGGCTTCCAAGTGAGACTGGATGGTGGGGAAGTACTTTCTTGAGGTAGATCCTTTCAAGCTTGTCACCCAACGTCGGTTCCATTCCTCTGTTGTATCCTCCCTTAATATGCTCCTCTATTTTCTTGTGTTCTCATCTATTCTCACCTTAAGATTTCCCGGCATGCCTGCAGAGCCTTCTCTCTTGTGTGTTTCAAAAGGTCTTCTCGCAGGAGGAGGTCGAGAGGTACTGCTCCTGCTAAAATCTGCACCGCCTCATGAGACACACTCCAATACGCTTGCGTAACTGGCAACAGAGCCGTTCGCTGGATGGTTGCTAACCTGCTTTTCTGTCGACGTGTAAGATTAGGGTACCAGGGGACGCATACCTCAGAATGCCCAAAATTACTCACTTATATAGGGTCAATGTAGGCCCCAGAAAGCGCCCCCTATTCGATTGAGGCAGTTCAGAGTCAGAGCCACCCTGCTTCTCAAGCACTCCAAGTGAGGGGCAATCAACAAATAAGCAGTTTGGTGTGTAGTTGTAGGCACACACTATTTGGTGTTTCCGTATTTGGTGTAGCAGAAGTAGTTTTTCTTGGAAACCTAATAACTGGTGAAGGTATCAGACCAGACCCATAGCGTGTAAAGACTATAATGGAGTTTAAAAAGCCAGTTACAGTACAAGAGCTTCGACGATTTTTAGGTGTCATAAACTTTTATCGTCGCCATATTCCACACGCAGCAGAAAATCAAGCATTATTGTATAAATATTTACAAGGATCCAAAAAAAATGATAAGAAAAAAATAGAATGGAATGACGAATCTAGCCAACAATTTGAGGAAGCCAAACAGGCGCTGGCTAATGCCACCCTTCTTACTTGTCCTAATACAACTATAAACTTTCTCTATAGGTTGATGCTTCCAATACTGCAGCAGGCGCGGTAATACAGCAATTAGAAGAGAATGCATGGAGGCCTATTAGTTTCTTTTCCAAAAAATTTTCAGAAACACAACAAAGATATTCAACTTACGATCGTGAACTCCTCAGTATCAACTTAGCGATAAGGCATTTCAAGCATTACTTAGAAGGAAGAAACTTCACAGTTAATACAGACCACGCTCCGTTAACTTATGCCTTCCATAAAAACATGGTAAGGCTTCATCAAGACGCCTTAGGCAACTCCAGTATATATCACAATTCAGGACGGATACACAACACATTCCAGGAAAAAATAATGTGGTGGCTGATCATTTGTCACGTTTGGAAGAAATTGTCCCAATAAATTATGAAGCAATTGCGGCAGAACAAATTTCTGATACTGAATTACACAATCTTCGTCACAATCCATCAACAACACTAAAATTTCAACAATTTAGCACCCCTGAAGGCAAATTACTTTGGTGTGACACTTCAAAAAATATTCGACCTTACATACCCAAAACATTTCGTTTCCAAATATTTCAGCATTATCACAGCCTAGCACACCCAGGTATAAAAAGAACATTAAATTTAATATTGCCTAAGTTTGTTTGGACAAACATCAACAAAGACATTAAAACTTGGACCAGGTCATGTATAGATTGCCAGCGAAGCAAAGTTACCAAGCATACTAAGGCACCTTTACATCGTTTTCCCAACGACACAGAACGATTTTCGACAATTCATATAGACCTTGTCGGACCACTCCCACCATCCCAGGAATATAGATACTGCTTAACATGCATCGATCGCTACACCAATTGGATGGAGGTACTACCACTGCGTTATCAAACAGCTGAAGAAGTAGCCTTTCGCAGGATGGATTGCGCGATTTGGAAGTCCACGCCAAGTTGTAACTGACATGGGAACTCAGTTTCGTTCTGAGTTATTCACTGAATTGGCAAAGCTTTGTGGATCTCAGCTAGTTCGTACTGTAGCATACCACCCACAAAGCAATGGTAAGGTAGAACGCCTTCATAGAACCTTAAAGGCAGCTATAATCGCTCACACTTCAAACAATTGGACTGCCGTCTTACCTACTGTCTTGCTGGGACTTCGGTGTTCAATCAGGTCTAACCACTCTACTCTACAGGTGTAACCAAGCTATCCTAACCATGGTGGGTAGGTCGAGATTTATTCCATGGGGCCTCCACGAAATAAAAGTCAACCATCCCAGGGCGGATTCGAACCGCCACTGTTCGGCTCGAGCGTGTTAAAGCGGGCCGCGCTCCAACACGCTCAGCTATCCCCGGCCCCTAGTTTATTTAATTATTTGTACTAAAATCGTACATGTTAAAGCCTCTGCTAAATCTTATACCAAGGTAAGTGACCTCTTCACTTGAACGTGATAAATAATTCCATAATATATTTGACATATGACCTACATTATATAGAACAAAAAAAAAAATTAAAAACAAATGTTCATACTTAAACTACTAAAGACTCACCCTCCCATTACAATAGCATTGAAGGCAAGAAGAACCCAAGGTAGATACATAGCCTTAAATCGAGAGCCAAACCAGAAGTTAACCATCACATCCTTGTTCAACTGGCACCAAATATAGAGAACACTTAGCACCATTGGGTCCATTAATAACTGTTAGTAAAAAAAAAGTTAAATGTTTTTTCAATCTTAAATACTTACTGGATAAAATTAAAATAAAATCAAAACCATAGAATAAATTGCGTGGGCTTTAAATATAATTTAAAATTCAGACTGAGAATAAATTTGAATAGTCAGAAAGGTTTTATTTCTCTTAGTAAATGAGGAAATTCGTCACTCAATATCCTACTCTCAAGGCTAAACCCTTCACCAAATTTAATTGATTCATTATTCCAGATCATAGTTGTTGCTTATTGTTATTTTTTTTTTTTGGTTGTTTTTCAAAATTTATTTACTGGATGACAGTGGAATATAAGTTTGAATTGAAAACCCCAAGTTGTTCCTGTGTTAGCTTGATAAAAAGAGTAACTGCAGAAAGAAACACACATGCATTTACAACAACTGACATATAAATAACTACTGGAAAATAATGGATATTTACTTTTTTTAATTAAAAACTTACAGGAACTTCGAGCAGAAGAGCTAAAATGACAGAGCATAACCAATTAAACGTGAGAAGGAACAAGTAGTCAGCTGGTCTGCCATCAAACTTTCCTGAAAATGATAGCATAATATTTTAACTTTAAAATTATACTTATTAAATAATAACTACATATTGTGACAGAAGAAATCAAAACAGATGTTTGACAGGTACAGAAGGTTTGAGAATGGGATCGGGAATGTTCGAGAGTGAGGAGGGAGCATAATCTCACCCTGAATTATGATAAAGCATAACTGACACCTATGTAATTTGTACATTTTCTCTACCATTACACAATGTACAATAGTGTACTTCTATCTTCTTGCTAACATGGCAATGTAGCCTGAGCAGTTGTCCCTTAATTTAATTATTGACCCAGTTAGACCAAGGAACCATATGTCAGAAATATATTCGTTCTGATATAACTCTCAATTAAACTCACTATGATACTACTTCTGGTATGTTACTTTCGGGCATGGCCAATTAGGCATCGTTTATTGTAACCCTGATCTCAACTGAAAAGACTGGTTAGGGTGTTTATTTATCGCTTTGGAGTGAGATCAGCAAGCAGGAGTTGAAAGATGGGAACTAATAAAGATAATCAGGGCCCTTTTTATATGAAAAGAATGTAATGAGAGTTCATTTATATTATGGTCACATAACCTATCAAAAAAAGCCACACCCAGAAGTAATATAGCAGAAATGTTACTAAGTGATTTCTTATTCTCTCCATTAATCTACCAAAATATTACTTTTCTCTATCAATAAAATAGTTACTATTGTTTCAGTTATATCTCCGACACAGTGACCTGAACTCGTCAGACTAATTCTTTTTTTTTTTTTATCACCAGAACTCTTTTAAGTCTTTTGGTGAATGGTAAAGAAAAATATTATATCAGTATTAGTTTCTAGATAAAAAAAAAGTGCTACGTTTTGCAGAAGAGAAAACCATATTCTCACAAAATAAATAAACTATTACTCCAACCCAGATCTGGGCACGAAAACAAAGGACGGCTCAGTTTGCTGAATTGAATACAACAAATATGGACAAGATAACCTCCAAGTATTATAATATTATTAACTGTAACATTAACATACTAACAATTGTCATAGGTAGTGCAACTGCAGACTTCATGCAAACATTCAGAGACTGAAGGGAAATTTCAACCCTGCTAACTGCAGCATGGAAGGACAGCCATAACTACATTCATTTCTCAAAAAGCATTGGAAAAAATATTTTCAGTGTCCACCCAACAAGTTAAAAACCCAACTCAGTTCATAGCTAAATCTCAAATATAGGAGCTAGAAATATTTATTTCCTTCTGCAACCATTTAGGTAGCAGTGAACAACAAAAAGTGACTGAAGGTAGATCTCAGGAGAGTAGCTGCCAATAGTGGAAAATACATCATTTAAACTAGAGAAAGATAATGCATGTTGGGATAGCTGAGTGTGTTGGAGCGCTCGAGCTGAACGACGGCGGTTCGAATCCACCCTGGGAGGGTTGACTTTTATTTCGTGGAGGCCCCATGGAAATAAATCTCGACCCAGGCTAGATGGTTAGAATAGGTTGGTTACACCTATAGAGTAACCCCCTGTATGCAACAACAAAAAAAAAAAAAAATGGATGCCTGAGGTCTATAATGAAAATAGGAAGGAATTCAATTCCCCTGGAGAAAAAACTTTTTATGAAGAGTTAAGAGAAAATTAAATGCTGCTCAGAGAAAAAATTGTCCAAAGGTTTATTAAAAATTAAAATAATAATTAAAAAGTACATACCTCTTTCTAAGCGATCTGAATAGCTGTATAAGAAATAACAATTGATGAGAAAATGAAAACCAGTTGCAGGAGACAGTGGGTAATAAAAGACGGCTGTCAGCAGTCTCCATATCTAGAATAACAGATTTCAAATAAGTCAAAAAATAAATAAATATGAATCAAGTTTTGATTAGCAACTATAACTAATAATATGAAAAGAGAAAGCAAATAATTTTTCAACTAATATGGTAACATTTAGCAAGATAAAGTAAAATGGTAACAAAATATATATATTTATACAAGCATATAAATAGAAAGAAAAAAATGCATTCTTTTGTTGCATCATTCCTCCAAGTTATTTAACATGATCATGCCGCCGTGTACCACTAGTGGCTCACAATAGACTGCCGCTCCTCGTCGTACACTTTAGTCAATCCCAAAACTTTCCATGAATTGGGTATTAGGTAGGATTGCATCGTTTATTTTATTATTGTTGGATTTTGAATACTGCATAATACACTGGAATAGCTCCCGTCCAATAGAACGAAAAACATCAAGCTTAGCTGCCAATTGGCGAGGAGCATGAATTACAGTGCCAGCGTGAACGTGTTAAAGGTCTCTGCAGGTTGAGGAGTTGTGATCGTGTGATCACCTTTTCCTTAAATACACCATTTCCTGTGGTCTTAAAGTATTTAGTTTTGTGCGCATTGTGACGAGTTCGTAGTAGTGTAAATAGTAGGGCAAGTTCCTTAGATTGCTTGGTTCTTTTAATGGACTTGCCAAAAAAATCAAAACAGACCACATTGAAGCACATCCCTAGTCGAGTACCATATTCTTCTTCTTCCTCCATAGTGCCTTTCAGCGCGGAGGTGTATCGGTCCATGCATACCATATCGTGCCACATCCTTCATCACATTTAGTGGCTTGTTTCGCTTTTGGCCAATTCTGGAAATGTGGTCAATCCACTGCCTTCTTGGTCAACCTCTTGTCCGTATCCCTATGGGCACAGCTTCGAAGAATTTTCGGGGATCACGGTTCTTGTCCATCCGGCAGAGGTGTCTATACCATCGAAGTTGTCTATTTTCATGGGCTATTTGTACCATATTAAAAATAAAAATTTTTTTTTTGAGAACGTGGAAATTTAGAAAATTCATTTCATCTTATCTCATCACATTTACCAATCACAACTAAAGTCCTTTAACAATTCATGTTATGTGTCCAACCCGCCCCTAACAGAAACTTAGTCATTATATTAGCGAACTCCATCGCAGATTTTGACTTCTGCTCACTCAAAAGGGACAAACAAACTCCAAAACAGGTCTATTTCAGTAGAGATGGTGATAACGCTAATCTGCTCCAAACAGGAGTCTCACAGAGGAATGCAAAATGAATTAGAAGGTGTGCCTACTTTATCAAGAATACTGATGAATCAAAACTTTGTTGGATGAGTAGAGCAACTCATACTCAAAAAGTGTAGGTGAGTGTAGCATATGTCAGTCATGAATTTAAAATAATCAATGGAAATTAAGTAATTTTTAGCTGAAAGGTTAGTCAAATGATTTTAAATAAATAAAAATAAATACCACTTCATCACTGTGATACTTCAAATCTAAACAACAAAATCATTATTGTTTCAGTATAAAAGAGGGCCATTACTTATAATGTCTAACATCAGCAATACATGTGTAGTCACCATATAATTTTTTGTTTGTTTGAACAAGCTCTATCACCTACATACAGTAGGAAAAGCAGTACAAATGGACAGTATTTACAAACATAAATTTGATTGTAGCTTGCTGACTCATGTCTGATGCAATGGTCAACTGGTCTAGCACCAGCAACAAAGCATGAAACTATTTAGAAAATGCTATTTGGGTCAAAACAACATCAATTACTCTGTAACAGCAGCTTACCTGAAAATAGAGGGAGGAGAAGGATCTTTAGTAAAGTCTTGACCTCAAATGAGAAAGACCTGTTGAAGGTTTGTTTATTAAAAGAGTGAGCCCACCTGTTAACATTGTTGTCTACTATACAGCTATTTAAGTTCACCTATAGTAGGATCGATGTGACATAAATCCACTTACCAACTGGATCAATGTCACTTGGGAAGTAGTATCGCCAAAGATTGATTAAAACAAGATTTTTAAGATATACTTTCAACCTGAATTAATAAGAAAATCTATGTATCTACACTAAATGAAATTCTTCTATCAGAGAGAGCAGCTCAACAATATAAAAAGTAAGGAAAATATATTTATTGATTTTCTTTTCATACTTGGTTAACCAAAATAGAATAATTCCCATTATTAATCCATACATATCAAAACTTAAACACCACGGAAATAAGAAAGGAGAGAAGGTATATAAAATGATGTAACACTAAGACATCCAAAATCGTAAATGAATGAATATATATATAAATCAAAATCAAGAATACTATTGATAAAAAAATAACACTATAGAAATAGCAATCATCTAACTTAAGAAAAGGGTATTTAATTACTCACCTGAAATTTGTGTATAACCGGCTCATACAATAACACTAACTGGTAAGGTTTAAATACACCAAACCTTCCAACTAATGTGAATCCCACTGTAAGGGTAAGCCAGTACCTTGTAAAAGTCGGAATTGATCTATACCAAGTTCCTAGATCACTCATCTTTCTTTCATATAAGAATATCCAAATCTACAACGAAACTTTTCTCATATATAGAAACTCGTTGTGTTTAAGTCACGTCACTCAACAGAGATAACAAATACATATCATCACTCGATGACTATAAGCGATGAATCGATATAAATATTATTTTTATTCTATATCGATATAATAAAATAATTCTCAAAAAATATACACTCACCAAGATTCACGAACAATACCTAAAAATAAGCGTTAAAAAATCACATTAGTTACTACAAATAAACTGATCTCAATTTACATGTAATTATTAAATTTTTACTTACATATACTATTTCATATCGATTCATATTCCGAATTGGCTAACCTTCCAAATAACTAAGAAGTCAAGGAGTAAAAGATTATATTATATGAAGGAAAGACAAAATTTTGTTCAGCTTTACTCTTTGACGTCATCACTTGTAAAGAAAGAGTAGTTTAGGTCCCGCTTATTTGGCCCTATAAATAACTTAAATTTAGTATGCTAAAAATTTATTTTTAACAAAATCACAAAGATAATTGCAGAAATGATTTCGTTTATGATAGATTTACACACACATGGTTTCAGTAAACCGGGAAGACGAAACTCTTCGTAAAGGTTTTACATAATCAGTTAGTCCAAAACAAAAACTTTACTAATAGCTGAAATTTCTTCATCTTCTTTAACAACACAACAATCCATTTCTGAATACAGGTCACCTCCACAGGTCTACCACCAGTAAGCTCCATTTTGAGCTGCCATCATCTCATTTCGCGTTTTAAGTAAAAGTCTTGCATCTGTAAACATTATCATGTTTTTGGCCTCCATCTCAGCGGGTCCGATGTTGGACTCCTTTCATCCGTTTCTTGGCAAGGGGGGATCCAGGGGGGTCACAGGGTGATGACACCCCAAATATTTTGGCTTTTAAATGTTTTCATTAAGTGGTTAACATGGTAACGTACAAGACTAAAGGTCGCGGGTTCGCGTACCGCGGTGGCCCTAGGGTTGTTAAAGGGAGTAAAACATCTTTAGCTATGCCCTCCCTCTGATAGGACGTAAAATGGAGGTCCCGAGCCTAGTAATGTCAGGTACTCGTTAAAGATCCCTATCTTAATTATACCAAGGTAGGCAAAATTTAGGACTCCCACTGTAGCATCGTCCGATTAGCCTTTGTAGCATTAACAATTTTAACATTTTTGCATCATAACAATGTAGGATATATTCAAGTTAAAAAATAAACTCTAGCAGGGTTACTGTTGGAAGGACTACTACAAATCGAAACAAAGAAAACACTGTAGTAGGAGAACACAGAAACAGTAAAAAAAATAAATAAAAAAAAAAAACTGGAATTTACAGGAGAAGCGTAAGTTGTGATCATTATTGTTATGTGTGAACTCTAAGGAGGACTTTCTTGACTGCTCTCCACATTAAATATTAGATTTAAAAATCTGGAGTTTTTTCTCAAAGGAGGATATGGTTTAAAGTTTTTTAAAGCAAAAAAAAAAATTAAGTTCAAGTAGGTTTTACCCACTGATAAAGTGAAACTTGACTGTTATTGAACTATTAGGATTAAGCTAAACGAATTTTACATATAGTACAATAGTATACTCAGCATTTATTAACATAATTCTTGCAAACATTCAATCATCGCATATATTAGTTCTCAAGACCTTTTTTTTTTGTCGGTACGCTAAAACGTCCTTAATACTTTTTAAATTTCATGAATGAGGCATCATTTTAAAGCTGTCCTTAACCGCTGTACCGGAAAAATATACAAATCACTCATTTCAGCTACAATTGCGAGTTATAAGCGCAAAAGGTTTTTGCGAGAAAATCAAAATGGTCGCTAAATCAAATCACTCTTTTCGCCTTTGATAGCGAGTTAAAAGCGTGAACCGCGGTTTTTGCGGGGAAAATGGTCGTATAGATTTCTAAATGGTGTCAATCTTTTCAAGTTTTCAAGGAGAACATTTCCGGTCATTTGCATTTTTTCGATTAACCTCCTTCGTTTGCGAGTGGTAAGTGAAAAACTGCAATTCTCAGCGCTTTTTCGAAGGTGCCCTTTTTTCAGTTTGTCGAGACGAACATTCTTGGTTATATACACGTCTTACGATTGTCGCCGTCGTTTGCGAGCTAGAAGCAAAAACATGCGATGTCCGATCAAAACAAACCCACCAATCACAGATGACCATATCATACTTCGAACATAGTGTTCAAAGAGGTCCTGTAAACACGTAAATACTATGTAAACACCTTGAGTACAATGTATATGTCTACAATTTAAACACATCTATTCTTAATTCAACCCTCACCTATGCCCATGACGCACTATACGATACTAAATATATGGTTTGTATTTTAATTAAGTGGGATTTAAGTAGGTTAGAGAGCGAATGCTTCCTACGGGTCAGCCAGTTAAGATATTAATAAAATCAATTCCAATTGTTATAATTAAGATATTGTGACACTTATCTGGGTTTAAATAATTTTATTTAAAGAAAATAACAATTTATAACGCCACACAAGCAATATAAGCTCAAATAATCAAGAAGGTTACAAAAAGTGTCAACTTGTAACGACACTTTTAGCACAAACGTAACCATTTGATCGATCTACAGAGCAATACTAACTCTTCCGTCTATCGTTCCTTATATTTAGTCTGAAAGGTTCTAGGCAAGCGTAGATTATTCACGAAAATGTATCAGAACAGTTTGTTAACCCGCTAGGTTGCAGGGGTGTCTCTATTGGGGAAATATTTGTTCAAACATTATTCATTTCGAGTTCTAGACGCTCTGAGCGATAGTCCTTAATTAGCGATTGATCCCTCTGTTATTTGGAGATATTGACTGTTTTATTGCGTTAGTATTTCGCTAGTTTTGGTTTTTCTTTCGTCATGTCGCGAATGTTGTTTACTGAGGAGTAATAAAATTATTATAATCTCGTTCATTATTACCTTCATAAATCACGAAATCTTTCATTAAAATCGATAATCTAGCACTTAAATTTATTGAAATAATGATTAAGGCATTATAGAATCTCAAAAAGTAAATAAAACTAATAAGAAATAGTCAGTAAAGAGGAGTTGAAGAAGTTGAGGTAGTCAGGTGTCGGAAGGTGGCCTACACGCCTTAGCTTCGAGAAGTTAAAAGCCGGCAGACCCGCTTAGCTTCTCAGTGCAACTTCGGTCCAAAGTCCTTAGCTGCTAAAGGTTTAAAGGTTTGTGATAAATAAAATGGGAAACATAAACTTGCTAATGGAAATTATCTCAATTCTTGGAGCATCAACCTACCATATCTTGTAGATTGAAGTGAAGAATTGATCATATTTAAATTTTCTTTTTCTTTCGAAAAATCCATTAATAAATAAAATTCTAAATGAAAATTGACATTGCAATTTCCGGCAACAATCAATCGGGACAGCTGCAGGTTTTTTTCTTCAATGATAACATTTTTTGTCATTGGTTTTTAGTGTCCGACCGAAATCAAAATTTTAGCCGAAACCGAAACCGAAATTCGGCCATAGACCTAGTTTCGGGCCGAAACCGAAACTCATTTACGTGTTTATATAATATATGTAAGTGTGTAATATGTCTAGTTTAGCAATAATATCAATAAAAGCTTATAAAACGATAGTAATTTAACTCAATGTTCAATTAATAAGTGGGCTTTGTATAGAATAGTGGTAAGACGGGGGTACTAGTTAGGTTACAGGATCGAATCCCGGTCCTTACTTCTAATATGGCTCGTCCCCACGGGATGTTAGACCATACCTCCCCAACTAGTACAGCCCTAAAAGATGAAATAATCTTGAAATAACAGGCTGATAATAATAAAAATTTATATTACCAATATAAAATTTATAATTACAAATAATAAATAATGTAGTAAATCTCTGCCATAACAAAGCCAATGGAATACAGAATGATTGCCTATTGAAAATGTAAAGCTGGCGTTAAGAAGCTATTTAGTCTAATGAGTCAGTTTTGTCACAAATATTAGCGGATATAATCTAGTTTGAAAATGTATAGAATAGTTTTTTGTCGAAAACTGTGCTTTTTCATTATCAAAATGGAAAGAAGTTTTCGGGATGTTATTGGTGATCCGGTGAGGGAAGGGGGCTGCCAAGGTAGAAAAATTAATTTTTCCATCTCTCATTCCATAAGAAAAAAGAAGAAAACTGGTGGAAGTAGACCATTTGATGCAACTTGAGCCCCTATTTAGAACAAGGTTACTGACTAAAATATTTTTTTATCTTAGTCCTACTATATTTTTTATACTATAAGTATAAAATAAATAAGTATATTAATAATATAATAAGTATATAAGTATTTTATCTTTTGATTTGAATATGTGGACATAAGTTCAAGTATTTAGAATATATATACTTATTTAGTGTTAATCTTATTTTTTTAGGAATCAAATTTCATTATAAATAAGGAGATAATTAAAATCAATAAAATGTTCTTAGCGCTCAAGGTAAAGAATGTATACTTCTTTACTTTCAACAAAAAATATTCTGTTTGAAAAGAATGCTTTTCATTAAATGTTAAGACTTGGTGTAATTTACATGGCACCTCCTCGTTTGTGACAATCACATTTTTGCCTCCACACCCAGCTTAAAGTTTTCGATCAATTAAAGATACCAAAAGTAGGAGACAATTCTATGTTTTATCGAATGAAAATAGTAGTGTAATTAACTAAAATAACATATACTTCACACTATTAAATCCAATGGTGTTAAAAGCCATGAAAGAGATCGAGCTAAATGTTAAGACTTGGTGTAATTTACATGGCACCTCCTTGTTTGTGACAATCACATTTTTGCCTCCACACCCAGCTTAAAGTTTTCGATCAATTAAAGATACCAAAAGTAGGAGACAATTCTATGTTTTATCGAATGAAAATAGTAGTGTAATTAACTAAAATAACATATACTTCACACTATTAAATCCAATGGTGTTAAAAGCCATGAAAGAGATCGAGCTTACAAGCTGAAATCGTGTAGTCCTACTTTTTTCTCGGAGTTATCAGACACAAAAGCTAGTTTCGGCTTGGCCGAAACCGAAACCGAAACCGAAACCGAAACTTCGGTCGGTCACTATTGGTTTTAGTTACAATAAACAATGCGCTGATATTTATGACTATGGTTTTTATTATACTCTAAAACTACTTCATCATAAGTACCACCTAGAGACTTATGTTTAATAAGAAAACAAGCAAACAAGAGGGGAATATGATTTTTTCCATGGTAACCAATTGGAGCTGTCATAAAACCCCATTAAAATTTTTTTTAATTACAAATAATAGAAAAAAATGTTTAATATTGTATGATAATGGGGACAATAAAAGAGAAGAGAGGGTGTGCGAGCGGCTCAAATGTTTACCGGTCGGAAAAAAAATCTGGGAAACTATAAACTTTAGTAAATAAACCTTAGTTTAACAACTAAATACAGTTTCTAAAACGAATTTAAATTAAGAACTATTACGGTCCTAAACTGATAAGAATGTAACTTCGCCTTCCTTTTCTGAAAAAAATCTAAAGCGCCCAAAAACCGAAAAATTTATCTTCGATTAATTATAGTCCATAAAACCACCTTTATAATTATCCATTCAGAATTGATTGTCGAAAAATGACCTAAAATTCGACCGTTCATTGCCGCATCTTCACATTTGGGCCGGATTTACTTCATTCTTTAAGACCCTTTGAAAACCAAAAGTATATACAGTCGTGGTCATAGAAATTGCATCACTTGAAAATGTTGAAGGATCTCCTTAAACCAATGTTGTTCATACCTTTTTATAATTTTAAAACGTTTTGTTAATGAAAAGAGTCTGTTACTAGCCGTGAAAAATCGTTTAAACCCATATAACAAAGAAATAATAATTATAAAAACATAAATAGAATTTTTGGAGTTGACGAGGAAAAAAATGTTTTTTTACATACTTGTAAAATTTATTTGCAAAAATCGTATAAAAACATTAAAAATAAATTTATCAGACTATATTAATATTAACTAGTATTTTATGGAACCGCCATTAGCCCTGATCACTGAGGAGATCTTTTTTGGCATTGTTTCTATCACATTTTTTATAATTTCATTCCACATCGATTGCCTGCTTTACGAGCAGGCGAGTCTTTAATCATAGGCTTTGCAATATTAATTTTTTTTTTTGTTCATGATCATCCACAAGTTTTCTATAGGATATAAAAGGGCTAATGCCTGGCCATGGCAGCGTGGAGCAGTAGCGGATCCAGGGGAGGAGAGCGGGGGCGCCCCCCCCCCCCCCGAGTGGTGAGGACACTCATAAAGTATTACTATTTCTATATGAAATGAGTTATATTTAGTCCACTACAAGTCCACTAATTGAAAATGAATTGTATTTAAACATTTGCAGTATTTTATAGCGTCATTATGTACTAATATGTATTTTAAATTAGGGCCTTCATTACTCATGAAATGTAAAAAAAAAGTGCGCCCCCCCCTCAGAAAATTTCTGAATCCGCCACTGGCGTGGAGATCCCATTTTCTGTTAAAAACTGCTTTACCTATCCAAAAAAAGCAATGTTAAAGGTAATAAAAAATTATAATAATTAATAAATAATTAACGTACCGATTTGGCTCTATGGCATGGAGTACAATCATCTTGAAAAATGAACTCTCCGCATTGTGAAAGGTGGGAATTCATTGAGGGAAATAAACTCAATTCAATTTTTTTAAAATATTTTTCTGCATTAACCGTCCCATCTATAAAGTTTATCTGGCCAATTCCAAAGTAAGAAAAACATCCCCAGACCATCAAACTTGCCAGATGTTTCACTGTTTCTAACGTACAAGATTCGTCAAATCTTTTATTTGACTAACGTCTTACGTATGGGGCACTGTCAGAACTGAAGATGTTGAATTTACTTACATCCGAAAACATCACTTTCCTCTTATCATTAGTTGTCCATTTTTCAAAATTCCGCACCCAATTTAGGCGAGATTGTTTTATTTTTTTTTTTGTTAAGAAACGGCTTATTGGCTGGTTTTCTTGCCCATAAACCTTTTTCTCTTAACCTTCTGCCTACTGTTTCTCGACTTACTTCTGCTAAATTGCTATCTGCTAGATCTCTAGATATTTCCTTTGCCGTTTCAAAGCGATTTTCTGATGATAATCTCATCATCATGCGATCTAAACGCTCACCTGTCTCCCTTTTCCTTCCAGTCCCTTTCTTTCGCTCGGTAGATCCCTAGAAAGATTTATTTTTTTTATTTTTCTCACCACAGTGGATTGGTTGCACCTCACTCTCTTTGCTATATCCCGCAAAGAAAGTCCAGCTCCAGAAAGTGCCACTATTTTAACTTTTTTCACCTCGAGCATTGGTTTGAAACTCCTTCTATCGGACATAATAATAGGAAATAACGTGTTTAATATTAGCCACTCTTGAACCAACTAAACTATAAGTCACTGATTACATCTATCTCTAATGCCAGTAGGTAAACAAATGAAATCCCTAACTTGTATACTCATTTAGGATTGAAAAGATAACAATCATAGGTGATGCAATTTCTATGACCACGACTGTAGAACTCAAAACGAGTTACACTACCTTACCTTCGTTACACTTTCTTTCCTTTTTAGAATCAAATTTTTCTTTTTTTTTTTATTTGATGCCTGTCATTTATTCTTATAGTTTGTTATACGTAACTTGACGCAAACTTTCTATTGTTGAAGTTATTACATCATATAGGGTGATCATCATTGTGGTATAGGATGTAATTGGAAAAGAGGTTTTTATTTCATTGGCCGCGGCTCTCAGTTAAAAAAAAAAAAAAAAGGCTGTGATTTAATCGTATTAAAATAAATTTTATATTTAATTCAATTAACATAAAAACTATTTATTTCTACTCCAAATAGGGTGCTAAATGAAAGTTATATGATCCAGACACAAGAAGTTTTTGAAAATATTAACTAACGATGTTTGAAACTTTGAGAGAGGGAGAAGAGGACTGTATTAATATTTTTTCGAGGTAGTAAATTTTGAAAATATTAAGATCTTGAATTTCGCTACGGGGCCTACATAAAAAATTAAACATAAAAAAGTACTTCAAAGTGAAATAAATAAGAAATAATCTACTTCTGTACCTATAATTAATACTGTAGAGGATTCATTTAAAATGTACTCAATGCATTGTAAACTTTAATAGAGCACTTTTGAAAATGAAAAAATTCTAGAAAATTGAGTGCCTGAAAGTTGAGTATCAGGGTTTTCTACTCAAATCACTGTTTGATATCTGATTTTGATGCAACTAATATTTGTTTGACTTCTATTTCCGAAATCAGGTATAAATAATTATATTTTCTTAACATAAAAATCTTGGCAAATTGTAGAAGATAATTTACTGGATGCGGGCAGTATGGAACATAAAATGTATTTAAGGAATAGATGTATATGATAAACTAAACAATTCATATATCTAAGAAAACAGTAACGTAAACGCAAACTTAAATCAATAATTATGTTTATGATATTTTTTGACATCATTAGAAATCTATTGAACGTAATCCATACCGACGAATGCTGCCGAACTAACAATGCCTTCCAAGCTCTACCTTAGAACCTGGATACATATTTAATATCAAATAAACATACAATTAAACAATTTGCCTCAGGATAACTCGAACCTATGCACGGGCCTTAAATCACTATGCTTATACACATGCAGGTATCAGTATGTTTTGCTACAAAAATATACTAAATTAAATCAACTATTTTTATAAAAATAGCGCCCGTGAAAATTTATAAACAGGTATCACTCCCTTGCTACAAGGCTGTCACACAATGTGAGAAACAAATTGGATCCTGAATACTGATAGCTGTTGCGATAATGTCTTTACTATTCTCCAGGCAGGGTGCCATCGGGGGACCCGAGCTTTGCAATTCTGGGCCAAGGGTGAACCCAGAGCCCCTATAAAACCATTCGGATGGACTTCGCACAGCCACAGTTCAGTTCTTACGTTTCAAAAGACACCAGGACGATGAAGGTATTTGAAATTATAATTTTGTTCCATAGGTTGCCTTCTAAAATAAGTCATAATCTAAAGATCATGACCCTTGCATACCTATAAATATTCATAACTAAGTTCAGTTGATCTATTTTTATTCAGATTAACAGTTTAGAACTTTTTTTTGTTCATATCGCACGTCGGCAAAAGATGGTGAAACTCAAAATATATCAATTTATTACAAAATATATTAAAATTATGTGTCAGAATATAATCACAATAGTATTAATAGTTCCGTTCGCGTAAGGCGCAATTTTTTACGATCGAAAGTTTAACATGGTAGCGACGATATAAGTTATGTTTCTATTTTTTTTTTTTTTTTTTTTTAGAACGGTGAAACCCTCTTTTTTTTTAGCTCTCACGATCTAAGTTCTTTTTATGTATCCAGAATAGGTAATGTCTGAGTGTCTAATTACTTATTAGTATTAACACAATTAATATCCTAAATATTTTTTCCTTACTTCACCGATTCCCTTTCGACGTCTCTCCTGGAAGTTCCCTCACTATAACTTTTGTTTTGTTTTTTCCCTTTTCATCTAGGTCAATTAGTTTTAAATTATTGTAAAAAAAGTACTAAGAGATGAATTGAAAACAATTTATTATCTATTTTTTTTTTTTTTTTTTTTAAGTCATGATCCATCGGATTTTTTTTAAGCCATCGGAAATTTCAGAGTAATATGTTCCAGACATTACTCTTAACAAATTTAATTTTTAAGTTTAACATTGTACTTTTAATATTGAATGTGTATACCTATCATCCCAGTGAAGAAGTGGTTAACGCAAATTCCCATACTTCTTAAGGCACGACTTTTAAAGCTTAAATAAACAGTATCGGTATTAAATCATGTTTTGAGTATTAAACGTTTCGATTTGAAGGTAAAAAATACCAAAAAAGAGTCTACTAATTACGGTCATTAAGCCAACTGAATACATTTTATCAGTAAGGAGATCTCTGAGTCCAATAATTGCTCACCGACCGATTACAAAAGATTTAAAGAAATTATTTTAACTACATTTTAAATTAACATCTGACTTATATTATAATTAGTAACTCATCACTACGAAGAACCGTCTACATGCTTCTTTTTAACCACTTACCTACCCAATTTCGGGCAAAGGCGACTTAACCACTTATTTACAGGGATGATGGAAATGATTGGTAGCATTTATTATGGTATTTAAATCCATAGTGTTAAATTTAATCTAATGAGAAAAATTCGTTATTTATTTACCTCCGGTGTACGGAAATATTTATATACCTACACGTACAACATAAAATGTAATGAAATTTTTTATAAAATATATAGATTGTTTTTACTAAAGTTTAAAATAATATGTAAGTTTAAGACAGTATTAAACTTAATCTTTTGGTTACGTTGACGTTGCAGAGTATAATATTAGCAGTTCTCCTGGTGGGGTGTGCTCTCGCTGAAGATGCGCCCTACCCTCCTTCCGGAACCAGGCCTCAAGGAGCTCTATTGGTCCTCCCAACAGAATTAGCTTCTGCCAATGAAAATAGGCCTGCTCCTCAGTATGCAGCACCTCAATACTTAGCACCTCAGACAAAACCTGTAAATACCACTAGACTTTTTTTCTTTTTGGCATAACATTTTCTAATTTGAAGGTTTAGTTATTTTTAATCATAATTATTACCTTAGCAGGGAACTGAGAACTTGCAGAAGGCTAGTGAAAATACATAGTGAAAATACATTGGAGCAACTTCGTCAGGCACAAGGTGCTGACAGCGGCAGTTACTATGTATATCTCGCCGACGGTCGGCTGCAGCGAGTTCAGTACGTCACCGCACCCCTTCGCCAGTCTCCTCAGAGCAACAACCAGCAAGTCAACTTACAGAACACCCAAAATTTTCAGAACTCCCAAACTCTGCAATTCAACCAACAGAATGCCCAAGCTAACGCAAAATTGCAAAACTTTGGCCAAGACCAGAGTCCAAGCCAGGCACAGGGACAATATTCTTACCCCACACCGGCGTTTAACGGCCAATATCAGCAAACAGCCAGCGGCCAATACAAACAACAGCAGGCTTCATTTAACCAGTTTAAGCAGCAGCCATCTGGCAATCAGTTCAACGAGGAAGCTGCCAGTACTCAATACAGCCAGCAAGTACCAAGTGGTTCCTACAGACAACAACAACAACAAAAACCTGAAAAACTCAAACAACAGCCCAGTGCCTCCCAACCATCCCAGTACCCTCAAGGCTTTAGCCAACCTTTAGATAACAATCAATACAGCAAGGTATCATTCCAAGGTGCAAGCAGCAATGAAAATCCTGCTTCTGCTCAACAGCAATTGTATCCACTTCAACAACAGAGTGGGCTGGAACTTCAACAACCTGAACAAAACCAGCTTGCATTGCAGCAACAAGTCTACCTGCAGCCACAACAAAACCAGGTAGCATATCAACAACAGATCTTACAACAACCATTGGCTGCCAGTTACGTTGCCAGCGTCCAGTTCACTGAAGTCCAGCCAATCGCAACTCCCATCTACACCTACACTCCAGCTCCTTTGGTCCGCATCCTCAGGTATGCACCTAGATACCAGTAAGTAACCGAAAGACCTCGAAGTTAGTGAGCATTTAAAAAGTACCGCTAAGGAATATTTCTAGTTTGTTAATTATTCTGTTTTTTTTACCTAAAAGTAATATTACTCTTGTCATAGGTTTACATATATTACTCTCACTTTCGATATATTTTATGTATTTATAAAATCTCAATAAATAAAACAAAATAAACATGTTTTTTTTTTTTTCGAGTTCCCATAGAATCATAATCAAAACGTTTTTTTTCGCCAAGTACCTATGAGTAGAAAATCAATAACTTTGGAGGCACTATGATAATCTATAAAAATACAATTTATACTTCTTTCCTTCCAGTACAAAACTGGTCTTCAATTAACGGATTAGTCATCAATTATTATCTGTAAGTAGTTTGAAATAAGTAATAAAAATTTAAGATATTGTAAAAAGGAAAGCACCTTTAGTAATTTGAAAAAAGTGATTATATAATGATGCATGATGAAACCTTTAACACCATTAAAACCCCAATAATATTAATAATTTTTATTCATTGTTGACTTAGAAATTATGAGAAATAAAAATAATTATGCCCAGTAAAAATATTATAACTTAATTGCAATTACGTACAATAAGTATTAAAAACGTATATTCGTTTTAGTTTACACGTCGGCTAATAGATCATTTCATTCAAAAATCGCGATTCATTGTACAAGGAAATTTGGTACCGAGCAGGGTGCGTTTATGGTTTGGTTTTTCACTTTAATGGAATTATTTCTTCCATAATCTTCAGTTAAAAATTATAAAATGTATCTTGGAATATTTTTCCCTGTTTCTATCAAACAACTTTTTGTCATTAGTTAGCCCAATCATAAGATAAAATTAGAGGTCCTCTCAGCATTCGGGACTTGAAATTGTAAATTTCAGGTTATCATATATATGTCGACCCTATTTCAGTGCGTTAGCCCACTGGATCTCAACATGATAAGAATATAGGAGACGTTTCTAAAAATGCTACTTAGTTGTCATCAAAGTGAAGTAATGTTAAATTATCTCACTAGCATGGACGATAATAAGTGGATATATTGCGATCATGGAAGATTTTGACTTTCAACGGATAATCGGTGTGAAAAGACTGGCTCAAAAACTATAAACCGCACAAACTTTAAATTAGGTGTTTGAGGTAGAATAGGCTCGAGATGTGACAGCTAAACTTTCGTCAAATTTGAATAAACGAAGGAGGTATTTTATTTAAAAATGTTTATCACATTTTTATGTTTTGTTTTTCGATTTGCTCAAAAACGGCCCAAACTATTTTGATTACACTCATCACGTTTAATGAGAATCAAGTATTCTTTAACATCAGGTAGGTTTATGATGATAAGAATGTTGAATGGCGAAGAAAAATTAAGCATCTTTGATTTTGTTTATATAGAGAAATTATCAGTCGCTCATTATGCCAATTAAGGTAAACGTACCTATAGTGGACACTGTTCCAGGAGTGGCCACTTGGACAATTAAATTTTGAAAATAAGTCATCTACGCTTAGAATCAGCTTCAAACTTAGAGTGGATGTACTGGATAGTAGTAGGTACATTCACTCTAAGTTTGAAGCTGATTCAAAGCCTAGTTGCCTTATTTTCAAAATTTAATTGTCCAAGTGGCCACTACTGGAACAGTGTCCACTACAGATACGTTTACCTTAATAAGAAATGGCCACGTATGAAATGTGAAAAAAAATCGATAAAGGTATACAGGAAAAAAAAAAGAAAAATGTTTCGTCAAGATTGAAATTTCTTTAATGAGAGCAGTAGTACATATGTATAATATTTCGCTGGAAAGCTGAGAACTTCAGAAATAATTATATATAGATTAAGAAGTCGTAAAATCTCTATATATATTTAAATTCACAATTTATGTTTTTATATTCGGTAACTATGTTCCGACAACACTTCGCAATGGCAGTAAGTACGCCTTTACTAAAAGCCCATTTGTAATTAGTGAAGGTGTATTTCGCATGTAAAAGAGTTACCAACATGTTGTAAGTGCGTGTTAGAATATACTTATTTAACTAAAATTGTTTGTTTCGATGGTAACTAATAAAGTTTTCAAAGCATCAGACGCCATCAATGTTGGAATTGATGAACAAATGAATAAAAGCTGTTATTCAACAATAAAACTGTTCTTTAAAGTGTATATATATAGAAAAATACGTGATGCTCCAATCATTTAAAGTAGTTGTTTGGTGCGAAAAATGTATGTATAAGCAGTAGCGGATCCAGGGGAGGGGCGCTGGGGGCACCCCCCCCCTGAGAGGTGAGGGCACTCATAAAGTATTACTATTTCTATATAAAATGAGCTATATTTAGTCATTTTTCAAGTCTACTAATTGAAAATGAATTGTATTTAAACATTTACAGTAATTTACAACGTCATTATCTACTAATATGTATTTTAAATTAGGGCCTTCATTACACATGAAATATAAAAAAAAAAAAAGTGCGCCCCCCCTCAAAAAATTTCTGGCTCCGCCACTGGGTATAAGATAACTTTTAATGATTATGTTTTAGTTTACAAACTTTGGTTTCTTAATAGATGAGGAACAAAAAATCGAAAATAAAGTTTTAATTTACTAGGAACCGTAAATAAACTTTCTATTAATCCCCCTTCATGATATATGTATTTAAATAAAGCAACTTGCAGTAAAAAACAATAAAGAAGTAAAACAACTGAACTATTGATGAAATTAGGATTTTTTAAGGGTTCTTAAAAAAAAAAAAATCCTTATTAGAAAGAAATAAACAATAATGATTTGAAAAGTACCGGGGACTTTCAATTTTTGCAGTCATTATAATATTCTATACCTTTTCAGAGAATAATAAACAAAAACAAGTTAATAAATAAATAAAAAGCTACGTATATTTTCCGTGGAGTTGCTAGATGACGTTTACGTATTTATATGTCGATTTCTAGTCTAGGTAGGTTGGAAGTGAAAGTATGTGTTTGGCGCATCTCACCAAATTTTTAAAATGTATTCTGCATCTGGATCAAATTCTTTTCAGGCTTTTCATTATCGATTTCATCTCTGGTACAATTTAAAGCTTAGTTTTAGCATTCTTCTTAGTTCTGATTAAAACATCTGGTACCATTTGTACAGACTATATAACTTGATGACATTTGCATGGTAACATTTATTTCTTTGCCATGAATATGCTTAAATCAGTAAGCGAAGATTAGTTAGTTATTTAATGCCCTTTATAGATGCTTAGGGCTAATTTTCCAATGATATCACAAAACTTTAATCCAGACAGAAGGGAATCACAAATGAGAGATACTCTCGAAAAGGTTAATCATTATATGTTCTTGAAAGTGAGCACTAAATAATAGGAATATACTTTCGGTTCGGCCCAGTTTATTCACGGCTTAGTTAGGTTATTTATGGAGAGGTGTCAGATAAGCGAGTGTCAGACTATTATTAAAGGTTTCGACTTTGTAGGATTGATTACAGTTTTGGCCAGATTGAAACCCCCGGATTATCTGACAACAAATATCATATGGTTTCCTTATCTACATTTGATTGACAACATACTGTTACTTGAATATTTGGTATTGGAACATTCAATTTTCAAATGTTTCTCACTTTACATCAGAAATAGGAATTAAAATAAAAACAAACAAAAAAAATCTGGTGCGTGCTCCCAACACACAACTTTCACTTACCAACTTACTTAAATTAGAAATTAATGCGTTTTGTTAATTGCCACTTCTCAAATGAACAGAACGGCTTTAATTATGAACAATGTCTGTCATTAAAGGCGTACTCCACATGCGTGGCCGCAACGAGTTTTATGAGTTGACTGAATATTTTTCTTTTTTTCTCCTCTTTATGTTTTCTTTATTTTTATCATATCTCATATTTAGCCATTCCTCATTTTTAGGCGTAACGAGAGACAGTTAATTTCTCCATGTAAACAAAAACAAAGGTACTTTATAAGAAAGAAACAAACAAACAAAAAAGCCCCCCCCCCCAAAAAAAAATCCCTCAGAACATTTTAATAATGATAAAGCTCACCTGATATTAAAGAAAACCTAATTTTCATTTCGATGAAATTGATAATGTGACGAATTTGATAAAAATCGTTAATGCCGGTTTTGAGATAATCGATAAAAAGGTAAAAATTGGAAAAAAAAGTCATGAAATAAAGTGCCCCCTCAGTTGGACCAATTTTGATGAAATGTTGGCTTTTACATATTTGGTATATACATACATCAAATACCCAGTTTCTTCAAAATCGTTAAAGCCGTTTTTGAGTAAATAAAAAATATATACACGTGAAATTGGTACAAAATTTATTAACTAAAGTCCCCCCTCCGGTTGATCAATTTTGATGAAATTTTTACAGTCGTATCTCGGGCATATACATACATCATATACCCAGTTTGATCAAAATCGTTAAAGCCGTTTTTGAGTAAATAAAAAAAACACGTGAAAATGATACAAAATTTACTAAGTAAAGTCCCCCCTCCGGTTGATCAATTTTGATGAAATTTTTACAGTCGTACCTCGGGCATATACATACATCATATACCCAGTTTGATTAAAATCGTAAAAGCCGTTTTTGAGTAAATAAAAAAAACACGTGAAAATGATACAAAATTTATTCAGTAAAGTGCCCCCTCCGGTTTATCAATTTTGATGAAATTTTTACTGTCACATCGCGGCCACATACATATACTAAATACCAAGTTTGATCGAAATCATTAAAGCCATTTTTGGGTAAATGAAAAAAAACACATAAAAGTGGGACACAATTTATTAAGTAAAGTACCCCCTCTGGTTGATCAATTTTGATGAAATTTTTACAGTCGTATCTCGGGCATATAAACAGATCAAATACTCAGTTTAATCAAAATCGTTAGAGCCGTTTTTGAGAAAATCGAAAAATACTTAAAACGTTATTAAATAAAGTACCCCCTCCCTTTGAGCAATTTTGATGAAATTTTTGCTGTCACATCGCGGGCATATACCTACACTAAATACCCAATTTCAGGTTCCCACGGTTTATAGTTTTTGAGCTAGTCTGTTCACACACACACACACACACACACACACACACACACACACACACACACAGACACACACACACACACACAGACCATTTTGCGGGA